>QJPP01007573.1:0-446504 GCA_003996215.1 Jaltomata sinuosa | reverse complement strand
AGAGTCATGTGAATTCCTTACTAAGGTAGTTTAATTGTTGTTGTTGTTGGGTCCTTGTTTATTGGTGTAAGGTCTATATGAGACCCAGAACCATGATAGGGTTCCACGATCCGTGGAACTTTCCACGAGTCGTAGAACCCATTCATGATCCCTGGGTCGCGATTTTCAACAGCTTTTCGAATTAAATTCCAGGAGCATTCCAGACATTTCCTACGTAATTTAATGCCTATATTATGTCGCTTTATGTCGCCTAAAGCCTGATTAAGTAGCCTAAAACTAATTAAACCCTCATTCTCCTAAAAATCATCGGACTTAGACAACAAAAAATCAACAGAGGCGTAGTTTCTCTCAAGAACTAGCAGAGTCCTTCACCAAAGTTCAGCCCTAAAAATCCAAGGATTTCTCCGTGGATTTCTTCACCAGGTATGTGGAATTTCACTAGTGGGTTCTTTTCACCCATTAAGTCCCTAGATTCCAACTAGTCTTCAGTTTTTTCCATGAATTGTCAAACCTAGGGTTCCTAGAACTTAGAGATTTATCGTAATTCAGTTTTTACAATCTCTATGGTATTGACTACATGTTCTTGGAGAATTAGTGTAGTTCCATGTAGAAGGTTCAGAAAACCTAGTTGTGTACTTCCAGTATTTTATGAATTAAGTTCACTAGACATGCTAATTATATGTTCATGTACCAGGATTCTAATGCCATATCTCCCAGTATATTTATGTTGCATTCTCAGTTGATTTTCAGTATTTTGAGCTATCCATCATTTCAGTATATTGTTGTTCACATTTAGTTAGGAGTAGACTTAGTACCGAGTGGACGTGAGGATGAAGGCTTAGCTGTCAGTTTAGGCTATGACCTTTAGTGAGAGTCCTCAAGTCCCAAAACTACGGCACCACCGTAGGTTTATGGAGTCAGCTATCAGAATAGGCTGCATATCCTTGTCCCTTTTGGACATCAGTAGTGGATCCACGTCAGACTTGTTCATACCCTTGGAAAGGTATGGACACCCTCCCATCCAGTGTTATAGGTTGGCCCCATAGTTAGCTCAACTTGGGGTATGTCGGTTAGTAGTGTCTCCTACAGTTAGATTCATATGCATTGACCTGGTATCCAGTATTTATGTTCAGTATTCAATTCAATATGCTATTTCATGATTTATACTTGGTCATTGCATTCAGTTCAGTTTTCAATTATGTTGCAGTATATCTATCTTCATGTTCAGTTCTATATTATCCAGCTTTGTATATATATCCTGCATGCTCAGTACATTCAAAGTACTGACACATACTTTTGTGCTACATCATTTTGTGATGTAGGTTCAGGCACTCAGCATCCAGACCGCTACTAGTTCGGTTCCCCAGTTCATACTCAGCAGTTCAGTGGTGAGTCCTCATTAGTTCGAGGGCAATAGACATGCTTCATTTCAGTATTTACCTTCAGTTTTAGATTTATAGAGTTAGCTGGGGGCATATCCCAGCAACTCCTATTCAGTTAGATGGCTTTCAGACATAGATTAGACTCAGCAGTTGTTAGTGTTGTTTTCAGTCAGCACTAACCTATTCTTTCATATTATACCCATTTCAGATTTGTTGGGCTCTCTTATTGTTTCAGATATTAAATTGTTTTAGCTTCCACACAATACATATCTCTAAATTGGTTTTGCGTAGATATGCCATGCCATGGGTTATCTTGGGGTCACTTGTGACACTAAGCACCGTGTTGCATCCAGGGGGTAGCTTCGGGGCATGACAAACTTGGTATCAGAGCATTAGGTTCAAATATACTCGGATGTCTGAAAGCCGCATCAAATAGAGTCTTCTTCATAGGTGTGAAGTGTGCCACACTTATGGGGGAGAAACTATGAGGCATCATTAGGAATAAATTCCCTTCTTTCTTTTCCATTTCATGCTATAGCGTATAAACTCTATTTAAATTCTCCTCTATTCTAACTCATGCTCTTCGCATTTTAGAAAAATGCCTCCCAGAAGAGAAAATGCTAGGAATCAGCCAGCACCAGCAGCTCCAGCAGACCCATTAAATGAGCAGGTTACGCATGCCAAATTCAGGGCTACTTTTAAAGTACTTGCTCAGGCCATGACTGCCCAGGTTAACCAACAGGCTGCGGCTCCATCACCGTCTTAGTTCAATATTGCTACAGCCAGAATCCAGGACTTCACTCAAATGAACCTTCCAGAATTTCATGGGTCCAAGTCAGAGGAAGATCCCCAAGAGTTTCTAGAAGATATTCAGAAAGTGACAGACGTTATGGGTGTCACCCCAGTGGAGAGTGCAAACTTAGCTGCCTATCAGCTGAAAGGGGTAGCTTATACTTGGTACCAGCAGTGGAAGGAATCTCTTTGTGCTAATGCAAGGTTAGTGATAAGGGATCTTTTCAAGACAACATTTCTTGACCAGTTCTTCCTACTAGAGCTCAGGGAAGCCAAGGTTCAAGAGTTCATCAATCAGAGGCAAGATGACATGAGCATGAAGGATTATGCTATGAAGTTCACTCAGCTATCTAAGTATGCCCCGACAATAGTGGCTGACCCTAGAGCTCGTACAAGCAAGTTCGTTTCTGGTGTATCTGATGATGTAGTCAAGGAATGCAATACTGCAATGCTCGTGAAGGAAATGGACTTGTCCAGGTTGGTTACTTATACTCAACAGATGGAGGAGGAAAAGATCAAGGAAAGGGGAGGTGATGCTAAGAGGGCTAGGACATGTGAGTATTGCCACTTTTAGCAGAGGTCAGAGGGTGGCAACCGCTCTCATTATCACTAGAAAAATTCAGCTCCAGCTCTATCTTCTACTAGTGCCCCAGTGCCCAAGTTCAAGAAGGATAGACGGGATAGGGCGTCTGGCTCTAAGTCCCACGGTACAGTTACTAGTGGGCGCACTAACCCAGTGTGCAAAAAATGTTGTAGGAACCACCAAGGTGAGTGCCTAGCAGGTAGTGGAAATTTCTTTGGGTGTGGCAAGCCAGGCCACATGATGAAGAATTGTCCCATAGCTTCTCAGAAGGGTAAGGATGTCGGCCCACAGACTCAGACTGGTTCTACAGCAGCCCCAGCAGGTCACTCCACTCAACAGGGTGCCTCATCTAGTACAGGTGGCGGTCAAGGCCAAAATAGGTTGTACGCTCTTCAGGCTCGACAGGATCAGGAGGACTCTCCTGATGTGGTCACGGGTACATTACGAGTCTTTAATACTGATGTTTATGCATTGTTAGACCCAGGGGCTACACATTCTTTTATAACTCCATATATAGCAGTAAATTTTTATGTCAGTCCATAAACCCTCCTAGAACCCTTCTCAGTCTCTACTCCAGTTGGTGACCCAGACATAGCTAGACGGGTATACAGAAATTTCCCAGTCACAGTTTCCCAGAAATTCATCTCAGCAGATCTTGTAGAGTTAGAAATGGTAGACTTTGATATCATTCTAGGCATGTATTGGTTACATTCCTGTTATGCCTCAGTCGATTGTAGAACTAGGATCGTTCGGTTTTAGTTTCCTAACGAGCCAGTCCTAGAGTGGAAGGGTAGTCACTGAGTGCATGTAGGTCGTTTCATCTCCCACCTTAAGGCCAAAAAAATGATCTCCAAGGGGTATATCTATTACCTTGTTTGGGTTAAGGATTCAAACTTCGAGACCCCAACTCTAGAGTCAGTCCAAGTGGTGAATGAGTTTCCAGAAGTTTTCCCAGAAGATCTTCCCAGAAGATCTTCCCGGAGTTCCTCCCGAAAGGAAAATTGACTTCGAAATTGATCTCATTCCAGATACCCAGCCTATTTCAATTCCTCCCTACAGAATGGCTCCAGCTGAACTTAAGGATTTGAAAGAGAAGCTGAAGGACCTACTAGATAAGGGCTTCATCAGAACCAGTATCTGTCTATGGGGTGTTCCAGTGTTGTTCGTACGTAAAAAGGACGGTTCTCGCAGAATGTGCATTTGTCTACCGTCAGTTGAACAAACTCACAATCAAGAATAAACATCCCATCCACAGGATTGATGACTTATTCGACCAGTTTCAGGGTGCTAGTTAATTTTCCAAGATAGACCTCAGATCCGGCTATCATCAGCTCAAAGTCAGAGATAGCGATATCCCGAAGGCAACCTTCAGAACTCGATATGGTTGATATGCCGCCATTTTACGGCACTTTCGACTCCTTTAAACTAAGAACAATCATATGTTTTCAAGCAACCGTTGTCGTTTTTGATATTTTTATGTTGTATTTTCAGGAAATGGAGACAAACATGGAAACGAAAGTAAATACGCGAAAAAGAGCATTCTGGATAAGAGTGACGGCCTGAGTGACGGCCCGTCACACATGTGACGGTCCGTCACAGTGACCGTCACACCAAGGCAGCACCACTGCCTAGTGGTGACGGTCCAGGCAACGGTCCGTCAAGCCAGTGACGGTCCGTCAGCCTGGCCGTCACACCTGGGCAGTCGGTTACGCGGAATCCGAGCATTTTTGGGATTTGTTTCCTAGACTCCTATAAATACCCTATGTTAGGTTTATTTTATTTGTGAAGCTTTTTAATATAGTTCTCCCAATAGTTTTAGGAGAGACTTGGAGATCAAGAAACACGTTTTACACTTCTTGAATTCGTGTTCTTGATTTGTTCTTGGGATCTTTGTTTTTCTTGTTCTCGGAATAATTGAAGATTGGTTTTCATTATATTGTAAGAATCCCTTCTCTTTATTATGAATACAATTCTCTTCTCTTTTCTTTATAGCATGATTAACTAAACCTCCCACAACTAGGGTTGTGGGAGCCATGGCAAAAGTAGCAATATAGATTCCGGGTAGCGACGGGTTAAATATGTATGTTGTCACGTTGTTAATCATTCGTTAAGTAACGTTTTCTAGTGATTGCAAATATTAGAACATGCCTAGGTTTAATTTTCTTGAGTAAAGAGATTAAAACCGAAAAACTTGATTAACGACGAGGATTCGAGACTACCAACTCTCGTCTTATGATTAATGCTGTAACTAGATTAATCTACTTGATGTTTAGGATTGGAATCTAAAAGCACACCTTTTCAAGTTCGAGAGAATTGAAAAGTAAATTTGTCTATTTGGTTGAGAAACGTTTAGACGATACCATTAATTCAATCGCATCGTGACACGCATATAGAAAGAACCCCGTTAAGCCTAGAATCGACTTTATTACTAACGCCATGGTAAACACTTCCCTAGTTCTCTCTCTCCTATTGATTATCATTCATACGTTAAGTGTTTGTTTTGTTTACAAATATTGATCACAAAACCCCCCTATTTACCGAAAACTATTGACGACTAGTCACTTAGTTCACTAAAGACTTAACTCTCACCATATTCTCTGTGGGATCGACCCCAACCTTAGTTGGGTTCTATATTTGACTACGACCGCTTACGCTTCTTTGATTAGAGGTGTAGTTTGGGCGTTATCAAAAAGTGGCGCCATTGCCGGGGAATACGGTTGTTAATTAAGTCTGGTGTGTTTATTTGACTCTTAGTCATACTTTCCTGCTTTTACGTTTTTTTGTTGTTTTTGTTTTTTGATAGGGTACAGAGTTGTGCATGCCAAGTACCCGGCGCTCGGGTGAATCAACATTACCTTACGACCCCGAGCTTGCTAGAACGTTAAGGCGGAATATGGCCGCACAACAAGAGGCAGCAAGGCTCGCTGCAGAACTGCAGGCCCAACAAAATTTGAATTCTGGAGGTCTGCAGCACAATCTTGAGTTGCATGATGAGGATAACGATTTGGATGGAGTTGGCGCTACGGGCGCCATTGTTGTCCCACCGCTACCGCCCGGAGCCAAGTTCAACATCACTAGCACGATGATTCAGCTGTTGAACTTGAGAGGAGTATTCCGTGGAGCAGCTGGTGATGATCCAAACCGTCACTTAATGAACTTCATAGGTATCTGCAAGTCGTTTGAACTGCCGGGCGTGAGTCAGACAGCGATCTGGCTCAGGTTGTTTCCATTGTCTCTGTCTGATGAGGCAGCATTATGGTTGACAGAACTGACCCCCGACTCTATCGCAACTTGAGGAGAGTTGAAAGGAGCTTTCCTAGAAAGGTTGTTTCCTCCCTCTAGGATGATACAGTTGAGGGACGAGATTAGCAATTTCAGGCAGCAACCTCACGAAGCATTGCACGAGACCTGGCTGCGATTCAAGAAGAAGCTAACACAATGCCCGAACCATCAGTTGAATGATGAGTTTTTGATGCAGACATTCTACAGGGCACTCAATTCGGCTACCAAGCCGACGTTGGATAACTCAGCAGGTGGAGCGTTTATGGGTCGCACTTTTGCCTATGCCACAGCTATTTTGGACAGGCTCACCAAAACCAACAGGGCCTGGCATACACGTGATTCAGAGGTACCAACTAGCACTTATGCAGTTGGTGTGTCAGCGGAACAGCGTAGAAAAGATGAAGAATGGGACCAAGACATGGCCCATCTAAAAAGGCAAATGGACCTCTTGACCAAGCACTTGATGTCAGGAAGTATTGAGAAGGTGAAAGCCGTGGGTTCGAAAGGTAGAGCAGCAGGGGTTGAATCTGATGAGGAGGCCAACTATTTAGGGGGTTTCCAGGCCAACGGCCAGGGAAACCAAGTTTGGAACTATCAGAGAGACAACCACTATGAGAAAGGCGGCTACAAAGATCGCGACCAAGGAAACTGGAGGAACAACACCGAGAGAAGTGGGTTGTATATACCACCTGGTAATCGGGACAAGGCTAACAACGAGGCAGAGACTTTGAAGCTAGAGAGCATGATGGCAAAGATGCTGCTAAAAGTGGAATCGACTGACTCTGGGGTAAAGGAGATAAGGACTTAGTTATCGGCCATGAGTCAAATAGTTGAGGCACATTCCAATTCGATCAAGCAATTAGAGCAGCAAGTGGGTCAAATCTCGGCATCTCTAAATCAAAGGAGGACAGGTACCTTGCCGAGCAACACTGTCCAAAACCCGTGGAATGATGCTAGTTGTATGGAAATCACGACAAGAAGTGGTAAAATGTTACCGGAATCACATCCGGTAATTCAAACCCAAATTTATGTTGCGGATGAGGAAGAGGCGGTAGAAGAGGAAACTCAAAAGCCCGCAGATAAAAGCAAGGAAGCTGAAAAGCTTCCAACTATGATGCCGCGACCACCACCTCCTTTCCCGCAACGCCTGAAGAAGAAAGCGGAAGATGGTAAGTTCCTAAATTTCTTGACCATGCTCAAGCAGATATTAATAAACATCCCATTGGTGGAAGCGCTTGAACAAATGCCCGGTTATGCCAAGTTCATGAAGGACTTGATTACAAAAAAAAGGTCGGTAAGTTTTGAACCGGAAGATAACCTTCACCACTGCAGCGCTATTTTTTCAAGATCATTAGTGGAAAAGAAGGAAGACCCAGGTGCGTTTACTGTCCCCTGCACTATCGGGAAGCTCAACTTCGGAAGAGCATTATGTGATCTTGGTGCTAGCATCAACTTGATGCCGCTAGCGGTCTATAAACAATAGGGTTTGGGAGCCCCTAAACCAACATCCATGAGAGTAATGATGGCTGACCGCTCAGTAAAGCGACTTGTGGGAATATTGTCTGATGTGCTAGTGAAGATCGGTAAGCTTATCTTCCCAGCTGACTTTGTGATCTTGGATTGCGAAGTAGATTTTGAAGTTCCCATAATCTTGGGACGACCTTTGTTAGCCACGGCTAGAGCGTTGGTTTACATGGAAAGAAATGAACTGACCTTCAGGCTAAACAATGAAGTGGTCAAGTTCGATGTGTCCAAATTGATGAAGCAACCAAGTGATATGAGGGTGGTCGCGGTCATCAATATTATTGAGGAAATCCCTGCGGATGTGTATCTTGAGGAAAAGGGTTGTGTCGAAACCCAAGCTGTTATGAGAGTAAGGTCGCGATTGCAAGAGGACGATCAGGTGAAGGAAAGTGGTGAAAATAAATCAAGAAAACGAAAACACCGCAAGAGAACCTGCAAAGAAAGAGCGAAGAAGTTGGCGCGACTAGGTGCGGAGCCGATGAACGAAGAAGCTGGAACGCAACAGTAGTGTGTCGCGTGCACACACTCCATCGAGTTCTCCTGTTTTGGAGACCCTGGCGGTCTCCAACATCATGCCAGAATATGAGTCCTATCGACTTCACAGGTATTCCTTTCTCTCACAGTTTTTAGCTTTCATATGGATGCATTGGGGACAATGCATGAGTCTAAGTTGAGGGTGTGAGGAAACCTGTGAGTCACCACCGAGGGTTTTTGTTGCCGTGTTTCTTTTTCCTCCGGTGTGCTATCTAGTAGAACCGGCATGTTTAGGTTGTATTTTAAAATTTTTGTTTTTTTAGTGTCTATAGTGATGAGCATGGCATTTTTTCTTGACTAAAAGGAGCCCCTTTAAAAATTTTCTGGGTTTGTACCTATGTTGAAACATTGACTGTCTGGATCCTTGAATGTCATTGTGTGATTATGATTAGAATGAGTATGCTTAAGCCGAGCGGTTGTTTGATAGTTGGTAGCGATATAGTTTCTTGGTGCCAAGAGCGTGTGAGATTATTGTTATAAATTCTTACGCTGTGCATGCATCTAGAACTTGCCCGATATATTTTGTTAAGTTCGAAGTTTGGTTGCTTAGGAAAGGATCACATGCCCTTTTTGTGTGCAGTCCACTTAACCTAAAAGACCGTCCAAATATAAATAATCCCTTTGATCCCTGTTTGAGCCATAATGGACCTTGTTCTTTCAATAACCTGTCACCGTTCCTGTTTAACTTTGAATCCCTATTTTGGCCCTGGTCCTTCCTTGGACATCGTGCCCCTCAACTCAGGCAATCAGCCTAAGTTGAGGGTGGCTACTATAGAGGTAAACCCTGTTTTGGCCCTGGTCCTTCCATGGACATTGTGCACCTCAACCCAGGCAATCAGCCTAAGTTGAGGGTGGCTACTATAGAGATGAATGATAAGAAAAAGAGGATAGTGAATAGTGGTTGTGAATAGAATGAAAATTCGGGTGTGTGCCTAAGAAAAGAAAAGAAAAAAAAAAGAGAGATGAAAAAGATCGAAAAAGTAATAAAAATAATTGTCAAAATAAAGAGGTCGCACCCGTAGCTAGAAAGAAGAAAATAAAAAGGTGAATAAGGAAGGACAAAGTAAAGTTATGTGGTAATAAGACGGCAGTGGTTCCAAGGAGGGCTTAGTCACTAACCCCTAAATGTATCCTACCTGCACCTGAAGCCTCATTACAAACCTAAACAAGTCCTGTAGTGATCCTGAACGGCTTTCTGAAGAACTGAAATAGAATAGTAAGGGCAAGCCTATGGTATCGCATGTGCATTGTTTGAAATCGTTTGTGAGTGTGAGCGCTTACCTAGTCCCAAATCTTGTGTGTGGGATTTCTTTGTGGTGAGGGCACCAAGGTTCTGTATTGCCTATTGATTGTTAGGATAGCTGCGCATGTGTATGCATAATATTCTATCATATCGGAATGACATGTTTGGATCCTTGCAAGTTAGTGTTTCATACAGATGTGTGCTACGAGGGAGCTTGATTTAATGAACTAATGAATGACCATGAGTTGCTAAAGACACGAGTTTGTTTGCTTAGTTGAGTCGTCGTATTATTGTTTTGTGTCATGTTGCTTGAGGACAAGCGAACGTCTTAAGTTGAGGGTGTTGATGTGCCGCCATTTTACGGCACTTTCGACTCCTTTAAACTAAGAACAATCGTACGTTTTCAAGCAACCGTTGTCGTTTTTGATGTTTTTATGTTGTATTTTCAGGAAATGGAGACAAACATGGAAACGGAAGGAAATACGTGAAAAAGAGCATTCTGGATAAGAGTGACGGCCTGAGTGACGGCCCGTCACACTTGTGACAGTCCGTCACAGTGACCGTCACACCAAGGCAGCACCACTGCCTAGTGGTGACGGTCCAGGCGACGGTCCGTCAAGCCAGTGACGGTCCGTCAGCCTGGCCGTCACACCTGGGCAGTCGGTTACGCGGAATCCGAGCGTTTTTGGGATTTGTTTCCTAGACTCCTATAAGTACCCTATGTTAGGTTTATTTTATTTGTGAAGCTTTTTAATATAGTTCTCCCAATAGTTTTAGGAGAGACTTGGAGATCAAGAAACACGTTTTACACTTCTTGAATTCGTGTTCTTGATTTGTTCTTGGGATCTTGGTTTTTCTTGTTCTTGGAATAATTGAAGATTGGTTTTCATTATATTATAAGAATCCCTTCTCTTTATTATGAATACAATTCTCTTCTCTTTTCTTTATAGCATGATTAACTAAACCTCCCACAACTAGGGTTGTGGGAGCCATGGCAAAAGTAGCAATATAGATTCCGGGTAGCGACGGGTTAAATATGTATGTTGTCACGTTGTTAATCATTCGTTATGTAACGTTTTCTAGTGGTTGCAAACATTAGAACATGCCTAGGTTTAATTTGCTTGAGTAAAGAGATTAAAACTGGGAAACTTGATTAACGATGAGGATTCGAGACTACCAACTCTCGTCTTATGATTAATGCTGTAACTAGATTAATCTACTTGATGTTTAGGATTGGAATCTAAAAGCACACCTTTTCAAGTTCGAGAGAATTGAAAAGTAAATTTGTCTATTTGGTTGAGAAACGTTTAGACGATACCATTAATTCAATCGCATCGTGACACACATATATAAAGAACCCCGTTAAGCCTAGAATCGACTTTGTTACTAACGCCATGGTAAACACTTACCTAGTTCTCTCTCTCCTATTGATTATCATTCATACGTTAAGTGTTTGTTTTGTTTACAAATATTGATCACAAAACCCCCCCTTATTTACCGGAAACTATTGACGACTAGTCACTTAGTTCACTAAAGACTTAACTCTCACCATATTCTCTGTGGGATCGACCCCAACCTTAGTTGGGTTCTATATTTGACTACGACCGCTTACGCTTCTTTGATTAGAGGTGTAGTTTGGGCGTTATCAATGGTCACTATGAATTTTTTGTTATGTCTTTTGGACTAACCAATGCTCCTGTAGCTTTCATGGACCTAATGAATAGGGTGTTCAGACAGTATTTGGACTTGTTCATCATTGTCTTTATTGATGATATCCTTGTTTATTCTCAAAATGAGGAGGAGCATGTGACTCATTTGAGGGTTATGCTCTAGACCCTCAAGGATCGCCAACTATTTGCTAAGTTCAGCAAGTGTGAATTCTGGTTACAGTCTGCCACTTTCCTTGGTCATGCGGTATCCAGAGAAGGGATCCGTGTTGATTCCCAGAAAATTGAGGCAGTAAAGGGTTGGCCCAGACCCACCTCTCTGATAGACATCAGAAGTTTCTTGGGTTTGGAGGGTTATTATTACAGGAGGTTAGTAGAAGGATTTTCATCCATAGCTTCCCCATTGACCAAGTTGACTCAGAAAAAGGTCAAGTTTCATTGGTCAAAGGAGTGTGAGAAGAGTTTCTTAGAACTGAAAACCAGGTTAACTACAGCCCCTGTTTTGACTCTACCAGATGGTTCAGATGGTTACGTGGTTTATTGTGATGCATCCAGAGTTGGTTTGGGTTATGTTTTGATGAAGCAGGGTAAGGTCATAGATTATGCTTCCAGGCAGCTTATAACCCATGAGAAAAACTACCCGACTCATGACCTCGACCTTGCAGTGGTTGTGTTTGCCCTAAAGATTTGGGGGCAGTATCTGTATGGTGTTCATGTTGATGTTTATACAGATCACAAGAGCCTCCAGTATGTGTTTACCCAGAAAAAGTTGAATCTTCATTAGAGAAGGTGGCTTGAGTTCCTCAAGGATTATGATATGAATATGCTCTACCATCCGGGTAAGGCCAATATAGTGGTTGATTCTCTCAGTAGACTGTCTATCGGTAGCATATCCCATGTTGAGGAAGAGAAGAAAGAACTGGTCAGAGATGTTCATCAGCTTGCTCGCCTAGGAGTTTGCCTTATGGACACGATAGATGGTGGTGCAATAGTTCAGAATGGGTCAGAATACTCATTGGTGGCTGAAGTTAAGGAGAGGAAAGATAGGGATCCCTTACTGCTTCAGCTGAAGGGTGCAGTTCATCAGCAAAGAGTAGAGGTTTTCTCTCGAGGGGGAGATGGTATACTCCGTTATCAGGGGAACTTATGTGTTCTGAAGGTGGGTGAGTTGAGGTAGAAAATCCTCTCAGAAGCCCATAATTCTAGATATTCCATTCATCCAGGTGCCACTAAGATGTACCGTGATCTACAGGAAGTCTATTGGTGGAACGGTATAAAGAGAGACATCGCATATTTTGTGGATAAGTGCCCTAACTGTCAGCAGGTAAAGGTAGAACATCAGAAACCAGGAGGTATGACTCAGGAGATTAGCATTCCTACCTGGAAGTGGGAAGTGGTCAACATGGATTTCATTACGGGCTTACCCCGTACTCGCAGGCAGCATGATTCCATTTGGGTGATAGTGGACAGAGTCACTAAGTTAGCCTACTTCTTGGCAGTCAAGGCTATAGATTCAGCGGAGGAGTATACTAGGCTCTGCATCAACGAGATAGTCAGATTTCATAGGGTTCCCGTGTCTATTATTTCACATAGAGGTCCTCAGTTTACATCCCATTTTTGGAGATCCTTCCACAAAGGTCTTGGTACTCAGGTGAACCTCAGTACAACATTTAACCCGCGATGGATGGTCAGGCTGAGTGTACTATTCAAACCTTGGAGGATATGTTGAGAGCTTGTGTGATCGATTTCAAAGGTAGTTGGGATGATCACCTACCTCTCATAAAGTTTGCCTACAATAACAGCTTCTATTCCAGCATTCAAATAACCCCATATGAGGCCTTCTATAGGCGTAGATGTAGATCACATGTTGGTTGGTTCGAAGTAGGTGAAGCAACTTTGATTGGGCCAGATTCAGCATATGAGGCTATGAAGATAGTTCAACTCATCATAGAGAGGCTAAAAACAACTCAGAGTCATCAGAAATCCTATGCAGACGTGAGGAGAAGAGACTTAGAGTTTTAGATCGATGATTAGGTTTTCCTTAAGGTATCACCCATGAAAGGGGTGATGAGATTCGATAAGAAAGGTAAGCTCAGTCCTAGGTATGTAGGTCCATACAAAATCCTGAAAGTGGTTGGTAATATGGCTTACGAGTTAGAGTTGCCATCAGACGTAGCATCATATCATCCAGTCTTCCATATTTCTCTTTTGAAGAAGTGTGTGAGTGATTCGACTTTGATAGTACCCTTAGAGAGTGTGGCTGTGAAGGATAGCCTCACCTATGAGGAGGTTCTAGTTGAAATTCTTGATCGTCAGGTTCATAGGTTGAGGAATAAGGAAGTCGCATCAGTTAAAGTTTTGTGGATGAATCAGTCTGTAGAAGGAGCTACTTGAGAAGTAGAAGCAGCCATGATGTCAAGTACCCCCACCACTTTCCCGCTGATTCAGTTTCATCTTGAGGTAATTAGTTCCTCTCTAATATCTCAGTTTACACTTGTGTAATTCAGTCTCAGTTCCATTGTTCCATCAATTATCCTTACATTTCAATATACTTGCATTTTTATGGAACTCAGTTCAATAAATATCAGTTTCCAGTACTCAGTTGGTAGGGATTCAACTGTAAACCATGGCTATAACCCACACGAATGCAGGTTCATGCCTTTTGGAAAGAGGCAAAATAGTATGAGACAATTGGAAACATAAAGGGTGGGTTCGGTGCCTCATCCGGATCATCACCGATTTTCATAAAATATAATCTTTGTCTACCCAGCCGAGTGGAGAGTCACGAGGGGAGTCGCAACCCAATTAAGTATATTTTTGTCGGGCTTGGCATCACTGCTCATGGCTGTCTTGGGAATTTCTTCTGTTATAGCATCGCATTCCTCGAATAGCTTCCCTATTTCGTCCTCTAACCCATCGCTTAGAGGACCGTTACGCACAGGGCTTAGGCAGTCCTGAATACTTCTCCCCTTCAACTCTTGCTTTATCCTCTCGGGCTGCTTACCCTAGGCCATTCTTGGTCAATTGTCAGGAAATGCTTATGGGTTCAGTCATACTATCGGAACTCTTGCCTAATCCAAGATCTGGTTCATATCTGCTCACTAGTATTTTATCGATAGGTGACATGGGGATTTGAGGAGCAAGATCCTTTTCTGTGGCATTGACAGTCTCTACAGTGTAGAAATCACTTCTTTTTGGGATTTGTTCAGTCACAGGGACACAACCAGTAACGTGTAAGGCCTTGTTGCGCATTAATCCTTCAAAGAGTAGCTCAGCAATACTCAAAGTAGCTATAGATTTTTTTGACATTTCCTGCTTTTTAGGGCTAACCAACACTATTGACTTGTCCATAATCCATTCTTCATCGACCTTTATGATGTTAATAGTGGCTCCTCCGTGATTCGGGAACGGGTTGTTATTAACATTGGTCGGTGCTGTTTGTAGTGTGGCTACTCTTTGATCAATCAAATCTTGAATTTTGTGCCTCAGATTAATGCAATATTCGGTATCATTTCCGACTCCTACGGAATGATAAGCTCAACATCAGTCAGCCCTGAAGAAACGAGGGTCAGGATTTGCAGGTTTGGATGGAATGGGCTGGATAAATTTGGCAGCCTTAAATCTCTCATACACTGAGTTCAAGTTTCAGCTAACTGGGTGAAAGTCCGAGGAGATTTCTTTTCCAAATTTGGATGAGGGAGATTAGCATTGGTGGGAGTAGGAACCTGGCGATTATTCTAGTTCTCGGGAGCCTTTTGATACACTTGGAAGTTGTGGGGAGGAGCTTGCTAAGTGGGTTGCACATTTGGTTGTAAAGATTGGTATATGGGTTGCATGTTTGGTTGTGGATCTTGGTAAATAGCCAGAGTATAGTAAATCATTTAAGGATTTTGTAGAGCTAAGGGAAGGGTTGTTGGAATAAGTGATTTTTTGTAGTTGGCCCCGAAAGGTTTCTACGATCTCGGGCTAGGACTGTAGGATACTGAAGACACTTCTTCCCTCTTTTTCTTGGGAAACCTTGCCGATCCTGAGGAAGCCGAGGCTTTGGTAATCTTGCCGCTATGAAGACCCTCTTCAACAATTTCACCAATCTTGACCAAGTCGGCAAACTTGGCTTTAATCGCTGATATCATTTGGTCATAAAATTCTGACTCCTGAGAGCGCATAAACTCCATGCTTATTTCTTCCACCGTTATGGGAGGTCGAATTTTTGCTGCTTCCTTCCTCTATTAGTAGGCATAGTCCCTAAAGTTTTCGTTTGACTTTTGTCAGATGTATCCCAGAGAGTAGCAATCTGGGATGACTTCTACATTATTTGCAAACCGTTGATAAAAGTCTTGGGCTAGGTCACTCCACCTGGACCATTTCTTCAGTTCTTGAGAGGTAAACCATTCTAACGCCTCCCTGCTAAAACTTTGACTGAAAAGTCTCATTAATACATCATCGTTCTTTCGGGCACCGACCATCTAGTCACAATAGCTTCTTAAATGGGCCTCGGGATTCCCGATACCATTAAAGGTTTCGAACTTGGGAATCTTGAATCCATCAGGAAGGTCCATCTCTGGATGGATACATAGATTATCATAGTCATAGCCTTTCTCGTAAGATGATCCCTTGAATTCTCTGATCTTGGCTATCTCTTCTTTTATCTATGCCATATCAGACTCATGCTTCTTCTCCGTGACCGTCAACTCCTTCTCTTTCTCCTCGTAGTGATCAAGCTCAAGGCTTTCTTGGAAAGTGGTGTATGGTTCTACCATAGCGTGAAAAGTGGTTGGTGGCATATATTGAGTAGGTGGAGGCTGGAAATGTGGGATGACATTTGGATACGTGAGGGTATAATTATGTGGGTTAGTGATGTTGAGATGATTATTCTGGGAGTTGTAGGCATTCGGTGGCGTGTTCTGATAATTTGGAGGGAGACTTTGTGGATTGTAGGCACTTTGGTTATTATTTTGGTTAGTGTGCTGGACAGGAGGAGTATGAATTTGATACGAAGATCCGATATGAGGAGGATTGTTGGAGAGGGGTTCGTTGGAAGGTCTAGGAATGGAGGAGGAAGGGATATCTTTTGGCTGATTTTCAGTCAATGGGGAATTAAGTTGAGGGATTCGAAGAGGAGGCTGGGAGTTACCCAGAGTCGGAGTGTTGGCGGCGATAGCCAAGCAAGCCATATCTTTGGCTTTCTGTACTTCCTCTTGCATTTTTTCCAATTTTCTTACAAGTTCCGCAATTATTTCATTTTGTTCAGCGATAACATTATCTCTCACGGCCAAGACATTCTCTTCCTCACTATCAGTCATTTTACCCTTGGTGAAGAGAGAGATATAGGAGGAATCTATTTGTGCCTTTGAGCGGGTGAAGTGGGCCAGTTTGTCAACACAGATCAGTTTCGATTACCTGTTGAAATAAGAACAACCCAAAGGCCGATATGTTAGATCCCTTTGTCTACAAGAAATACAAGGTATTCAACTAGAAATAAACACATAAGACTTCCTTTTATCCAGGCAAATTGATCCACGGATATTTATTATCTCGAGGTTCGATGGACGGGATCGATTTTGGGGTAGGTAGATTCTATCAGGAGATTTGACTTGTTGGGTCTTTATCTTTTGATACTTGTTTTGTAGCACTTTATGTGTCTTCTGAACTCTTTGGCATTTCTGTTGAAGTGAGAAAATTATATTTTGCGAAAAAATAAACAAGCAAGGAAAGCGATAAAGTTACAAATTATTACAATTTGAATAGTTAGTCAAATAAGTTAGTTGCAAACAATAAGGTTAGAACCTAGTTGAATTTTCCCCAGCGGAGTCGCCATTTCTATTTTTGGGAAAAAATGACTTGAGTATTGAAAACCATTTCAAAAATCTAAGTCGAAGTTTCAAAACGTTTTCAAGTAAAAACAAGAGTCGCCACTTAGTTTTTATAAAAGTAAAAACCAAGAAAAACTTAGAAGAATTTTAAAAATCCAAAACAGATAAAGACTTTAAAAATTTCGAGATTTTGGGTAAAGGTTTATATTAATACTCCAAGAAGGTTTTTAAGGCATTTGGAGTATCCGCTAACTCACGGTTATCCAGACTTATTTAAAAATAACTTATTTGACTAACTTTGAAAGGATCTTTGTATTTTTGACAATACATCTTGTTTTAATTTTGGAAACATGGCAGATATAACTTGATTTAGAAATATTCTGAGAAGGAAAAACACATGAGGAGTTCATTTGCAGGAAAGAAAACTGCATGCTTTTTTTTAACAGAATAAAACATAACATTTCCAATTGTTTCCTACGTGGAGAAAAATAGTAAATGATGAAAGATAATTGAGCAAAAATGTTTACTCTTTTAGAGATAATCCAACTAAGTTAAAAGTTAGTCCACTTAATACAAAGAAACGATAATCTAAACCATAAAACTCAAAGGAAAGAAAATAATTAAGCCTTTGGCCTACATTATTTGGACTAGAGTCCGAAACCTGTCTTAAATCTAATTTGTGGGCCCTCTTTAGTCCCACCGCCATTCTCTTTGGACTTTGGTCTAGTTTCTACGTCTTTTAGCCCATTTGGATTGACTGTTGCTATGCTGATATGGGCTTGGCCCATTTTCTGGAATTTAGCCCATTGTGGACTGCTTCTGCTGCTGCTACACCGACGTTCGTGGGTTTTGGCCCATTTTCCTTAAATTTCATGCTCCATTTTGCACATGTGAGATTTAACTAGTGATGTTGGGCTAAGCCCAACTGAAATGCTAGAGGTGGTTTTGAGAGTCCAAAATGAACTCGTAAGCGTCATATGCAAATAAAAAAGCAAGGGTTAATATACACATAATATTTGAGTCAAAGAAACATTAAGTAAGGCCATTCACACAATCAAAATAACATTTGAGAAACAACCGGAAAGAAAAACATTTCCTCATGAACCAACAGATAAGTAAAAATTATACCTACTCACTAAAATTGGATCAAAGCTCAAAATTTCAGTAAATCTTGCGAGAAACCAAACAGCATGTTATTTAAAAATGTAAACCTTTATTTCTCATATGATCAAAACAGTGGACGAAGTCCAAGTTTACACACATACTGAATTTCAAAGAACATGATTTCTAAAACCCATTCTACTCACTTTAACATATATAAAATAGGACATCTAAGTAGAATTACTTCCAAAGTATTTTAGAGGAACATACAAAGAAATCTGGAATAGCATGTGAGGTATAAACAACATTCATCAGCCAATTTGGACGAACAAGCTCTCTAAACTTCAAACACTTTCAAGGTCTTGATCATAAAAGATCTAGTTCTGATAATTTAAACATGATTTCAGGACTACACTCGAGTTCATGATATGCAAACATTATATCAACATTCTCATAAAGCACTTACCAAGACGAGAAGAATAGGGAAAACAAAAAAAAACCACATAAAGTTCGAGGAGCTTATGATTCGATAGCAAACTCAAACAAACAGATTTAATCCTTCATTCGTAACTTCATCATATTGCATAACTCAAACAATACCCGCTCAAATTCAAAAGTAAGAAGACGAGACTCTTGACACAAAGGACACAAACCAGAAACTCCCAAGACACTACATATTTGTGTAAAGCTAAACAAACAGGGCATGAAAAAGGATCATACTTATATAAACTCCTAATTACACCATAAATAATATGTTGGTATATAGAGACAAGGTTTATACTAAAGAAAAAAAACATCACACCATACAATAAGAAAAAATCAGTGAGTTTAAACAGAAATCCAAGTTCATATCATGCGTTTTTGGAACCAAAGGGGCTAAAGGGCAGTCCCCAAACTAAGCCAATTTCTTGATGAATTCTTACTTGATATTAACATCAAATATCTTCACGAGAACACAAAAATGAGTACAACGACAAACAATATCGACTAATATTTCTAGAATTCATTCCCAAAGGGGAAGGTTCAAGTTAGCAAAGAAGACAAACAGGTTCTAGCATTTTTTCCTAAAAACTCTTCTACACAAAGTCAAATATCACAAAACAAGACCAACCCAGAAAGTTTCACTGTTTCACGAGAAACAAACAATCTCCATATATTTAAATATAAACCAGAAGAGAGAACAACGAAAGGGGAAGTTTTTACCTTTCTTGGTGCAACGAACGGGGACTCGAGCTTCATCGAAGAGTTTCACCACCGCCGGAGTTAGAAACAGCCTCGTTGGATTTTGATTTTAGTATACTTATGTCTAAAAGTTGACTCAGTTGCGTAGGGTTAGAGAAATGCTTCCCCAAAACCCTCAATTTTTCCCAAGTCAGCTTTCCATTTCATGTAAGAAGGGGGGTTTATATAGGGGAATATCAGATGAAATTAGGGGGGCAAACAAAAGGGGTTTTTTGGGAATTTCCTTTGAGGAAATTCGAATTCCATAGCTAAGTAATGCTAACAGCAGAAGGTTTGTACGAGTTTGTACCAATTTGCACCCAAATCACTGATTTAACGACACTTAGCAACCTCTAGAAGCTTCTGGGTTGCCAGCTCATCATCTTGACAGAAAAATAGAAGTCGTTTGGGTATTATAATGGAGGTTGAGCGGATTTGAAGTTGTGAACATTGGGGTTTTAAGTTTTCGTTTATGAGAAACGATGAAGAAAGAGAAGGTGAAGGCTGTACTGGGGAGATGACGTGTTGCACGAGGTGCGTTACTCGTACAACATGGAGAGTGAGATACGTGAGAGGTGAAGAAGATGGAGGGATGATAGGTGGCGTTAGGGTTTGAGGGGTCAATCGATAGCAAAGAAGAAGATGAAGCTAAAGGGGGCATTTGGTTGTAACTGTGAAACAAGAGAGGGGAATAGAAGTATAAGGGTGAATTTGGGCTTGGGCCAGCCAGGTCAGGTGGATAAACAAAGGAAAAGGGGAAGTGAACTGGCGGGTTGGCAATGGCTTTGGCCCAAAAGGGCTGAGAAACGGGGTCTGGTGAGAGAGTTATAAGGTGGATTGAGGATTTGGCCACATTTTGCAAAATGTGTCCATTTCAAGTTAAAGATGTAGCCAAATTGAATAGGATTTAGGAAAATTTGGCTAGATTTTAAATAGCTTTAGGGATTTAGGCTAGAATAGAAATAAAGACGGATTAATTAAAATTAATTACCCGAGCCTTTTTAACTTTTAAACAAATTGAAATAATTATCATGTTCAACACATAATTTCCTCTTTTAACCATCATGAAATTAATTTATTCACTTAACCTCTTACTTGAATTAAATTGGAGGAGAATCAAGTGTTTAATCTTTAAAAAAGATTTTTTATGAATTTAAACTTTAAAATAGTTCTTAAAGTAAATTTATATAAATTTACATAATTGAATATGAAAAATATAAAATGGTTACTCAAAACTATTATAAAGCTGATTTGAAAATGATTTACCCCTTTTTACAAGACAATTATTTCAAAAATTGTTTAAGATTCAAAAAGGCTCAAGATTAATTCGTAATGGGGAGGGTAAAAATTGGGTGTCAACAGTATTAACCAGCCAAACCCAAAAAGCTTCTAATATCAGACGGAGAAGTAGGTCTAGGCCAGTTCTTCACTGCCTCTATCTTTTGAGAGTCAACTCGAATACCATATCTAGACACAATATGACCCAGAAAAGCAACAGACTGCATCCAAAACTCACACTTGCTAAACTTAACAAATAATCGTCGATCCTTGAGAGTTTGCAACACTACTCTCAAATAGTCTGCATGCTCCTCCTTACTCCAAGAATAGATAAAAATATAACTAATGAACACAATAACAAACATATCCAAATACTGCTTGAACACACGGTTCATCAAATCCATAAAGGCTGCAGGAGCATTCGTTAGTCCAAAAGACATAACCATAAATTCATAATGACCATAACGAGTTCTGAAGGCTGTCTTTGGAATGTCACACTCCCAAATACGAAGTTGATGATAACCGGATCTAAGGTCGATCTTGGAGAAAAAGCTAGCACCCTGAAGCTGATCGAACAAGTTATCAATCCTAGGAATGGGATACTTATTCTTGATTGTGACCTTGTTCAATTGATGGTAGTCGATACACCTTCCGAGGGAACCATGATTCTTTCACAAGAATAAGACTGGAGCACCCCATGGAGAGATACTGGGTGAAATAAAACCCTTATCAAAGAGATCCTTCAACTGTTCCTTCAATTTTTTAAGCTCCATGGGATCCATTCTATAGGGAGAAATAGAGATAGGGTGCGTATCTAGAAGAAGATCTATTCCAAAGTCAATATCCCGCATGGGAGGGACTCTGGACAAATCTTTAGAAAACACTTCTGGGAACTCCTTCACAACAAGAACTGTTTGGAGAGATGGGGTTTTGGACTCCGTGTCCATAACCCAAACTATATGATAGACATAACCCTTATAAATCATCTTTCTAGCCTTAAGATAAGATAAGAAATGACCCTTCGATGATGGAGGACTACATTGCCACTCTAAGACAAGTTCATTCGAGAACTTGAAACTAACAACTCGAGTACGATAATCAACCGAGGCATAACATGCATACAACCAATCCATCCTAATAATAACATCAAAATTAGTCATCTCCAACTCAACTAAATCCGCTAAAATGATTCTATGAAGGACTGAGATAGGTCAATTTTGGTAGATTCTTTTGGCTAGGACTGACTCACCAATAGGAGTAGAAACACAAAAGGTTTTTAAAAGCTAATCAGGACTAATCTCAAACTTGCAAGCCACATAAGGGATCACAAAAGATAAGGAGGCACCCAGATCCAATAAAGCATACACATAAAGAGAGAAGACTTTAAACATACTAGTAACAACATCTAATGAACTCTCCTGGTCCTAGCGAGAGAACATGGCATAAAGGCAGTTCTGGCGCTGACCACCAGAACTAGAAGTGGTGCCCTGCTGGGCTGGTCGACCTCCTCGGGCTGTTAGGGCCGACTGAGTCATGCTACCTCCCTGTTCCTTCTAGGCTAAAGTTCAATCTCGAATCTTTTATCCAACCTGACCATATCCAAAGCATACACCTGAACCAGCTAAACACTCACCAAGATGACTCCTACCATACTTGTTGCAAGAAGGGTAAGGGGTCCCCTTTTCAACACTCCCTTGTGAATAGGAACCAGATCCTTTACCAGTCTAATCATGATGAGGCCTAGGGGCCTGGGTAGGAACACTAGCTAAAGAATGAATGTGCCCTGGTGATTTCTTCAAAAACAAGGAGCAATGTCTGCCTTCGGACCTCTGATGGCCAGAACCTAAACTCTCCGATCTAACCCTCTTATTCTCCCTTGCTATCTCCCTCAACTTATCCCCCTCAATCTGATGGTCATAAGTCATAAGTCAAGAAATATCCATGTTACCCAAGAGCATCGTGGACCTACACTCCTTCTTTACCAAATCTGATACTTCGTAAACGTACTTACTCATCTCATCCCACTAGTCAGCCACCATGGAAGGAGCATACCTAAAAAGTTGGGTGAACTTCAATCCATACTCCTGAATCATCACGGAACCTTGCCTCAAATTCACGAACTCTTTGACCTTAGCTTGCCTCAAATTCACGAACTCTTTGACCCTCTCAAAGCATTTCCACGTCATAGGGACCACATCCCTAGCCCTAGCATCTTTCCATTGAGTGAACCAAATGTGAGCCACATCCTTGAGTTGATAAGAAGCTAACTCAACACCATTAACACCACCCACTAGCATTCACTAAGGATATTCTTTACCTCATCCAAGAAATTTTGTGGATCCTTGACAACTTTCGAACCCCAGAACTCAAGTGGGTTCATACAAATGAAATCTCAGACTTGAGTTTCTACTCCACCTTGAGAATGGGCGAGGATAGAAGCCTGTTGATTGGCCTGAGTAGCCATTATTTGAGTTAGCATATGAATGGCATTCCTGAACTCAATATTTGTGACCTTGGGGTCTGGAATCGGAGGGTCAACATTTCGAGCGGCTTGGCGAGGCATGGCATGACGAGGAGGCATAATCTGAAATGCATAAAGAATAGATTAGAAGGGTAATTGAGCTAAACTCTATTGCACGATATTGATCATGAAAGAAGTGAATTCTTTCTTAAGACACCTCGTAGCTTCTCTCTCATAAGTGTGGCGCACTTTACACACATGAAAGAGACTCTACTCGATGCATCTTTCAAATACCCTAGGACTCTTGAAACCTGAGGCTCTGATACCAAGTTTGTCACACCCCGAGGCTACCCCCTATATGTAACAGGGGACCCAGGACTGCAAGTGCCCAAGCTAACCCTTGGTCTAGCATAACTCAGGTATTCATAAGACAACATAGCAGAAGCATAAATAGAAAGCTAGGCAACCCAAACCATAAAGATAAAGTCAAGATGAAACATAATTCAAAAAAGGAGACTCAAATACTGTCTATGTCTGAAAAGCCTTTACACATGACATAAGGAGTTACTAGGACAAGACCCTAGCTAACTCAAAGTACGAAAGTAAACCACCATAAAATAACTAGGATCATAACTAGCCCTCGAATAATAAGGATTCACCAACACTGACTGGAATGGTTTGCGG
This sequence comes from Jaltomata sinuosa, assembly GCA_003996215.1. Taxonomy (NCBI): domain Eukaryota; kingdom Viridiplantae; phylum Streptophyta; class Magnoliopsida; order Solanales; family Solanaceae; genus Jaltomata; species Jaltomata sinuosa. The sequence goes on along the minus strand of QJPP01007573.1, from coordinate 422,939 downwards.
TCTCTAGCCACATGCATGAGGGAGAAAACCTGAGTCTGCATCATCAAGAGGATACAACAAAAAATATATGTCAGTACTATAGAATGTACCGAGTATGTGAGATATGAAAAATTATGATAAAAACATACTTAAAAACTTATTTCATGCTTAAATATAGAAACCATAATAAAATACCAAAGTTGAAAGGTAAAGCATGAGATAGAAGTCAAACTTCAAAATAAGATATCATAAGACTTAGAGAACTTGAAAACATTCATATGGGAGTTTCTTATAACCGACAATAGACCATGTGAGCTACATAGAATCCAACTATATAGCCCTAGTTGGCAAAGCTACCCCAAACCTTGCCAAGGAATGGGATCCCATACATATCATAACGTGAAACCATTTTCATAAGGGGGATACTCTCAACTAACGAGGACCCTCTTCACCTACGCTGGCAATGTATTTTTGGACTTGGGTTATCTAGAACCCTCATCGCTCCATGCTAAATACTACTCCCAAAACATACTTATAGATCATAATGTACTAGTGAATATCTAATGCCAAATCTGTTTGAAAAGCATAAGGGAATATCGAATGTCATATAATTCACATATCATAAGTCTTAAAATTAACATAGCCATAATTCAAATCATAATTTCCTTTTTAAATTCATAGCTTGAAGAATTAGGTATGCAATTTCACAAATACATAAAGTCATGTTATCTAAACATGCCAATTTTCACTTGAAAACATGCAATTCAATGGAATCATACTAACAATCACCTTTAATGCATGGGATTTTGGAATCAATTAAGGAACCTCAAATAAATCATAGATAAATAATGCGAAACCATGAATTGAAGATTTAAAACTGAACCCATAAGTTTTCCCCAATTTGGGTAAGAACCCTAATTTGCCAATTTCATAAATCAAAGTAAAATATGGGGTTTTGGTCATAAGGGTGAAGGGATTCCCTTATTGAATACCCACATACCTTATTAAAGCTTGTTTGATCTAAGATGAAAAGAAATGGAGGCTTGAGCTTGGAGCTTGAGACTTGGAGCTTGAAGGAGTTTTTTTCCTCTTTTGGTGGAAGAATGAAAAATAGTGAAAGACTTAGGCTAATAAGAGTAGAAACCCAACTAAAAGTGGACAAAATGACTTCACTTAAGAGTTAAAAGGATGGGTAATTACAAAAATACCTCTAGTATTTAATTAAAGAAAAGCTGTTAAAAATCTCAGATTCAGGAAGCACAGGTGCAATCCATGAGTCGTAGACTGAACCACGACTCGTGGTTTCTGGCCTAAATGATTAATTGTGGAAGATGTTCTATGGGTCAATAGGATGGACCGTAGAACAAACTACGGTCTATAAAACAAACTACGATCCGCAGATCCATTCGTGGTTTTCAGAGGGAACAGTCAGTCCTCTGATCTATTTCCACGAGTAGAATCCTAGCACTCTAAGGAGCTCCCACAAAGAATTTCGAGCTTAGATCTCTAAGAAAAATGGAGGAAATGACTTAGAATTTAGAATGGAATGAAGGAGGAGACAACTTTAAAGCTGCCAGAAACTGGCGCACCTGCAGTCATAATGATACAGGTGCATCACTGCAGTGGTGCCTAAATCACCGCAGGAGCAGAGGTTTCCAAAACATCAGACCCCGCAGGTGCAGTCCAAATGCCTCAGGAGCAGCATTGTCGGGGTGGGCGAAGGATCGCACACGCACCCCTTGCTGAGGCCCTAGCACCATAGGTGCGACTCCCAAAGCATCAGTATGGTTGCATAGCTGCAGCCCAAGCACCACAGTTACGCCGTACCAGAACCAACTGCAAACACAACTCAAAAACTTCTCCGATCATAACCTCGGGGACCAACCAGGGACTCGTGCATGCAAATAAACTATGCTACCCTACCAGAAAAAACATTCTGGACTCAACCAAATTGATGAAATTGTCAAATGAGATCGATTTAATAAAAAGTGGGCCCCATGCCCAAAAGGACCACCTTTACAAAAATAAAATCCAATAGCTCAAAATGAGTCTGAAAGCCTCGAGAGCCAAACCAACAGTTCCTCTAGGCCAAAGTCAATATTTTGGAGCTAGCTAATAAAATTTCCATACGAGGTTGTCTTCTTTGAATATTGACCAAACTCAAACTTTCAAGTTCAATTAGCCTGAAATCCCATAAAGTTAGATAAAACAAAACCGAAAGCTCTTAGGCCCAGATCAAGCATCCAACTAGACCAACAACCATGCTTCAAAGCTAACAGAACTGTCGAAATTTGATTCCGAGCTCGCTTTCTAAGAATACTGACTAAAGTCAATGATTTCCTAATAAAAATCTCTAAAACAGGGAAACAACCACAAAGACAAAATAAATGGCCCGGGCACCGAACCAACAGTCCCAACAAATTATAATGACTTGGGGCCTTTACAGGAAAGCTCTAACAGCGCAAAGAAGGAAAAATGCAAAAATGACCAGAAGGGTCATTACACTTTCATATTAATTTTTTTTAGCCAGCATACGTTTAGTAGCATTTATGTCTGGAATTTCTATGCTAATGATCAACATGTCATCAAAGTATAAAAAAATAATGACTTTATAATTTGGAGTATTTTTAATCTTTAATCCATTTACAAATATTGTTTGGTCAAATTTTGCATGTCACTGTTTGGGTGCTTGTTTTAGTCAAAAAAGTGACTTATAAAGTTTGCACACTTTCCTCTCTTTATAAGAAATCACAAAACCCTCAGGTTGTTCTATGTATATTTCTTTCTCCAATTCTTCATTTAAGAAAGCTGTTTTCACATTCATTTGATAGATTTTAAGACCATGTACAACTGTCAGTGCTACCAACATTCGAATAAATATTATTCTCGTTATCGGCGAGTATGTGTCAAAATAATCAAGGCCTTCCTTATGTCTATAACCTTTAAAATTAAGTCTTTCTTTATATTTGGAAATAGTTCAATCAGCTTTAATATTCTTTGTACAAATTCATTTTGAATCTAAAGGTTTATTTTCAGGAGGAAGATCAACTAATTCTTAAGTATGGTTGTTTAAAATTGATTCAATCTCACTATTGACAACTTCTTTTCAAAATGATGAGTTTGCAGAAGACATGACTTCTTTAAATATTTTAGGCTCATTTTCAAGAAGAAATGTCATAAAATCTAGTTCAAATAAAGTAGATATCCTTTGACATTTACTATATCTTGGATCTTCTTCATTAAGCGACTTTTCCTTTGGTTCTTTCCGAGGTTGTTTAGATCATTTGCTAGATGACTCACTTTTAGTTTTGTACGAATAATGTGTTCAAAGAATTCAACATTATCTGATTCTATTACCATGTTATCATGAATATCGGGATGTTCATATTTGTGAATCAAAAAACAATATATTTTATTGTTAGTAGCATATTCAATAAAAATACAGTTCACAATCTTGGACCTATTTTGACCCTTTTGGATTTAGAAACTTGCACTTTAGCTAAACACCTTACACTGAAATATTTCAAGTTGAGTTTTTTTTTTTTATTTCTCATATGGAATAGATTGTGTTTTTCTGTGGGGCACTCTATTGAGTATTTGATTTGCTGTAAGGATAGTTTTCCCTCATAAGTTTTGCGGTAAATCAAAATTTATTAGTAACACATTCATTATTTTCTTGAATATTATATTTTTTCTTTCCACAATTCCATTATATTGAGGTGTGTAAGGGGCAGTAGTTTGATGGACAATTTTATTTTCCAAATATATTGATAAAGCCCAAACTACACCTCAAATTAACGAGGCGTAAGCGGTCGTAGTCAAATATAGAACCCAACAAAGGTTGGGGTCGAATCCCACAGAGAATATGGTGAGAATTTAGCCTTTAGTGAATTAGTTGACTGATGGCCAATAGTTTTCGGTAAATAAAGAGGGGGGGTTTTGTGATCAAACGTGAACAAAAACAAGCAATAATGTATGAATGATAATCAGTAGGAGAATGAACTAGGGAAGTGTTCACCATGGCGTTGGTAACAATGTCGATTCTAGGCTTAATCGGGTTCTTTCCATATGCGTGTCACGATGTGATTGAATTAATGGTATCGTCTAAACGTTTCTCAACCAAATAGACGAATTTCCTTTTCTCTTCTCTCAATCTCAAAAAGGTGTGCTTTTAGATTTCAATCCTAAACATCAAGTAGATTAATCTAGTTACAGCATTAATCATAAGACGAGAGTTGGTAGTCTCGAATCCTCGTCGTTAATCAAGTTTCCTGGTTTTAATCTCTTTACTCAAGCAAATTAAACCTAGGCATGTTCTAATGTTTGCAACCACTAGAAAACGTGAAATAATATATGATTAACAACGTGACAACATATATATTGAACCCGTCGCTACCCGGAACCTATCTTGCTACTTTTGCCATGGCTCCCACAACCCTAGTTGTGGGAGTTTAGTTAATCATGCTAGAAGAAGAAGAGAAGAAAATAGTATTCATAATAAGGAGAAAAGATTCTTACAATATAATGAGAACAATCTTCAATAATCCAAGAACACGAAAAACCAAGATCCCAAGAACAATTCAAGAACACGAATTCAAGAAGAGAAAAACGTGTTTCTTGCTCTCAAAGTTTCGCTCAAATCTCTCCTAAAATTATTGTAAAAACGTGATTTGCATCATAATAAAATAAACCTAACATAGCGTATTTATAGGAGTCTAGGAAACACAATCCCAAACGCATTAGGAATCCAAGAAACCAAATCCCAAACACGGTAGGAATCCTCATCGCGGGCTGCCTTGGTGCGTCCAAGAAACACAATCCCAAACGCATTAGGAATCAAGAAACCAAATCCCAAACACGGTAGGAATCCTAATCGCGGGCTGCCTTGGTGCGCTACTGCTTTGACGTGACGGTTTGGGCTTAACGGTCCGTCACTCGCTTGACGGTCCGTCACTCGGACCGTCACTCTTATCCAGAACGTCTTTTTGCTCGTATTTCCTTCCGTTTCCATGTTTGTTCCTATTTCCTGAAAATACACCATAAACACATCAAAAACGACGACAGTTGCTTGAAAACGTACGATTGTTCTTAGTTAAAAGGAGTCGAAAGTGCCGTAAAATGGCGGCACATCAACACCCTCAACTTAAAACGTTCGCTTGTCCTCAAGCAACATGATATAAAAAAAATAATACGACGACTCAACTAAAAAAACAAACTCGTGTCTATAGCAACTCATGGTCATTCAAACTCATCTTCAATTTTAAATCAAGCTCCCTTATAGCACATAAATGTATGAAACACTAACTTGCAAGGATCCAAACATGTCATTCCGATATGATAGAACATTCTACATACACATGCGCAGCTATCCTAACAATCAATGGACAATACAGAAATCTTGGTGCCCTCACCACAAAGAAATCCCACACACAAGATTTGGGACAAGGTAAGCGCTCACACTCACAAACGATTTCAAACAATGCACATGTGATACCATAGGCTTGCCCTTACTATTCTATTTCAGTTCTTCAGAAAGCCACTCAGGATCACTACAGGACTTGTTTTGGCTTGTAATGAGGTTTCAGGTGCAGGTAGGATACATTTAGGGGTTAGTGACTAAGCCCTCCTTGGAACCATTGACGTCTTCTTACCATATAACTTTACTTTGTCCATCCTTATTCACCTTTTTATTTCCTTCTCTCTAGCTACAGGTGCGGCCTCTTTATTTTGACAATTCTTTTTATTTCTTTTTCGATCTTTTTCATCTCTTTTTTTTCTTTCTTTTTTTTTTCTTAGGCACACACCCGACTTTTCATTCTATTCACAACCAATCTTCACTATCCTCTTTTTCTTATCATTCACCTCTCTAGTAGCCACCCTCAACTTAGGCTGATTGCCTGCGTTGAGGTGCACAATGTCCAAGGGAGGACCAGGGCCAAAACAGGGTTTACCTCTATAGTAGCCACCCTCAACTTAGGCTGATTGCCTGAGTTGAGGTGCACAATGTCCAAGGAAGTACCAGGGCCAAAATAGGGATTCAAAGTTAAACAGGAACGGTGACAGGTTATTGAAAGAACACGGTCAATTATGGCTCAAACAGGGATCAAAGGGATTATTTGTGTTTGGACGGTCTTATAGGTTAAGTGGACTGCACACAAAAAGGGCCTGTGATCCTTTCCTAAGCAACCAAACTTCAAACTTAACAAAATAGACCGGGCAAGTTCGAGATGCATGCACAGAGTAAGAATTTATGACAATAATCTCACACGCTCTTGGCACCAAGAAACTATATCGCTACAAACTATCAAACAACCGCTCAGCTTAAGCATACTCATTCTATCATATTCACACAATGACATCTAAAGATCCAGACAGTCAATTGTTTCAACATAAGTACAAAACCAGAAATTTTTTAAAGGGCCTCATTTTAGCCAAGAAAAACGCCATGCTCATCACTATAGACACTAAAAAAAATTTAAAATAACAACCTAAACATGCCGGTTCTACTAGATAGCACACCGGAGGGAAAAGAAACACGGCAACAAAAACCCTCGGTGGTGACTCACAGGTTTCCCCACGAATTAATTAGACTATAATACAACAACAATTTATGGGTTGCCTCCCATACAACGCCTGATTTAACGTCGCGGTACGACGCGGGTGTCTTGATACTCAGACTTCATCAAGACACCCCAGACTTAATAAACAACCGTATGCACAACTATATACCCTATAATAAACAAAAACAACAAATAAAAGTAAAAGCAGGAAAGTATGACTAAGAGTCAAATAAACACACCAGACTTAATAAACAACCGTATTCCCCGGCAATGGCGCCACTTTTTGATAAATCCCAAACTACACCTCAAATTAACGAGGCGTAAGCGGTCGTAGTCAAATATAGAACCCAACAAAGGTTGGGGTCGAATCCCACAGAGAATATGGTGAGAATTTAGCCTTTAGTGAATTAGTTGAATGATGGCCAATAGTTTTCGGTAAATAAAGAGGGGCGGTTTTGTGATCAAACGTGAACAAAAACAAGCAATAATGTATGAATGATAATCAGTAGGAGAATGAACTAGGGAAGTGTTCACCATGGCGTTGGTAACAATGTCGATTCTAGGCTTAATCGGGTTCTTTCCATATGCGTGTCACGATGTGATTGAATTAATGGTATCGTCTAAACGTTTCTCAACCAAATAGACGAATTTCCTTTTCTCTTCTCTCGATCTCAAAAAGGTGTGCTTTTAGATTTCAATCCTAAACATCAAGTAGATTAATCTAGTTACAGCATTAATCATAAGACGAGAGTTGGTAGTCTCGAATCCTCGTCGTTAATCAAGTTTCCCGGTTTTAATCTCTTTACTCAAGCAAACTAAACCTAGGCATGTTCTAATGTTTGCAACCACTAGAAAACGTGAAATAATGTATGATTAACAACGTGACAACATATATATTGAACCCGTCGCTACCCGGAACCTATCTTGCTACTTTTGCCATGGCTCCCACAACCCTAGTTGTGGGAGTTTAGTTAATCATGCTAGAAGAAGAAGAGAAGAAAATAGTATTCATAATAAGGAGAAAAGATTCTTACAATATAATGAGAACAATCTTCAATAATCCAAGAACACGAAAAACCAAGATCCCAAGAACAATTCAAGAACACGAATTCAAGAAGAGAAAAACGTGTTTCTTGCTCTCAAAGTTTCGCTCAAATCTCTCCTAAAATTATTGTAAAAAAATGTGATTTGCATCATAATAAAATAAACCTAACATAGGGTATTTATAGGAGTCCAAGAAACACAATCCCAAACGCATTAGGAATCCAAGAAACCAAATCCCAAACACGGTAGGAATCCTAATCGCGGGCTGCCTTGGTGCGTCCAAGAAACACAATCCCAAACGCATTAGGAATCCAAGAAACCAAATCCCAAACACGGTAGGAATCCTAATCGCGGGCTGCCTTGGTGCGCTACTGCTTTGACGTGACGGTTTGGGCTTGACGGTCCGTCACTCGCTTGACGGTCCGTCACTCGGACCGTCACTCTTATCCAGAACGTCTTTTTGCTCGTATTTCCTTCCGTTTCCATGTTTGTTCCTATTTCCTGAAAATACACCATAAACACATCAAAAACGACGACAGTTGCTTGAAAACGTACGATTGTTCTTAGTTAAAAGGAGTCGAAAGTGCCGTAAAATGGCGGCACATCATATATCTTTTCAATTGGAGAATCATACTCTCCACCCATATCACTACTTATCATTTTTATATTTTTATTCAGCTAATTTTCAATTTAAATTTTGTATTGCTTAAATACTTCAATTGATATATATTTACTCTTTAGCAAATAAATATAATAATATCGAGTATAATCATCTATAAAAGTTATGAAATACTTTATCACAACGTGATGATATTGATTTTACATCACAAATATCTGTGTGAATTAACTGTAAAGGATTGAAATTCCTTTTAATAGATTTATAAGAATGTTTAACAAGTTTGGAGTCAACACAAATTTGATATTGTTATTTATTGCACTCAAATTTAGAAAATACTTCTAAACTAATTAGTTTTTGCAAGATTTTGTAATTGAAATATCCTAAACGAATATGCCATAAATCATTACACTCAAGCAAGTAAGAAACTGAATTTTTATACATTTCAATAGAAATTATATTAAGTTTAAAAGGCCCTCAGTTAGGTAACCTTTTCCTACATACACTTTATTTTTTATAACTACAACCTTATCAAAAATTAAAACACACTTGAATCTTTTCTTAGTTAAAAGTGATGTTGAGACCAAGTTCTTCTACAATTCAGAAACATGAAGGACATTGTTCAACGTCACAATCTTTCCAGATAACATTTTAAAACATATATTTTTGGTTCCTTAAAATTTTGTTGTAGTCAAATTTATCATAAAATTCATTTCATCGGGCCCAGTGGGAACATAAAATGCAAGCAAGTCTTTTTTAGCACACACATTATGAGTGTCATTGGAATTTATTCACCATTTCCTTGGGTTGCCAACCAAGTTACTTTCAGAAAATATGACACATAAGTTTTCTACTTCTTCATTTGTTTTTGTCATATTTTCTTGATCCTTGTTCTTGCCTTTCTTCGGATCCAAAAATTTGGACTCTTGTGGCCAACTTTACCACAATTTTAGCAAGTATCTTTGAACTTTTTCTTAGGCGAATTGTCCTTTGGTCTAGACAGCTTCTTTCTCTTTTTATTTTTTTTGGTGCTTCGTCAATAATATTTGCTCCCAATATTGCTGAACTTGCACAAGACTTCTTTTCTGCAGCCTTATTTTCTTCTTCTATCCTTAGAAGAACAATCAAGTCTTCAAGAGTCATCTCCTTGTGCTATACTTCAAGTAATTTTTAAAGTCTTTTTTTAAAGGAGATAACTTTTCAATGAAGGCTGCTACTTGTAACACCCTATTTATTACCATACCTTCCACAAGGAGATCATGAACGATGACTTATAGTTCTTGGATTTGGGACTTTGTAATCTTACTGTCAACCATTTTTAAAGTCCAAAAACTTTGCAGCCACAAATATTTTCAGTCCAACATCTTTTGTTTTGTATTTATTCTCAAGAATATTCTATAACTTTTTTGATGTTTTACACACGCTGAATACGTAATACAAGTAATCATCTAAGTCGTTGAGTATGCAGATTTTGCAAAGAAAATTAGAATGTTTTCATATCTCAGCCACCATAAAATTGTCATTATCATGAGTTTCTTTTGCCATGAAAGGAACATCCTCACTAGTAATAAAAGAATATTTTTTGATGTCAATTCTTGAAGTCTATTTCCAGAAACTTTTCTGGCTTTTCTGCTATAGCCATTGTTGGTGCAACTGTCATATGACTTGATTATGTAATAGTACATTGTTTTTGTTGGGGCAGCACTATTCACAACATATCATTTTGATGTTCTATTTTATTTGTTATTTTTCTTTCAATATTTTGGCACATAATTTAATATCACAGAATACTAACAATAAAGATTGTTAACAATAAAGATTGTATCTTTATTAAAACTTGTTTCTAGTTAACGGCGAAGTTTTTATATTCTTCAAATCACTAAGTGAATAAACTTTAAATTGTGGCGAAGGTTTTATGTTCTTCAAATCAGAATAAAATTAAAACGGAGTAGAAAATCATATGATTTTGATCTCCAGAAGCACAATAGTGTGAAAATATAGGTCAAGAAATTCTTGATATATATAATCACATCATATCAAGCAATCCTTGGTGAACTACTACCAATGTATTGGTTTCTATATGTAATAACATAGTAATCTTGAAAAACTTTGTATTTTTTATAGTACTACACTAATAGCAATTGCATTAATCATGCAACTACTGCCTATGTAACTATCTAATTTTGTTTATAATAATACTAGATGGCTCGTGCATAGCACAAGCATTTCCCAAACATTACGTAATAGGATTATCCAAATAAATAAAATATCATTAAATTAAATATGAACATAATACGATTCATAGTATATACATCATTTGTGGAACAAATCATACGGTTACAAAAATAATGCATTGTTCAGTAGCTGCAGTTGATAACACGTATTTCAGCTTGATATCCACTTATAAACAAGAGAAAGGTGAATATTAGAATTAGCATGTTGTCATGTGTAGTGAATGACCAGAAGGTGGAAAAACCTGCGAATTAACCAACTTAAGCAATCACCTTCTATAGATTGAGAAGAATATTTCATTACAACCTGCTCAAGCAATGTCAATAAATGCTGAAAACTTCAACGCTTATTATTAGCACAACAGTAAGCAAAAGAACATTGAGGAAGAATTTGGAAGAGCTGGAGTTTACAAACAATTTATAGTATTTTAGCATATTTACATTTCAGTCATCCTTGCATATCCCTCATGCTCAGTACATTCAAAGTACTGACGCATACTCTATGTGCTGCATCCTATCATGATGCAAGTTCAGGTTATCATCTTCAGCCTTATGATTAGCTCACCTGGTTCCATATCAACGACAGTCAGTAGTGAGTCCTCATAATCCGAGGACATATCTTTTACATATTTTTTGAGTTATTCAGTTTGTCCTTATTTTCAGTACTTGGAGTTAGCTGGGGGCTTGTCCCAATAACTCATCAGTATTAGAGGCTTTCAGAAAAAGAGTCAGACTTCAACTTATGTAGCTCACTTGATTTTCAGATCTATTACCATTTCATATATTTCAGAATCATTATTCCTTTCATTTATGATTTATTTAGTTATGCTTCTGTATGCTTAGAGTTACTTTAGTATGCTTGTGATATGCCAGATTCAGGGTTAGCTTGGGGTCACTTGTGATCCTAGGTTCCATGTTACATCTAGGGGCTAGCCTCAGGGCATGACAAACCTCTTTTTTCGTTCTTTTAGTAGCAGCTGGCTCATTTGCAATTTGGCTATCTTCACCACCCTTTACCTTAGAATCAACTATAACTTCAGCTTCAGCATTCTCAATCTTAGTTAGTTCCTCAACAACAATAGGGACATGTGGATTGACAGTCTTTTTTCTACTTTGAGTAGTCACAGCCATGCAATATCTATCATTCTTTGGATTTTGAACTGTATTATTTAGAAGAGTGCCCTTTTGATGCTGGTTTAGGGCTGTAAACATTTGCCCCAACTGTGTCTTGACCTGCTTGATAGAGACAACATGTAATTTTAGTTTTTGATTCATGCCTGATATATCAGCACGAATCTTCTTCAAGTTACCATCAATCGACTCAACCTTCTGCAATACCTTGGCTAGCATCTTTTTAACAGTTTGTTGCTCGGGTCCTACTTTACGATTACCATTAGGGACATACAGGCTGCTTCTATCATTCTTGTAGCCATCCCTCTTATTCTAGTCACTATCTCTATCTCTACCTCTGCTCTTGTCTACATAGCTAGACTGTTTGTAGTTGTCATCTCTATCTCTATTGTTGTCCCTGTCTCTATTCCGACCTTGCTTTCATTGGCCATTGGCCCATAAACCCACCATTTTATCATTCAGATATTTAGTTTCTTCGTTAGATTCGTGCCCATCCTGTCTTGGTGCTTTATCATGTGAACCTACAACATTCACTTTCTCTGTTCTATTATTCAGGATTTGCCTTCTAATCAGATCCACACTCGTCTTTAATCCTGCAACCTCCTGTCTAAGCTCCTGCAGCTCCTATTGGTCTAAATATTTCCCAGCAGCATAGGTTCCTGTTGCACTCTCAAAGTCTCTTGTATCCCAGGCCCTATTTATCTTGGTGACTTTGTCAAGCATCTCAGATGCTTCTGTAAAAGAATTTTCTATGAACACTCCCCCTGTGATTGTATCAACAACTGCCTTGGTGTTTGCGTTCAATTGTTGGTAGAAAATCTCCATTAAATAATCTAGAGGTATTCTATGATTCGGCACCTTTTTCAGCTTCTTGTTGAACCTAAGACATGTCTTAAATAGTGCCTCGGTGTTCAATTGCTTGAAGTTATATATCTCCTTCTTGAGCTGCAACGTCTTTGATGGAGGGAAAAAACTCTCCATAAACTGAGTCTTCAGTTCCCTCCATATAAATATTGAACTATCAGGAAGCTCAGTGAGCCACAGTGCTGCTTCTCCAGTCAAAGAAAATGGGAATAACTGCAAACTAATAGCATCATGGTCTACCCCTAAAAGGTTATAAGCCTTATAGATCCCCAAAAAGTTCACCAAGTGCAAATTTGCATCATCTGTAGGCTTGCCAGCAAATAATCCCTTTCAGGTTCAGCAGCTAAATCATAGTGCTAGTGATGTCAAACTTTGTACCATCGGGCAGTGGTTTCAATACTATGGGGCCTACTAGCCCTACATTATTTATATTATCATCATTAATATTTTAGCGAGGGATATGTCGGGGTGGTTGAATCTGGTGGCCTCTACGCCCGCTTGGGGCAACCAGATCTTGAGGCAAATTTTATCGTGCTGCCTCATCTCTCTCATCTTAAGCATTTAGTATGGTATGATGATCAGTTGCTTTCCTTGCTTTCCTCACATGTTCAGTTGCAGCATTTTGATTTGCTAGGTCTGTGGCAACCTGAGCATCAAGCACAATTTGGGCAGCTTTTTCTGCCTGCTGCTTTTGTTGTTCTTCGGGCAACATCCAAGTTGTGGCCTTTTCAGGAGTCTCGAAAACTCCCTCTTTAACCATGTTTCTCAAAGTTTGTGGGAGTTCGGGATCAAATAGAATCAAGGGATTACCTTGACTCCTTGTTCTAGGCATGCACAAGTGTGCAACCTGTGGAACAAAACAAAAACAACAGAAAAAGTAAAATTAGGAAATAATGACTAATAGTGAAATAAACACAATCTCTCTAAATCCTAAAGTATATTCCACAACAATGGCACCAAAATTTGATACGCGCACATTACACCTCCAAAAGAAGTATAAAGTGGTTGATGTTAAATATAGAACCCAATAAAAGTTGGGGTCGATCCCACAGGGAAAATGGTAGGACTAGGGTCAACCATGTTTATTCGCGTTCTTAGCCATTTATTTCCCTAAAAGGGAGGGGGGGTTTAAAAGTAACAAGTAATGTTGGTAATTAAGATTCGAACAAGTAACAAAGTAACAGTTTTTAAGTATTATAATCAATGAGAGAAGCGACTAGGGCAGTGTCCCCCATGAGTTCATGATGCAGTAAGGTGTTGTACCAGTAATCTAGTCTAGTGCTATGTATGCCAGATCGATAAGTTAGTTTCTCCTAAGTGTATGGTTTCCAATATGGAAGAATGTCCTCACGCAACTTGGTCAGTCTACGGGTGTTTGCTTTTCTAACCCTTACCAGTGTTCCCAGATTAGCTTTCCCTGGCAAGTTCAAGCTAATTAGGTGAGGGTTGGTAGACTCAAATCTCTATTGTGTAATCTCCTTTCCCATTTGTTGCCCCTTTGGTCAAGCAAGTAGGAATAAGGCGAGTTCTAATGTTTGCAACTGATAAAAAGCAATCAAAGCGAGGGGAAGAACAATACATTCATGAACACCATTCTCGAATTACTAAGTACTTTGCCTACTTTGTTAATCCTTCATTTCTCCGACAACCCTAGTTGTGGATTTAGCTATCATAGTTGCAAGAGAACAATCAGATTTAGATGAAGAGATCATGATTATAACTTACAAAAAAAAGTAAAGAAAACCTGAATCTTGAATTCTCAAGAACACTTCAATAATCAAGAACAAGTAATTGAATCCTCAAAAGTATGGAATAATATCTCAACAATATGTTATGATGTCTCAATATTATATAAAAATCACGTAACTCTCGAAATAAAACCATAGGGAATGTATTTGTAGACAAGAAAGACCAAATCCTAACAGAACTAGGAGAGCTGGAATGCGGCAATTTCGATGGGCAAGCCCTACAGGCTGTCGTGGGTGCCACGAGCATTGTGGGTGCCCATCATATCTTCTATATTGTTTTCCTCAAGCCATCTACCTTATTTCCATGGGCTAGGCTGATGGTCTATCATTGTTGCCATAGGCATCATGGGCAACCCATCGGCTAACTCTTCTAATATTCCAGCAACTCTGTCCTATTTCGACGGGCGTGTGTGATGTCCCATCATGGCTCTCACGGGCATTATGGAAAGATATCAGACTTAACTTTTTTACTTCAGCTTCTCTTGTCTATTTCCACAGGCAAGTGTGACAGTCCGTGGTGACTCCGGCGCCCTTCCCAATTAGTCGTGGGATGAGATTTTGCCTTTAAGCCTTGCTATCTCATTTCAACATTCCCTCCCCTTGGCCATGGTGGATCCCACGCCTGTGGGGCATGACTTTTAGCCTTGAAACAACAACTTTTTATGTTTTTTTGTCTTTTAAACACTTTTCCCTGCACATGTAGCAAACGAGCATCATATCTAACAAAACACACTTTTGAACTTCTAAAATCCTTATTTTTAAGCATTGAAAGTACCGTGAAATCCTGACACTTTACCTAGAATGCCGCTGGCCTAGCCTCTGCCTGACCTTAGCATGTGCGTGCACCCAAATACATTCACCTTGCCACATGCACAAGGGACGCGTGCGCAGTGCTTGGCTGTGTGCGCCTAGGCAGTGCTTACATCCTTTTTATTAGCCTTCTTCTCTATTTTCATTTCAAACACTCAACCAAACTCGGTTTTCACCATTTTTATTGAGCTCCAAGCTCCATTTTCTATGTGGGCTGATTCCAAATTATTGGGGTGATTAATTTATGGTCCGTGGTCTTCTTCACGACTTCAATTGCTAAGTTTTCTTCTTTCAATTTTGTTAAATCTCTATATTTTCCCTCCTTGATTCTTATGGTTCATCGGGCTATTTTGAGCTCTTTCATTACTGAATTTCTGCTCTATTTTTTAGCATGTGCTCCAGGCAATGTTGGGATCATTATAGCAATTTTTGTTTCTGATTTTTGATTGCAGGGCCTATAGGCACGCTTTTGACCTGGATTTTGATCCCGATAAACTTTTAACAATATGGGTGTCGTTAGTTTAGTTTTAATATATAAATTACATTCTTGATAGTGTTACTACTGTTTAGAGCTTCTCAGAGCAGTTTGGGCTCGGACTTTGGCTTCCCAACAGCTTATCATTGGACACCAAGTAGGTTATGGCTTACCCATGTTAGACTTTGTGTATATAAGATGTAATTATGCTATTTAGCATCTTCGGGTTGGGTTTACTAGGTTGGCACCCCATACCTTGTCTATTTTTTTCTATCCATCTTATTTCATACGTCCATTATAGTATTTGATTTGGTGTTATAGTATTACCCTTGTGGCCCGATATGGCCTTTGTATATGCCTTTGGACGATAGATGGTGGGATACTTGGGAATGTCTATGAGTCCAGGACATTGATTTTCGATTAT
Organism: Jaltomata sinuosa; assembly: GCA_003996215.1. NCBI lineage: Eukaryota > Viridiplantae > Streptophyta > Magnoliopsida > Solanales > Solanaceae > Jaltomata > Jaltomata sinuosa. The sequence goes on along the minus strand of QJPP01007573.1, from coordinate 407,057 downwards.
GGAACTGGTTATATGTTCTGTAGAGTTGATTGAGCCTTTGTAGGTCCGGTAGGTTATTGTGAGCCATTGGGCTATTGATTGTTGGAGATCATATCATCATTATCATAAAAGGTTTTCTGCAATAATTTTATTACTACAATGGCTGCGGGCTAATTTATCACCGATTTTCTAACTTTGCATGGCCTTGAGGGCCCATTTTCAACAAAAATGGCTTAAAATGGATTTAAACTAGTTTTATGGATCTTCTTGGAGTAAAAAGGGTTTTATGACGGTTTTTCACACTGATTCTAGACTCGGCTGAGCTGGAGTGCTAGGAATGTTTTCTACTGATTTTATATAATACTAGGCTCAGCTGGGCAAGAGCACTTGACATGACTTTTCTACTTATTTTTAGACCCGAATAGATTCTAGGCACAGTTATTGAGATATTGAGAGTTATATAGAGTCGGAGAGACCCCCATGGACCTTGCTAATCCAGATTGGGGGCTATGGGCTGCAAGTGTCAGAGGAGGGGTATACGGATGAGTAAAGGTATATGGGGGAAGCCTTCTATGGGTCCTACTTGTTGGGACTATGAGGTGCATTCGGTATCACCGGGTTATATCATATCATATCATTAATTATTTGTGGTTCCACCCTTCTTTGTTGTTTATTGAGTTCCAGTGGTATGGGATGCCAGAGGGTTTGTTTTCACTTGTATGTATTCCTCGGGTGTATGGGCGGCCATTGGGACTGTAGGTAGATTAGTTTTCTCAATCCTATTGTAGTACTTGTTCATATTATAGTTACTTGTGAGTTACTCTACGATCATCCTTACCTTATGAGATTTATTGCTAGCATAACTATGTTTAGTTGCTTTCCTTCTTTCCCTTTTATTGAGGTTACCGGTATACCGCCATTTTATCAAACTCTTTGTATATGTATTGTTGTTGCAAGGATCCAGGTGTGTTATCTCCTCTTTCACATGTGTTCTGGGATGTATCTTCTGTGGCTAGCATATTTTACTTGTATCCTCCTTATATTCTAATGGTTGCTAGTTTCCGTGTGTTTTTCTCTATTTGCTTCCATGACTACTTTCTTCATTATCTGCTATTTACTGCTTTTATATCTAATACGTGCTCAGTCGGCCTATGATGCCTACTGGGTACCAGCTGCTTTGCAATTGGTACTTATACAATACTTCTACATCTTTTGGTACAGATCCTAGTGTGGGCCATCATCGTTGACTCATGCAAAGTGCTTTTGATTATCCGAGACTTGGGGTGAGCTCCTGGTGGCCGGGTCCTGACTTTATCTCTTCTAGTGTATTATGTACTTTTTTTTCTATTCAGAGATAATTGTATCTTTCTTTTGCACTCCCTTGTACTATGTATATCCTGTCGTGGCTTCTGTACTTTTGATACCAGGTCGTGGGATGGTTTAGCTTCTATATATATATGTTTCAGTTATTTTCCCTTTTTATATCTTCCTTACATTCTTCTGCTTATTACTCTTGCTTATGTTTGCTTGCTTCGATAGTAGCCCATTTCTAACTGTTCCAGACTATGGGGATTGGTACGCCTATAGGGAGGATTATAGTTGCCATCATGACTTGAGAAATCAGATCGTGACATTCTACAAGCCGTGAAGGGTCCACAAGTCGTGATCCTCACCCATGGAAATCAGACCCACAATCAATAAATTTGGCCAGGAACCACGACCACCAACCATGAGCCATGGTTCAATCTACGGGATATGGTTAGTGCCCATGGAATGTGTGCCGAGTTTTTAGAAGACTTTTCATTTAAAATTTGTCTAGGGTATTTTTTGTAATTTTTCACTTCTTAAACTACTATGTTGTGTAGTTTTAGGCAAATTTAGAGGGGTTAAACTCTAACTAAGTCAGATTTTCATTTATTCTCTCAATCAAAGTTTCAAAAGTAAGAAAAGTGTTCTTCTCTCAAGCTCCAAGGCCTAGGGTTCCCTCTCCAAGTCTCCATATTAAGATTTTAGTTAAGAAAGCTTCAGGTTCGGGTATGTGGGTATTCAATAAAGGTCTTCTTCCACCCTTATTACCAAAACTTATGATTTTCTTTATTTATGAAAACTATGAAACTAGAGTTCTTACCCAAATTGTAAAATTCTTGTGAATTTAGTTTATTTTCCTCAATATATGATTTCTAATCTTCACTACATGATTTAGCATGAGTTTGTACAAGTATTTCTAAAGCCCATGAATTGAGAACGGATTTAGCATGATTTGATAGTTATTACATATTTTGAAGCAAAATTGGCATGTTCAGATAGCATGACCTTAAGTATTTATGAAATAGCATGCCTAGTTTCCTCAAGTATGAATTTTAGTAAATGTATGTTTTTGAACTAGTGCTAAGCTATATCTTCGAGAATTATGTTTTCATGAGTAATGTGGCATCAAAATATTTCTACATAAATTATGAGAAATTTTGATATCCAAATATGTCACACGATATGGATGAGCTATATGTATGTTTTGCGAATAGTATTTAACACCGAGATGATGAGGGTTCCAGATAGCCCAAGTTCAGAACTATGTTGCAAGCATAGGTTATTTAGCCCAATAGGCACCTGATAGTGGTTCCACTCTAAACATGGTCTAGTACCGCGGCAAGGTATAAAACAGCTCTGCCAACTAGGATACAAAAGTCGGATTCCATGTAGCTCACATGCTCTATGTTGGTTACGAGAATCTTCCACAGAAATGGTTTTAAGAATATGAATGTATTTGATTCTTAGCTTTCAAAGACCAGATTTTCTACTAATGACTTATGCTTATGAACATGTTTTCAATTTATGATAATGCTTTGAGTCATTACATCACTGTTTTACTATTATTACATGATTTCAGTCTTTAATGTATTTTCAAGTATTGTTTACTACGATTCATGCATAGCTTTCATACTCAGTACATTCCATAATACTGGTTGTATAACTTTTTTGTGCTACAACTTATCTTGATGTAGATTCAGGCGATCGCTCCCAGGCTTGTGGCTAGACCCAGCAAGATTTCCAGTCAGAGTTGGTGAATCCTCATCCTTTGAGGACTAGTTATGAGTTTTGTCTAGTTTTTATGTTTTTCTTTCAGTACTTAGAGTCAGCTGGGGGTCTTGTCACAATAACTCATCTTATCAACTTAGAGACTTTTCAGACATAGACAGATAATAGTATTTGGTGCTTCAAATTTCTATCGTCAGACTCTTTTATTAGATAGATTTGGTGCTCCCAATTTCAGTTAAGCTTTCACTATATTTTTTTTACTCATGTTATCTATGTTTAAGTCATGCTAGGGTCAAGGGTTAGCTTGGGATCACTTGTGGTTCTAAGTTCGGTGTTACGTCTAGGAGGTAGCCTCAGTGTAATGACCCTCCAGGTTATTTTTCCGTTCTTGCATTTTCTGCTTTTTGAGTTTCCCTGAAGCAATTATAGGACATTTATGACTTACCAGGACAAATGATTCGGTGCCCAGGCCGTTCATTCGGTCGTCATGACCATTTCCCTGTTTTGGAATTCCAACTTAAGAAATCCTTGACTTCGGTCAACTTTCTTGGTAAACACACTCAGAATTGAATTTTGACAGTTCCATTAGGTTCGAAGCATGGACTTTGGTCTGTTTGGACCTTTGGTCGGGATCCAGAAGCTTTTCAGATTGGAAGTTTCTCTCGTTTTGTGTTTTCAGGCTAGTTGTGCTTGTTTGGTTGACTTTGGTCAACATTTGGAGAAGACAGCCTCACATAGAAATTTTGTCAGCTATGTTAGCTCTGTAACGTCGAGTTTAGGCTAGAGGGACCATAGGTTTGGGTCCCGAGGCTTCTGGACTTGATTTTGGCCATGGAGTTCTGTTTTGAAAATAGTTGGCCTAAAGGTTCATTTTGGGCGTAGGGCTCACTTTTCATTAAATCGACCTCCGATGGGATTTTCATTGATTCCATTGAATCCGGAACATTATTTAAACTCTAATAGCATTATTTGTTTTTGAGTATCGGGTTTCAATTATGTACGGAATGCACCATAGAAATTTTGGCATTGTTCGAGAAAGGTGGAATCGTCGTGTAGAAGGATCATTAACACTTGTAGCCCTTTTGAGAGAGGGGTACCCCAACATCACTCAAGAAAACACATAGAGTGAGATGTAGGGCTCAGTTTGTCTTGTGCAGGAGATGGAATTTTCACAAAGCACGTGCATCCGAATAGTCATCGGTTTGAAAGAGAGTAAAACGCCCAAAGATAACGTGTAGAGGAGATCTCTCACCAATAATAGGAGCCATCGTCTTCTTACTCAGACAAGCGGCCATCATGATATTTTACTAGGGATCCTATAATAAGGAACTTTCATTCCCAGTAGAAGTCCTCGAGCAACTTTACTAATACTAATAAATAAGGGGAAGGCCCAACATTTTATATTAGTATAATGAAGGCGCTAGCTAGCGCCCAAACTATACAAGGGCTTTCCACATTTGGTTGTGCTGCTATGATGTAACGTGAAGTCGTCCCAAGGCAGCAGGATGTATGGTATAGGGCCCCCTATTTTATCTCCCTTAAAGTCCTTTATGGATTTTGAGTCGGGAATAGAGCTGTGGCTTATTCGGCGCTATATCACAATTCATTCTCGGGCATAGCTATTCACGAAAGGTGGCATGGGACATCTGTCAGCGGCGGGAGTCTTACATCCGAGTGAGAGGTCAGACCAATCCCATTCATCCTGGTCTGATCCGAACAGATCTTGTTGAATTAATTGATCCACTGTTATATGCCCTACTTCTTAGTCAATTTATTCCTACTCGGACCCTCCGTACTTCCTTTGACTACTACTGAGATATAGTGGAAAGATTTTTTTATGGTGGAGAGTGGGGAGTGAAAATACCAATGCAGCAGAAAAGGACTGCATGAATTAGAATCCACTTATTAAGACAAACGACCGAGAAAGAAAGGCTCCGCGTTCTCTTTTTATTTTAAAGGCATATAATATAGTGCATTGAATGTGTGACTGAGACTACACTACGTAGGTACCTGTGCAGGTGAGGTGTTGGTCGGTCATAGAAACGTCGACAGTGGCGTGAGGAGTTAACGACCGGACGTGCTGCAACCTAGGGATCACCAGGCAGCTCTTTCGCTCTATAGGGATCGGGGGGTCATAGAACAACTCTTCTTGGAAGAGGGTTGTTTGCCCGGGTGACTGATCTTACCATAATGTACTTGTACCTATTATAGCACCGGCAATCGAAGTCGAGCATACGACGATCTTCATGCGTGAATAGTCGGGAGGAAAGATAGGGCGGTAGATGATAATGAGAAAGGGCGCCGCATCTGGACGGGCGGAATGGATGAGCGAAAGGTGTCATGCCATGGAGTTGGGAATAGCCCTCGTCTCATGTAAGACAACTAAATCTCGAGGCCGAGGAACTGAGGGACCTTCTCGAGCACAAGATAGGTAATTGAGAGATAGAGCGGTTGTTGGAGTGGCGCCAGGGCGCCGCATGGGCCACGCTTGCGCGCCCATGGCTGCCCCTGAGCCCATGCCACTGCCTAGCCTCCTGTGCGCCAGTGCCCATGGGAAGGTCCCCTGCGCCTGCGCACCAGCACCCATGGGCCGCCCCTGCGCCTCAGCTGGCCACCTTAAAAGGCTGTTGGCAGCCTAAATTTTCAGCCTTTCAGCTCATCTTCAAACTTCGATTTCTCCTCCATTTTAGCTCTGAATTGCTCCAGATTTTCACCATCTCACTCCCATAACTTGGATGAATAATTGTTTCTGATCCGGGTGCATTCTTGGCCTCTTAAAAAGGGTAAATTCTCCTATTAATTTCTGGTGTTTTCCATAAATTTCTTTTCTTTAACTTTTTGATTGTGGAGCCGTTTTAGCCCCCATTCTTGGTCTTTTTCTGCTTAAATTTTGAGCATGTACTCTTGGTGAGGTTGGAAACCTCGTGGTGATTTTTGTTTCCAGTTTAAAGTTATGGGGCCCATAGGCCCGCTTGTGACCTAAATTTTGACCTGGCTAAAATATTAGCAATATGGGTACCATTAGGTTTGTATTGACGTGTAGAACATTGTTCTGATAGAGTGGGCTGCTGGTGGATACTTCTCGGTGGTGATTGGATCCATCTTGTGGATTGGATTGTGCACGCGTGCCCAGATTTCCCAGTAGGTTATGGTTTACTATTTTCTAGACTTTGCTCGTATGAGGTATGAATGTAACAACTTGCTAATATTTGGTGGGATCTTATAGTTTGGATATGATGTGGCATAGAAATACTACACTTTCGACGCTTAATACTTAGGATTTTCGTAAGTTCTTTAGCATTTTATTTGTGGATTTGATGCTTTTTGTTAAGTATGCAGGCAAATTGGATCCTTGAGCAAAATATTGGAAACTAAGTAGAAACTGGAACATTATAGGGAAGACGGGGCAGTTGATGGGCTGTGCTTTCAAACCACAGGCCCGTCCTGAGGACACATAATCCAAACTTCAAAAATTGTGCAAGGCAGGAATGATTGCACGACTGTGTTGATGGTCCGTCCTTTAAAATGACAGGTCTATCCTGTTGACATGTCATCTAAAATACAGAAGAGGTGCTAAGTGTGGAGGAAAAGATGACTCAAAAGACGGTCCGTACTTTCCAAGTACGGGCCCATCCTGAGGACACGTAAACAGAGGTTCCACAGAGGTGAAAAGTTGTAGCAGGAATGACGGATAGAAGAACGGACCGTACTTCCAAAAGATGGTCCGTCTCTGTGACTCGTCATCACTGAAGCAGAGAAGGTACCAAAGGAGGCGAAGAAACCATGAGTCCAAGAATGAGCCGTCACTCAGAAGGACGACTCATGGTTCTAACCATCGTTCCCCAAGCTAGAAGTCATTGACCAGCAGGACCATGGTTGACCCCAGAAGACCACGGACCATCGTTCCAAATGACGGACCGTCCTCAGACCCGTAGTCCCTGCCGAGCCTAGTTTCCTTGTTTGTTTAGGACAATATTTCTTTTTGTTTATAAATACTTTCCCTTAGGTTTTATTTTCGGGTATTCACGAATTATTTCAAGTTACTTTTGGATATTTTGTGACTTTGATTTTGGTATTAATTTTGGACACAAGTTCTTGGTATTGGAGTGTTCTTGAGATTGTTCTTCAAGATTTCGATTTTCTTTGGTCTTATTTGTAAGTATCTCTTGATGATTGCTCAAACAAACATTTATTGCATGCTTATGAAGATGAGTAGCTCAACCCACAACTATGGTTGTGGAAACCATGAAGGATTAACAAAGTAGGCAAAGTACTTAGGCAATCTAGGGAGGTGTTTATGCATGTATTGTTCTTCCCTTCGTTTTGATTGCTTTTTAATGGTGCACAATGTTAGAACTCGCCTTATCTTTACTTGCCAGACCAAGGAGGTAACAGATGGGAAAAGGGTTGTAAACAACGAGATTTTAGGCAATCAACCCTCATCTAATAGCTTGACCTTGTCCGAGAATAGCTAATCTGAGATCAAGGGTAAGGGTTAGTAAAGCGACACCCGTGGGTGGACCAAGGCGTGTGGTGAACATCACCTAGTTGTCTGACCAAGGAATTAGGTCAACCTAACTTACCGATTTTGCATACTAAGCACCAAACTAGTTTACCAAGTACAAAAGCCTTACTAAGTTATGATCTCATGGGGAACACTACCCTAGGAACTTCTCTTATTGATAACAACTATTGAAATTAATCTCTGTTACTTGCTTACTTTTGATTTACAATAATTACTTGTTACTTTAACCCCCCCCTCACCGGGAAATAAACGACTAAAAGACTGAGTAAACACTGATTGACCCTAGTCCTACCATATTCCATATGGGATCCACCTCAACCTTTAGTTGGGGTCTATATTTTAACAGAGACCGCTCTATACTTCTTTGGGAGGTGTAATTTGGGCACATCAAATTTTGGTGTTGTTGTTAGGGAATACGATTTAGGATTAAGAGAGATTGTGTTTAATTCACTATTAGTCCTTATTTCCTGATTTTACTTTTTCTGTTGTTTTTGTTTTGATACAGGTAGCACACTTATGCATGCCAAGTACAAGGAGTCAAGACAATCCCTTGATTCCTTATGATCCGGAGCTCTCCAAAACCCAAGAAATATGGCTAAGGATGGAGAGCATGAAACTCAAGAGAAGATTACAGCTCGGTTACTAGCTGAAGCCGAGCAGAAGAAAAAGGAAGAAGCAGCACGCTTAAAGGAAGGCGAAGATGCCCTTGCTACCAAAGATGCTAAAATTATGGAAGATCTTACAGCTCTAAATGCTGCAGATGAGCGAGCAAGGCAAGGAAGAGAACAGGGTGTCCGGGATGAGGCAATACCTCAACGTGTGCCATATAATAGGAGCCGATAGATGCAACAGCAAAGGTACGCCCCTCTGTATTATGATGTAGACGATTATGATGAGGAGGAATATGGCACCACTGGACCCATAGTGCTCCCACCACTGGATGATGGGATGAAGTTTGTGATATCACTAGAGCCATGATCCAACTGTTGAACCGGAAAGGACTTTATTCAGGGAAGCCCACAGAAGATGCAATCCTACATGTGAAAAACTTTTTGAGCATTAGCAAATCATACAACATGCCAGGAGTGGGACATGAGGCTATCAGGCTAAGGCTATTCCCATTCTCATTGACTGATGAGGCAACTGCATGGCTCTTAGAACTGCCTGACAATTTCATATACACATGGTATGAGCTGAAGAGTAAGTCCCTGGAGCGGTTCTTTCCACCATCGAGGATGTTGCAGCTAAAACAGGAGATATACAACTTCAGGAAGCTACCTGGAGAAGCCATATATGAGGCATGGCTAAGGTTTAAGAAGAAGTTGAAGCAAGTTGTGAGACATGGAATTCCTTCCAGGCATCTGATAGAGATATTATATAAGGCCCTGAATTCAAATACTAAAGTTGTAGCTGATACTGTGATTGGAGGTGCATTCATGGAAAAAACATATCCAGAGGCTGCATAGATGCTGGATAGGGTTGCAAAGACAAATCGAGCATGGCATACGAGAAAGGCAGAAATTCCAGCAGGTACTTATGCAGTCGGCAAGTCTGTAGATCTGAATGAAATAGAAGACATTAAGCAGACACAGGCTAAGATTAACACGACACTGGGGTTGCTGGCAAAAAAATTCCTGGCTGAGGGAGTAGATAAAGTTAAAGCCGTAGGTTCTCAAGTTAAAGTACCAAGGTCAGATGGTTACTCATCCGAAGATGAAGTAAGTTATATGAATGATCAAGGGATGGGTTTCCAGGCCTCTGGCCAAGGAAATTAAGGTTAGAACAGAGATATGGATGACTACTACAATCAGGATAGTTACAGAGATAGAGATAGATATGGTGATTGGCAGAAGAAGGATGGGTACAAGAATAAGAGAAGTGGTCTCTATGTTCCGCCTGTAACTCGTGAAGAGCAGGCTGGATAACCCACCATGAGAGAGCTGATCAACAAAGTGTTCCAAAAGGATAACTCCACGGATGCGAGTATAAAGGAGATAAAAGCCAAACTTTCAAGTATTAATCAGAAGGATGAGTCCCACGCTGTCTCCATCAAATAGCTTGAGACACAAATGCATCAGTTGTCAACCAACATGAATCCGTGCCAAAAGGGTACTCTCCCAAGTGACACCGTTCAAACTTTGAAGAATGATCGACAGGTTATGGCGGTGACTACTCGAAGAGGTAATCAGACTGTTGATCCTCCTATGCCTATTTGTTGTCGATGAGCCAGCCAAAGTTGAGAAGGATAATGCTGAGAAGGTAGCCGAGTCTGAAGAGAAAGATAGTGGTGAGGGTCATTTAAAAAATAGCCTTCTGAAAAGAAGGAGAAGGGCAAAGAAGTTGCACCAGTCCTGAAACCCATGACACTACCTCCTCCACCTTACCCTCAGAGGTTGAATAAAAAGGTTGAGGATTAAAAATTCCATAAGTTCATCTCCATGCTGAAGCAGCTGTCAGTCTATATCCCTTTGGTCAAAGCTTTGGAGCAAATGCCTGGCTATGCAAAATTCATGAATGATATGGTTACGAGGAAGAGGATGGTTAGCTTTGAACCAATAAATAATTTGCACTACTGCAGTGCAATAGCATCCCGTTTGATGGTACAGAAGAAGAAAGATCCTGGAGCCTTCACCATTCTGTGCACTATTAGAGCATTCTATTTCGCCAAAGCTTTGTGTGATCTGGGTGCTAGTATAAATCTTATGTCGCTTGCAGTTTATAATCAGTTGGACTTGGGAGCCCCCTCTCCAACTACAATGCGGTTACTTATGGCAGATCGCACGGTGAAGAGGCCTGTGGGAATTCTGTATGATGTATTGGTAAAGGTTGACACGTTTATCTTTCCTGCAGATTTTGTTATTCTGGATTGCGAGGTTGACTTTGAGGTGCCCATCATCTTGGGGTGACTATTCTTGGTTACTGGGCATGCTTTGGTTGCCTTGGAAATAGGTCAGATAAAGTTCAGGCTAAATGATGAGGAGGTGACTTTCAATGTGTGCAAGTCGATGAAGCACCATGATGATATAAGAGTGGTGTCAGTTATTGATGTTGTTGATGAGGACCATCTGGTTGTACCTATTGAGGACAGACTTAGTGTTGAAGCCTTGCAATAGTCATTATAAACTTTGAAGGTGACTACATTGATGAGTATGAAAAAATGGTTGCAACACTTACAGGGTTGGGATCATACACTTATACACCAAATAAGCTAGACTTGGACGTAAAGAATAGGAAAACACCACCTGCTCGCCCATCTATCGAGGAGCCTCCAGTCTTGGAGCTCAAAGCAATTCCGGCTCATCTTCGGTACGTATTTTTGGGAGATAATGAGACTTTTCCCATAATCATTGTTGCAAATTTAGGTGAAGTGCATGTTGAAGCTCTGGTTTCAGTATTGAGAAAGTTAAAGAGAGCTATTTGGTGGACCATCGCAGACATTATTGGGATTCTGCCTGGAATCTGTACTCAAAAAATCCAGCTCAAGCCTGATTATGTTCCATCTATTAAGCATCAGTGTAGGTTAAACCAGCCTATGTAAGAAGTCATCAAGAAGAAGATCATAAAGTGCTTGGATGTAGGTGTGGTTTACCCGATTTCTGACAGCAAGTGGGTGAGCCTGGTTCAGTGTGTACCAAATAAAGGAGGTATTATTGTGGTTCCTAATGCAAAGAATGAGCTAATTCTGATGAGGCCAGTCATAGGCTGGCGCATATGCATGGACTACAGGAAGTTGAATGCATGGACTGAGAAGGACCACTTTCCAATGCCATTCATGGACCAGATGCTAGACTGTCTTGCATGTAGAAGTTGGTACTGTTTTCTTGATGGTTACTCAAGGTGTAATCAGATCTCTATTACCCCCGAAGACCAAGAGAAAACCACATTCACATACCCATATAGGACGTTTGCCTTCAAGAGGATGTCATTCGGTATTTTCAATGCACCCATAACGTTTCAGCGGTGTATGATGTCTATCTTTTCAGACATGGTGGAGGACACTATTGAGGTATTTATGGATAACTTTTTGGTGGTAGGTGACTCTTTTTGAAGATTGTCTAGATTATCTGGGCTATGTGTGGAAGTGGTGTGAAGAGTGCAACCTAGTGCTGAACTGGGAAAAATGTCACTTCATGGTCAAAGAGGGCATAGTGCTTGGTCACCGAATTTCAAAGAAGGGTATAGAGGTTGATAGAGTGAAGATAAAGGTGATTGAAAAATTGCCTCCACCAGTTTTCGGGAAGGGTATTCAGAGTTTCTTAGGGCATGCTGGCTTTTATAGGAGGTTTATCAAGGACTTCTCCAAAATTGTAAATCCGTTGTGCAAGCTGCTGGAGAAAGAGGTAAAGTTTGTTTTTGATGATTCATGTCTGAAGGCATTCGAGTGCCTTAAAGAGAAGTTGGTTACAACTCCTATCATTATTGCTCCTGATTGGTCTCAACCTTTTGAGGTTACGTGCGATGCTAGTGGAGAGGCGCTAGGAGCAGTCCTAGGCCAAAGGTGTGAAAAGATCCTCTATCCCATATACTATGCTAGAAAAGCACTTAACCCGACTCAGAAGAACTATACAGTAACTGAACAAGAGCTGTTTGTTGTGGTCTTTGTATTTGAAAAATTTAGATCTTATTTGTTGGGCACCAAGGTGTTGATGCATACTGACCATTCAGCTCTTCGTTATCTTATGGAAAATAAAGATGCTAAACCTAGGTTGATTAGATGGGTATTGCTGCTGCAAGAGTTTGACTTCGAAGTCAAAGACCGAAAGGGTACAGAAAATAAAGTGGCAGATCATTTGTCTAGGTTGGAAGAAGAAGCCATGCTGAAGCTGAATGATGGGTTAGAGATTGACGATTGGTTTCCTGACGAACATGTATTGGCTGCTTCTCAAGATTTGATCCCACGGTTTGCAGACATTGCCAACTACTTGGCAAATGATTTAGTCCCTGATGATATGTTTGTTCACCAAAGTAGGAAATTTATGTCGGATGTGAAGAAGTACTTTTGGGAAGAGCCATTCCTGTTTCGTGTGTGTGCTGATACTATGATTTGGATATGTGTTCCGGAAGCTGAGATGATGGAGATATTGGAAACATGCCATTCATCCCCCATGGAAGGTCATCATAGTCTTATACGGACTGCCCAAAAGATCCTGCAATGCGGCTATTATTGGCCGACTATTCATGACGCCCATGAGTTTGCTAAGGATTGCAGTAGATGTCAGAGGGAAGGAGGCATATCAAGGAGGCATGATCTTCCTATGAATCCCATCCTTGTGATTGAGTTATTCGATGTTTGGGGCATTGACGTCATGGGTCCGTTTGTGCTGTCTAATGGAAACCGGTATATATTGGTGGCTGTTGACTATGTGTCTAAGTGGGTGAAGGCGGTTGCACTTCCAAGAAATAAAGGTAAATGTGTCACATCATTCTTGAAAAAGAACATCTTCTCAAAGTTTGGTACGCCAAGAGCTATTATTAGTGATGAAGGCTCTAACTTTTACAACAATTTGTTTTGTGCTTTGCTTGAAAAATATGGAGTGAAGCACAGAGTTGCAACCCCCTATCATCCTCAGACAAGTGGGCAAGTGGAAGTTTCCAATAGAGAAATCAAGTCAATCCTATCCAAGACTGTTAGTGCTAGTAGAAAGGATTGGTCGCGAAAGCTGGATGATGCTTTATGGGCGTACCGGACTGCATACAAGACTCCTATAGGCATGTCACCATATCAGCTTGTGTTTGGTAAGGCGTGCCATCTTACGGTTGAACTAGAGCATAAGGCCATGTGGGCTTTAAAGAAGCTGAACTTAGAGTAGCGTTCAACATCATTGCAGAGGTTAGGGAAGCTGAATGAATTGGATGAATTCCGTTTGAATGCATATGAAATTTCAGCTCTGTACAAGGAGAAGATGAAGTTGTATCATGATCGGAAGATAGAGTAGAGGGATTTTCAGCCGAGTGACTTGGTCCTACTTTTCAACTCTAGACTTTGCTTGTTTCCTGGCAAGTTGAAGTCCAAGTGGATTGGACCTTTCAAGGTGATACATGTTTTCCTCATGGCGCTATTGAACTTGAAAACCTTGAGGGAAAACGGTTCATGGAAAATGAGCAGCGGATAAAAGCTTACTTTGACACGGCAGAGAAGATTAAGAACATTGAAGCTTGGAGCATAGATGAGTTCATCCCACCTAAGGAGCTTGATGAAGTCTGAGTAATCATGCATCCTGTGTCATGCCGCAATGTTAAATCAGGCGCTGCATGGGAGGCAACCCATGAAATTGTACTTTACTTTTTGTTGAGTTATAGTTTTAGTGATTGTAGAGTGTTTTGGTGAAGTCTGAGTAGCCAAAACACTTGTGTCGTGCCGCGATGTTAAATCAAGCACTGCTTGGGAGGCAACCCAAGGCTAACGTTTGTTGTCTGTGCAGATGAGGAGAAGAAAAACAAGACTGTAGCAACTACCAGAAATCACGACTTGTTATACGGACAGTCCTTCGAAAGGACGGGCCGTCAATCAAGTCGTGGTTCTTGGAGTAGCAGGAACAGGCCTCTCAAAATAGACCACGACTCACAGAAATGGTCCATGTTATCAAACGACGAACCGTCATCCAAGTCGTGGTCACTGAGCAAAAAACAGGTCTCAGATGAGGAACGATGTGTCATCAGGACAGGGCCGTGGTTTAAACCACGGTCTGTCAATGGAGCCGTCGTCCCTGGCAGTTTGTGAGTTTGAAAATAACAGACCACGAGTCCAACAACGGACCATATTTCAAATGACGGACCATCGTTTGGACTCGTAGGTCCCAGATACAGTAACAACAGCTGGCTCGGACAAATTTTAAATTTTAGAACCTGGCCCGGCTGCTACCCTCTTCTTCTCTTCTAAGGATAGTAACCGCCATTTTCAAAAAAAGGAAAAGATCAAATTACTCTCTTCTTCACCCCTAATCCAACTCAAACTCCCAAAACTAATTCCCCAAAGCAATTTGTCATAACTCTTGCACGCACAAGGTCGGTCACACTGCACTCCTAACACACGGACAAGACTAGGATCATCAAAGGTAAGTTTTTCTTGTGTCATTCTTGTTATTCAAGCAACACCATTAATAGGGTATTTGTTTAGATTAAAAATTTTATTTGGAAACCCTAAATAACTATGTGATACATATGTATGGTGGGGTGTCTTTAATTTTGAATTAATGTGGGAGTTTGTGTAACACCCCGTACCTTTCAAAACCTATGTGACTAAGTAAATATCGATGAAGGTATTTGAGCTCGAGATTGTGAAGGGGTACTTTGGCCTAGAATTTGAAATGGTCAAATGTAAGTGTTAAGTTAAAGTATAAGGATGAGGGTTGGAAAATGAGATAAAACAAGTTAGGTGCTTGCTCGACTTATCTAAGCTCTTAGGTGACAAGTAGGTGCATCACCTAACTACGCTAACGAACCAAGTTCCGAGAGCCGATTACGGGCAGCAACACCATGGATTATTAGACCTAATGGTAACCCAAATGAAGCTTAAAGTTGGCCCATCAAAGCACAACCAAATCTGGCCCAAACAACTATAAAATCTAGCCACCAATATTGACCACAATTTTGACCCAAGAGAAGCCCAAAATCGGCCACAAAACATAACCCTTTTGAGGCCCAAGCAAAGGGTAATTTTGGCCCAAGTTTATTGACCCATTTTGGCCCAAATATACTCAAAAAAGTCGGCCAAAAAGGTCCCTTTATACAGACCTTTTGTTGGTCAATATTGATCACAAAAATCTGGAAAAAATTCTCTCATATCTCCTTTCCTTTTTGCAGCCCCTCTCTCCCTTTAGGGTTCTAAGAAGGTCAAGATTCATTCAAGCTTAAGGTGAGTTAAACAGCTTGTTATATTGGTATTAATATACTACATATAGCTAGGATATCCTATGTCAAGAAATACATGAACTATGGAAACCCCTTTCTTAAGATTTAACACAATGAAATTGTGTAACAATTAAGAGATTTCTTATTCTCTTGTTGGTTATGTGTAGGGGGTACTTACGCTTTTCAAGGCATCAATAAAAAGAGGATAAAAACACCCCTTCAAGTGTGGTAGGTACTCTTCCCATAATCATATTTTTGGATTGAATTTCGGATGGACAATTGTTGTTGAATTGTTGTTAAGAACTCACGGGACGGCGATCGGAAACCGTGAGTCAATGTGTTGCTATTGTATTTCGGCATGGTGAGTTGTGTAGGGGCTGTTTGATGGGTTTTTTATTATTGGAGTCAGTAGGTTGGTATGTGTGTGTTGTGTATTGGACAGGGGAGAAAGGTGTGACGATACACCTTGAATTAATGCAAAATACGTAAATATGCCTGGGAAATGTTTAGCTACAGTTTTGGAAAGCTTGCATCAGGTTTTAATAGCTAATATTAGCTTCATTATACCCTTGTGTTGTATATTAACTTAATAAAGGAAAGTCCAAGTTGTGGTAAGTGCAATCTTCAGAAGGAACGAGGTATGTTAAGGCTTATTTATTCCTTATCGGCATGAATCTAGAAATAGAACTCTAAATCTCCGAAAGAAGGGATTTGAGTATTTTGTTGTAAGAGAGCTGATTTGGTAACTCAAAAAGTCTTAAGGAACTAAGTTATACATTATGGTGATTCAAGTCGTCTTCTTATAAAAATCTGATTCTTTTTGCACGAAACGTAAGTTATCCTTTTGTCAAGTTTCTTCTTTGTATTGTGATCCCTAATCAAGATTTAGAAAGTATAAAAGGAAAGTTAGCAAGTCAAATTCCCATTTATATGTGTTTGGTATGTTGAGTCCAATACCTATTAAGACAAGGCTAAAGAAGTTATCTAAATTAGCCTTCATAAATAACAAGAATAGCTTCGAAGGTCAATCTAGTAATACACTTATTATGCGTGATTTGCGTGTTAGTGTGCACCGAGGTGCTACTGCCATATTGAGGCTATTATATACATAGTGTGCACCGAGGTTCTACTGCCATATTGAGGCCATTATATACATAGTGTGCACCCAGGTGCTACTGCCAATTGAGGCCATTATATACATAGTGTGCACCGAGGTGCTACTTCCATATTGAGGCCATTATATACATAGTGTGCGCCGAGGCACTACTTCCGTATTGAGGCTATTATATATAGGGTGCGCTGAAGCGCTATTGTGGTTCAGCGTGGGTTATAAAGAGTGAGTTGCGGTGTGAGTTAATGCATATGTTGTATTCTAAAAAGAATAAAGGAGAAAGAGTTTAACGAGTCTTACCAATTACAGTTTACAAGTTTCATATTATATCTTGTTCAGATTTACTACTTGCGACTTGATTTTATGTTTCTAACTTATATGCCAGTACATTATTGTCATACTGACGTCCCCATTGCCTGGGGGCGCTGCATTCATGCCTGCAGGTCCAGACATACCTCTTTAGTAGGAGTTGCAGAGTTCAGCCATTTTGATAAGCTCCATTCTTCCTGGAGCTGACGAGTCAGAGGTCTAGCTTATATTTTGACCAGGTTATGTATATGTACAGCTTGTGGGTAGTCCAGGGACCTGTCTTGGATATGAGATATTTTACTTACGCCTAGAGGCTTGTAAACGTGTATATGTATATCAGTGTTGGGTATGACCTTGTCGGCCTTGTTATTAGCTATTTACTATGATAATAGCCTTGTCGGCCTTGTGTTGTTTACCTACTATTGAGCTTTCAGTGTTTCAAATTGCTATTCTTAGAGACCTTGTCGGTCTTAGACCCCAGCAGGTTCAATAGAGATACACTCTATTTTGGCACCCTCGGCCTTTTAGGGCTCCGGGTGTCGATCATGCCTCCCATTGTTTGGGGCATGACAAACTTGGTATCAGAGCACGTCGAATCCCAAGGAGTCTACAAGCCGTGTCTAGTAGAGTCTTGCTTATGGGTGTGTTGTGCACCATACCTATAATCATGAGGCTACGGGACATTTAGGAATTATTATCCTTCTTTCATCTGCTAGATCGTGCAATAGAGCGAGGTCATAAGATGTTTGAAGTCTAATTCATGTTTTTCTATTCCTTGTTTACAGAAATGCCTGTGACCAGACAAATGAGTAGCTGATGGGTTGGCACGGATACGGGGGAAGGTACTAGTCATTCCCCGCCTATCCGAATGAATAGATTTGAGGCTCAAAGTGAATCACCGACACCAGAGATCCCAGTTCGTCAAGTACCTGATGAGACTAGAGGGGATCCAGTACCCCTGACCCCACCAGCTCCAGTGGCATCTGAGATAGCTAGAGATGAACCAGCACCTGTAGCTCCTCCACTTGAAGTAGAGGACCAGGACATCAGGAGTGATCTTCGATTATTGACCCAGATGGTAGCCACACAACAACAACAAATTGGGGCATCAGCGAGTGTTAGGTCAGGTGGCTCAGAAAGTTCTGGGGCTTGAGATTTTATCAGCCTAAGTCCTTCTATATTTACAGGATCTGACCCACATGAGGATCCTCAGGAGTTTATTGATCAGACTTATTGGTTACTTCGAGTCATGCATGCAACAGTAGTGGAGGCAGTGGAGTTTGCATCTTTCAGGTTACGAGATGTGGCCATTTTATGGTTCGAGGCTTGGGATCGGTCTAGGGGATAAAATGCACCCCCAGCTGAATGGGAGGAATTTTCAGAGGCCTTCCTAGCTTACTATTTTCCACAGGAGATTTGAGAGGCCAGACTTGATCAATTTCTATCCCTTAGGAAGGGCAATATGGGTGTTCGGCAGTACAACCTTAGGTTTAATTCATTAACCAGGTACACCCCCGATATTGTGAGTACGACGCGAGCTAGAGTTCATCGATATGTGCGTGTCCTTAAGGATGAATTGATTAAGGGATTAAGAATAGAAGCCATACAAGAGGATATGAATATTTCTAAGATACAGGCTATTGCTCAGACTGCAAAGGATCTTGAAGTACAAATTGGAGATAACCAAAGCCGAGAAAGGGATCAGAATAAGAGGGCTAGATCTACTGGGTCCTATGTTGAGCCACGAGGTAATGTTAGGCCACATTTTAATAGGTGATCACCCCAACCTACTAGTGGTGCACCATATCAGTTGCAAAGGCAGAGGTATGATCGTTTTTCTCAGATTGGACCAGGCCACAATTCAGGTGCATCCAGTTCCTATCGCCAGGGGCATTCAGGTCAGATGAGGCCACCTTTGCCACCTTTTGTTCAGTGCGGTAGGAAGCATCCTGGGATATGTCCCCTGGGTTCAGATACTTGTTATTCGGGTGGGCATCCTGGTCACTTTATGCGAGACTGTCTGAGTAGAGGTAGGGCTGAGATGTCACAGCCTACAAGGTCGATGGCAGCTTCTTCATCTAATATTTGTCCCCCTAGGATAGGCTAATAGGCTATACCAGGTCATGGTAGAGGTAGAGGAGGAGGAGGATCATCCAGTTTAGGCATTGGTCAGAATCACACTTATGCTCTAGCCGGTCGCTAGGACTTGGAATCGTCACCTGATGCTGTTAAAGGTACATTGACTATTTTTACTCATGTTGTTTATGCACTTATAGATCCTGGCTCTACTCTTTCATATGTTACCCCGCTCGTTGCTGGTAAGTTGGGGGCAGGCCCTGAGTTGTTGCCTAGACCCTTTGTTGTATCTACACCGGTTGGTGAATCTATTATAGCTAGACGAGTTTATCGAGATTGTGCAGTATGGATTTATGACCATCTCACTTCAGCTGATCTAATCAAATTAGATATGATTGACTTCGATGTCATTATGGGCATGGACTGGTTAGCTGCATATTATGCTAATATCGATTGTAGAACTAAGGTTGTCAAATTCTATTTTCCGAAAGTGACAATCCTGGAGTGGAAAGGTAATGCTTCCACGCCAAGGGGTAGGTTTATTTCCTACCTTAAGGCCCAGAAAATGATTTATAAAGGCTATATTTATCATTTAGTCCGAGTAAGAAGCACAGAGGATGGACCAACGACTCTTCAATCGGTTCCCGTGGTGAGTCATTTCTAGATGTATTCCCGGATGAGCTTCCACGAATCCCTCTAGAAAGGGAAATTGAGTTTGCCATTGAACTACTCCCAGATACTCAGCCAATATCAATTCCCCTTTACAGGATAGCTCCTGCAGAATTAAGAGAGTGAAAGGAACAGTTAAAGGATCTACTCAAAAAAGGTTTCATTAGGCTTAGTACATCGCCATGGGGCACACCAGTTTTGTTTGTTTGTAAGAAGGATGGATCCTTGAGAATGTGTATCGATTACCGACAGCTGAACAAAGTTAAAATCAATAATAAGTATCCGCTTCCAAGGATTGATGACCTTTTTGATCAGTTGCAAGGTGCCAAATGTTTTTCAAAGATTGACTTGTGGTAGGGGTATCACCAGTTACGTGTTAAAGGGGTAGATGTTCCAAAAACAGCCTTTAGGACAAGGTATGGCTACTTTGAATTTCTAGTAATGTCTTTTGGGCTTACTAATGCCCCAGCAGCTTTTATGGACCTAACGAATCGGGTCTTCAAGCAATTCCTAGATGTATTCGTGATAGTATTTATTGATGATATCCTGATTTACTCGCGGTCCGAAGCCGAACATGCTGATCATCTATGTGCAGTATTGCAAACACTTCAGAATCATAAATTATATGTGAAGTTCTCCAAATGTGAGTTTTGGTTGACTTCAGTGGCTTTTCTTGGCCATATATTTACAGATGAAGGTATTAGAGTTGACGGCCACAAGATTGAAGCTGTAAAGAATTTGCCGAGGCCCTTGAATGCTATAGAGATCCGTAGTTTTTTGGGCTTAGCAGGTTATTACCGGAGGTTTGTGGAAGGATTTTCTTCTATCTCTGCACCATTGACAAAGTTGACTCATAAAGCTGCCAAGTTCCAGTGGTCTGATTTATGTGAGCAGAGTTTTCAGGAGTTGTAGGACAGGCTTACTTCAGCACCTGTCTTAACTCTGCCAGAGGGCACGAAAGGTTATGTTGTTTATTGTGATGCTTCAAGGATTGGGTTGGGCTGCGTTTTAATGCAACATAGTAAAGTTATTGCCTATGCCTCGAGAAAACTAAGAAAGCACGAACAAAATTACCCTACTCACGATCTTGAATTGGCAGCAGTTATATTTGCCTTGAAAATTTGGCGCCATTACTTGTTTGGAGTCCATGTAGACGTGTTTACGGACCACAAAAGTCTACAGTATTTATTCAAACAGAAGGATTTAAACCTAAGGCAATGAAGGTGACTAGAGTTTCTAAAGGATTATGACGTAGATATTTTGTACCATCCAGGTAAGGCCAATGTAGTGGCCGATGCACTAAGCCGCAAATTCATGGGAAGCTTGAGCCACGTGGAAAATATAAGGATTGAGATGACAAGAGAACTACACCAGTTAGCTAATTTGCAGGTTCGACTACTAGACCAAGGTAATGGGGGAGTTGTTATTCAAAGCACATCGTAATCCTCCCTTATAACAAAGGTAAAGGAACGACAATATGATGATCCAGAATTAGTAAGATTGAGGGAGGAAATTCCACAACAAAAGCAACCACTAATAGAGCTTAAGGAAGATGGGGTTTTGAGATATCAAGGTCGTCTATGTGTACCTAACGTCGGGGAGCTTCGAGAGAAAATTTTGGCAAAAGTTCACTATTCCCGCTATTCAATCCATCTAGGAGAGACGAAGATGTATCATGATCTTCGACAGATTTATTGGTGAAATAATATGAAGAGAAATATTGCAGAGTGTGTAGCCCAATGCCCGAATTGTCAACAGGTAAAAATTAAACATCAGAGACCCAGAGGCCTAACTCAAAGTATAGTGATACCTACCTGGAAATGGGAGGTGATCAACATGGACTTTATTACAGGCTTACCCCGTACTTATCGGAAGTATGATTCCATATGGGTGATTGTAGATAGACTTACAAAATCAACTCACTTTTTGCCAGTCAGGACAACTTATACTGCTGAAGATTATGCCAAGTTGTATATTAGTGAAATAGTTTGACTTCATGGTGTCCCAATTTCCATCATTTCAGATAGGGGTGCTCAGCTAACAGCAAATTTCTGGAGGTCTTTCCAAAGAGTCTTAGGTACTCAAATAAGTCTTAGTACAGCTTTTTATCCACAAACAGATGGACAAGCTGAACGCACTATTCAAACACTCGAAGATATGCTACGAGCTTGTGTACTAGATTTTAAAGGGAGTTGGGATGACCATTTCCCACTAATTGAATTTTTTTATAATAATAACTTCCATGCAAGCATTCAAATGGCTCGTTAAGAGGCTTTATACGGGCAAAAGTGTAGATCACCGATTGGATGGTTTGAAATTGGAGAAGTATGATTATTAGGGCCAGACCTAGTTAATCAGGCAATGGAGAAGGTGAAGCTAATCCAAGAAAGATTACTAACAGCCCAGAGTAGGCATAAATCATATGCAGATGTGCGACGTCGGTATTTGGAATTTAATATTAGTGATTGGGTTTTCCTAAAGGTTTCGCCTATGAAAGGGAAAGGGGTTATGCGATTTGGTAAAAAGGGAAAGCTTAGTCCAAGATATATTGGACCATACAGGATCATTCAGAGGGTAGGAAAAGTGGCGTATGAGCTAGATTTACCAACAGAATTGGAGACAGTCCATCCTGTATTTCAAGTATCAATGCTACGAAGGTGCATAGGAGATCCTTTACGTATTATGCCTATCAAAGATGTTCAACTTTCTGAAGACTTATCCTATAAGGAAGTACCAATTTCTATCCTGGACCGTCAAGTTAGGAAGCTCAGAACCAAAGAAGTATCCTCGGTAAAGGTGTTGTGGAGAAATAATAATATCGAGGAAATGACGTGGGAAGCCGAGAAAGAAATGAGGAAAAAGCATACCCAGTTATTTATGACTTGAAGATAGTATAGAGGTAAGTCATATTCTTATGTTCTTAATACGCTTCCTACTATGAAAATATGATCAGGTTTGAACATGTGAAAATGATTACATTTAATTGTATATAGTTGTATCGCCCTGTGAGGCATCGTGTTGGACTTTTGCTTAGTTTCAGGTTTTTGGATAGTCCCAATTATAAAGGAAACTCTGCCGAAATTTCAAAATAATCCTAAGGGACTAGAGCTCTATATGCATTACCCTCATTCAAGGACGAAGGATTCTAAGGGGGGAAGGATGTAACACCCCGTACCTTTTAAAACCTATCTGACTAAGTAACAATCGACAAAGGTATTTGAGCTCGAGATTGTGAAGGGGTACTTTGTCCTAGAATTTGAAATGGTCAAATGTATATAAGTGTTAAGTTAAAGTATAAGCATGAGGGTTTTGAAAATGAGATAAAACAAGTGAGGTGCTTGCTCGACTTATCTAAGCTCTTACGTGACAAGTAGGTGCATCACCTACCTATGCTAACGAACCAAGTTCCGAGAGCCGATTACAGAAGAAACACCGTGGATTATTAGACCTAATGGTAGCCCAAATGAAGCTTAAAGTTGGCCACCAATATTGACCACATTTTGTCCCAAGAGAAACCCAAAATCAGCCACAAAACTTAACCCTTTTGAAGCCCAAGAAAAGGGTAATTTTGGCCCAAGTTTCTTAAACCATTTTAGAGCAAATATACTCAAAAACGTCGGCCAAAAAGGTCCCTTTATACAGACCTTTTATTGATCAATATTGATCACAAAAAGCTGGAAAAAATTATCTCTTATCTCCTTTCCTTTTGGCAGCCCCTCTCCCCCTTTAGGGTTCTAAGAAGGTCAAGATTCATTCAAGCTTAAGGTTAGTTAAACAACTTGTTATCTTGGTATTAATCTACTCCATATATCTAGGATATCCTATGGTAAGAAATACATGAATTATGGCAGCCCCTTTCTTAAGATTTAACACATAGAAATTGTGTAACAATTAAGAGATTTCTTCTTCTTTTGTTGGTTATGTGTAGGGGTACTTAGGCTTTTCAAGGCATCAATAAAAAGAGGATAAAAACACCCCTTCAAGTGTGGTAAGTACTCTTCCCATAATCATATTTTTGGATTGAAGTTCGGATGGAAAATTGTTATTGAATTGTTGTTAAGAACTCACGGGACGGCGATCGGAAGCCGTGAGTTCAATGTGTTGCTATTGTATTTTGGCATGGTGAGTTGTGTAGGGGCTGTTGTTGGGTTTTGTATTATTGGAGGCATTAGGTTGGTATGTGTGTGTTGTGTATTGGACAAGGGAGAAAGGTGTGATTGCATCAGGTTTAATAGCTAATATTAGCTTCATTATACCCTTGTGTTGTATATTAACTTAATAAAGGAAAGTCCAAGTTGTGGTAAGCGCAATCTTCGGAAGGAACGAGGTATGTTAAGGCTTCTTTATTCCTTATCGTCATGAATCTAGAAATAGAACTCTAAATCTCCGAAAGAAGGGATTTGAGTATTTTGTTTTAAGAGAGCTGATTTGGTAACTCAACAAGTCTTAAGGAACTAAGTTATACATTATGGTGATTCAAGTCGTCTTCTTATAAAAATCTGATTCTTTTTGCACGAAACGTAAGTTATCCTTTTGTCAAGTTTCTTCTTTGTATTATGATCCCTAATCAAGCTTTAGAAAGTATAAAAGGAAAGTTAGCAAGTCAAATCCCCATTTATATGTGTTTGGTATGTCGAGTCCAATACCTAGTAAGCCAAGGCTAAAGAAGTTATCTAAATGAACCTTCATAAATAACAAGAATAGGTTTGAAGGTCAATCTAGTAATATACTTATTATGCGTGATTTGCGTGTTAGTGTGCACCGAGGTGCTACTACCATACTGAGGCTATTATATACATAGTGTGCACCGAGGTGCTACTGCCATATTGAGGCCATTATATACATAGTCTGCACCGAGGTGCTACTGTCATATTGAGGCCATTATATACATAGTGTGCACCGAGGTGCTACTGCCATATTGAGGCCATTATATACATAGTGTGCGCCGAGGCTCTACTGCCATGTTGAGGCTATTATATATAGAGTGCGCCGATGCGCTATTATTGTTCAGTGTGAGTTATAAAGAGTGAGTTAAGGTGTGAGTTAATGCATGTGTTGTATTCTAAAAATAATAAAGGAGAAAGGGCTTAACGAGTCTTAACAATTACAGTTTACAAGTTTCATATTATATCTTGTTCAGATTTACTACTTGCGACTTGCTTTTATGTTTCTACCTTACATGCCAGTACATTATTGTCGTACTGACGTCCCCATTGCCTGGGGGCGCTGCATTCATGCCTGCAGGTCCATACAGACCTCTTCAGTAGGAGTTGCAGAGTTCAGCCATTTTGGTAAGCTCCATTCTTCCTGGAGCTGACGAGTCAGAGGTCTAGCTTATATTTTCACTAGGTTATGTATATGTACAGCTTATGGGTAGTCCAGGGCCCTGTCCTGGATATGAGATATTTTACTTACTCTTACAGGCTTGTAGACGTGTATATGTATATCAGTGTTGGGTATGACCTTGTCGGCCTTGTTATTAGCTATCTACTATGATAATAGCCTTGTTGGCCTTGAGTTGTTTACCTACTATTGAGCTTTCAGTGTTTCAAATTGCTATTCTTAGAGACCTTGTCGGTCTCAGACCCCCAGCAGGTTCAATAGAGATACACTCTATTTTGGCACCCTCGGCCTTTTGGGTCTCCGGGTGTCGGTCATGCCTCCCATGGTTTGAGGCGTGACATTTTGTTATTGTGAAAACTGATTTAATACTGTAAAAACGAAGTAGGAGGGAGTCTTGATCCTAAAATTCTGTTACCTAGTAATTACGGGTCCATCTACGGACCGTATTCCATCTATATAGACCGTAGATTGACTCGCAATTTCACCTTGTGCTTATAATTTCTAAATTCAAACGATGAGTCAACAGGACAGACCATAGTTCTAAACTACATCCCATTGTTGGACTCGTAATCACAGAAAAGAAAATGAGGAAATTACTAAATTCTGAAATGGGAAGACGACTCATAGGACGGACCCGTCGTTCCAAATGATGGACCGTCTTTCGAGCCGTCATCCCTGTACTGTAAATAATGCTAAAATTATTTTTTTTTGTTTCTTTTTGTGGTCATGCTTTGTACTAATATGGTCTAGTACTCATATGGTCTACCCCGAAGGTACCATGCCTCCTAAAATCACACCAAAGAAGACCACAGCCAAAGACTCAGAGGCCATAATCCAAAAATGTAGACAAATCCAATATGAGGCCACTGAGTCGGAGGAGAGTGGTTCAGAAGAAGTCTATGAGATAGATTCTGACCCAGAGGCCATTCCCAGGACCACGAGGCAGCAAGCTAAATTCCAATCAAAAACCACTCCTCCCCAGTCTGAAGAGGGAGAGGGTGAGTCTAGTGCAACCCCGGAAGCAAGTGGGTCCAAATGGTCAGAGTCTTGAGAAGCTTCAGGATCTGGTAGCAAACAGGAAGAGGGTTCAGGCTCAGACTTTTAAAGTGCTATCCCAAGCGACATAGGGGCTACTGGAAGGTCCGATGTAGAAGCTCCGACCACTTCAGAATAGCAGGTTGATGAGGTTGTTCCCGTAGATCCACCCTCCTTCAGATGCAAGAATACTAGAGTATGGGATCAGGTTCCCTGGGCTATTGAGGTTACATCGAAGTTCTACCATGAGGGTCGGGCACTGAATGACAAAGGGCACTTTCGGCAGATTATTCATGAGGAAGTTGAGATCTGCTCAGCTGGTTTAGATAATATGGCGGACGTCAAGGCTTTATATGATCACTACGACTTTTAGTGGATGAGCCGACTGGGTGGTCCATACAACCCGATAATTGTCCGTGAGTTCTATGTTGCCTACGCTGCTACTTTGATGAATGAGTGTAAGAAAGGGAAGAATCCAAGGTCAGAGCCAGCCCTTCAGAGAGTACAAGTTTGGGGGGTATAGGTTGACATCTCAGAGCGCACCATCCAGCGCTTCATCTATGGCCCGAACTTTGTAGCTCCAGCCTCTAAGCCAGACTTGGATGCCCGGATGGAGCAGGTTAGACAAAAGAAGATACCTTATCATTGGATTGCCTAAAATATCACAGATGGCAATCTATCTTGGTTGACAGAGAGTATGCCAAATATCGGCAAGGCTTCACTGAGTGTAGCCGGAATATTTTGGTGGGCAGTGGTCAGACACTGGTTGGTACCGATGATAGCAGATAACACTCTTACTCCTGATCGGGCTATTTTGGTTGCGGCGATCATGGCCCGATATGATATTATTATTGCCCACATCATTGCAGAAGAGATCAGAGAGCGGGCACTGTGGCTGTCCACCACCATTCATTTTCCATGCTTGATCACTCAGTTGTGTTAGGCGGTTGAAGTGCCCGAGATACCAGGCATGGACCTGACCATGTATGCTTCCAGCTTTCAGGATATATCCTTGATTTAAGACGCCACCAACCCGGTGGCACGAGCTAAAGCTTATACTACAGCAGCGGACTTTCTCGATCCTAGTGGTGATTTTCCACCGGATGCATTGGTGGTGTTTGATGAGCAGACTAGACCAGCTTCTGGACCATCGACATCAGCAGCTGGCCCATCTTCATCGGCTCAGTCTGGGCCATCCAACAACCAGGGTCAGTCACATGTCTTCACCAGCGAGGTATTTAGCAAGGTCGCCGAAGCGCCTTTCTATGCAGAGGAGCAAATAAAGTGGTTTTCAACTTTGGTGAAACCGTTGATCTGACGTGAGATAGCAGATGCCATGGTTCCAGTCCAAAAGTCAATTGATAGTTTGAGTGCCAAACTGGACATCATTGAGATCTGGGTAAATAATAGGCTGTGGAACTTTACCATACCAGACCTCACAGCCATTCTCACCGAGCTTGCAAAGGTCTTGGCTGATATAGATGAGATCCAGAGGAGACAAGTGCCAGATATACAGCTACCGCCGGTTGAGACTGCGAACAAAGAGTTTATTGACTTATTAGCACCCTCTCCACCTCGTGAGCCGATTGCAGACCCCGCACCTGCAAAGAAGAGGAAGTGAAAGAACAAGAATGTTGCAGGTGATGATGCCCTGCTGAGTCCTAAATCTCAAAAAGAGAAAGAGGAAAGAGCTGCAAAGAAGGCAAGAAAAGAGTTAGAGAAAACAAAAAAATTATCTTTGGCAGAGCATCAGATAGAGGTTGATGGCTTGGGTCGAGGTGGCTCAGGGAGTGGTATTGTACCTTCTTTAGACCTCAGTGTGGGAGTGGTTGATCTTGGAGTTGCTCGGGCAGCTGTTACTGTTGATGAGAGGACTGTGGAGGCAGCCTCGGTTATTGGAGAGACTACTACGAGCACCGATCCTGAGGGCTCGAAGGATGCGACACCAGACACCGGTGCGTAGGTGCCACAGGTATGTTCTTGCCCCTATGTCTTGTATTGTTATTAGTGCATTGAGGGAAATGCGTATCTCTTTTTGGTGGGGTGGGGGCAGTATGGGGTGTTCGCTATTTTGATGGTTCTCTTGGCAAAGTCTAAGTAGCCTAGAAACCCGTGTCGCGCCGCGTTGTTAAATCAGGCGCTGCATGGGAGGCAACCCATGAGGGTACTCACAAGGTACCCGAATCCTTAGGGTTTTCTTGCCTGTGTTCTTTCCCTAAGGATTTTTATTCCTGTTGAACCGACACATTTAGTATAGGTTGTATGTAATAAAAGAAGAAAAGGAACTTAGCGCAGTCGGTGATATGATTTTGAAACTGGATTTTTGATTAAAAATGGAGACCCCCTCCAAATTTGTGCAACATGATTGTATCTGTACTTGATAGACTAACCTCTATGGATCCGTGCATGACATTAGGATTTAATCGACTTGATGAATGTCTTAAGCTAGAGCATGAACCTGATAGTTAGCATGTAATCGTTGACTCTGTGCCATGTGTGTGTGAGCTTGATTTGTTTGGTTCTTGCCTTGTGTGCCAATCTAGAACTTGCCCGGTTAGTCTTGCCTAGCTCGTAGGATAGTTGGTTAGGAAAGGATCATAGGCCATCTTTGAATTAGTCCACTCTATCCCAAATGACTGACCAAATGATGTAAATACCCTTTTTGATCCCTGATTTTGAGCCTAAAGTGGCCCATTTTTTTGTTAGCCTATTCACCTTCCCCATTTGTTTACGAACCTTTAGTTTGTCCCTGGTCCCTCCTTGGATATCGTGTACCTCAACTCAGGCAAATCGCCTAAGTTGAGGGTGGCTACTGTAGAGGTGAGTGAAGAGTAGGGGTATGAAAAGAAAAGGTTAGTAATGAAAAGGAGAAATAACGGGTGCGGCAGGATTGTTATATAAAAGAAAAAGAAAGAAAGAAAAAGAAAATGAAAAAAAAAATAGTTGTGTTTGAACCAAGCCACACCCGTCACTTGTTAAAAAATAAAAGGGAGAAAAAAGAGGAAAGGAATAGAATTGGTCCGATAAGTGGAAGCAAAATAGCGTAGTATCAAGGAGGGCTTAGTCACTAATATCTAGATCTATCATACCCGTCCCCAATCCTACGTTACAAGCTGAGTAAAGTCCTATAGTGATGCTAACCAAATTGTCCGAAAGCCGAGGCATAGAAAATAAGGGCAAGCCTATGGTATTGTGCACGCATTGATTATATTATTTTGCGAGTGGGACTTCTTTGTGGTGAGGGCACTAAAGCAACTTTGACTGCTAACTGTTAGTGTAAGTCTCGTATGTGTATGCTATGTCATCTATTGATAGTGTAATGTCACCCATGGATCCTCTTGTGTTGTCTTGATAGTCAGAACAAATGCACTGGTTTTGTATTGAAAAGGGAGGGGGACACTTGTTATGAGCGAAATTGCTAAATCATATGACTGCCGTAGTTTCTAGTTTTCTTTTGTTATAGCGTCGTTGTAGAATTTTTGTTTTTGTGTCGCTTGAGGGTGTTGATGTGGCATAGAAATATGCCACTTTCGATGCTTAATACTTAGGATTTTTTCAAGTTCTTTAGCATTTTATTTGTGGATTTGATGCTTTTGGTTAAGTGTGCAGGCAAATTGGATCCTTGAGCAAAATGTTGGAAACCAAGTAGAAACTTGAACATTATAGGGAAGACGGGGCAGTTGACGGGCCGTGCTTTCAAACCACGAGCCCGTCATGTGGACATGTAATCCAAACTTCAGAAATTATGCAAGGAAGGAATGATTGCATGACTGTGTTGACGTTCCATCCTTTCAAAAGACGGGCCCATCCTATTGACACGTCATCTAAAGTCCAAAAGAGGTGCTAAGTGTGGAGGAAAAGATGACTCAAAAGATGGTTCGTACTTTCCAAGTACTGCCTCGTCCTGAGGACACATAAATAGAGGTTTCGCATAGGTGAAAAGTGGTAGCAGGAATGACAGATTGAAGAATGGATCGTACTTCCAAAAGACGGTCCGTCTCTGTGACTCGTCATCACTGAAGCAGAGAAGGTACCAAAGGAGGCCAAGAAACCATGAGTCCAAGGATGAGCCGTCATTCAGAAGGATGACTCGTGGTTCTAACCATCATTCCCCAAGCCAGAAGTCATTGACCAACAGGACCACGGTTGACCCCAGAAGACCACGGACCATCGTTCCAAACGACGTACCGTCCTCAGACCCGTAGTCCCTGCTGAGCACAGTTTCCTAGTTTGTTTAGGACAAGATTTCTTTTTGTCTATAAATACTTTCCCTTAGGTTTTATTTTCGGGTGTTCACGAATTATTTCAAGTTACTTTTGGATATTTTGTGACTTTGATTTTGGTATTAATTTTGGACACAAGTTCTTGGTATTGGAGTGTTCTTGAGATTGTTCTTCAAGATTCCGGTTTTCTTTAGTCTTATTTGTAAATATCTCTTGATGATTGCTCAAACAAACATTAATTGCATGCTTATGAACATGAGTAGCTAAACCCACAACTATGGTTGTGGAAACCATGAAGGATTAACAAAGTAGGCAAAGTACTTAGGCAATCTAGGGAGGTGTTTATGCATGTATTGTTCTTCCCTTTGTTTTGATTGCTTTTTAATGGTGCACAACGTTACAACTCGCCTTATCTTTACTTGCCAGACCAAGGAGGTAACGGATGGGAAAAGGGTTGTAAACAATGAGATTTTAGGCAATCAACCCTCATCTAATAGCTTGACCTTTTCCAAAAATAGCTAATCTGGGATCAAGGGTAAGGGTTAGTAAAGCGACACCCGCGGGTGGACCAAGGCGTGTGGTGAACATCACCTAGTTGTCGGACCAAGGATTTAGGTCAACCTAACTTACCGATTTTGCATGCTAAGCACAAACTAGTTTACCAAGTACAAAAGCCTTACTAAGTTATGATCTCATGGGGAAAACTACCCTAGGAACTTCTCTTATTGATAACAACTATTGAAATTAATCTCTGTTACTTGCTTAATTTTGATTTACAATAATTACTTGTTACTTTAACCCCCCCCCCCCCTCGCTGGGAAATAAATGACTAAAACACTGAGTAAACACTGATTGACCCTAGTCCTATCATATTCCATGTGGGATCCACCTCAAACTTTATTTGGGGTCTATATTTGAACAACGACCGCTTTATACTTCTTTTGGAGGTGTAATTTGGGTGCATCAGGATACAGTTACGAGTAGGCTTATTGATCCTTTTAGGTGATTTGGGTGCTCTCGAGTAAGATTTTGGCTAGCAATCCTTAGTGTAGGGTGTAGCTTTCCGTAAGACTTGGCGTAGGCAGTGTAATATCTTTGGGATTAGGGTTAAATGCCTTAGTTTATATTAGACTACGTGTTGTTGGGATTATTATATTAGGGAGCCTTAGTCTAGAATTAGATAAAGGCTCGAGACAGAGTAGATATTATCATCCATTGTTATTATTATTATTATTGCTGGTTTTGGTGTGCTATTTATCATGTAATTATGGTCCTAAGGCCGTGGATATGAGACTGGCAGAAGCCTGGTCAGTATTATTATACATTGCTTAAGTTTCTATTTATCGTATGCTTTATGCTTAGTTCTGGTTAGTTGACTTCCTTAGGTGGGTCCCTTGGGGTTTGGTAGATAGTGGAGTATTCCATTTTAGTATTTGTATTAGAATAGTTGGCTTTAGAATCTGATGGGTATAGTTTATGGTAGGGTAGTTTCTTGATTTTCTGGTTGTTCTTATCGTGTTATATTCTTATGGTTGGCTTTGGTATGCAGATTTATGGGCCTGAGGCCATGGTGGGCTGGCTGGAGTCCAGGTTAGTATGATATTATTTTGATGGGTCTAATTTCCTATCTTGGTTTAGCTGCATGCATATTATGCATACATGCATACATTTGAATTGATTCGTGTTCATCTCTTTCTTACATATGATTGGGTTATGTTATGGAATGACGGAAATTGATCGGTACGAAATTACAGGAATCGATTGGCACAATTTTTTAATAAGAAACTCTTCTTTTAACAAATGGTTTTCAAATGAAGAAAAGATTTTACTGATTTACGCTAATTTCTAACGTTTCAAACTCAAAATACTCCCCTTTTAAATAAATGGAGCTCTTGGGAGAGCGTCCCACTTTTACCACTATTTTTGGGTAATAAAAAGGGAAAACGGTTTCATTTACTATAGACTTGCGCTACTAAGGAGAAATTGTTCATCATTGTTTTACTGACTTCGGAATGGGTCTATACTTCTATTTTATGCACTTGGTTGAGAGATGATATGAAGCTTTCTTTCCATTGGTTATGGGATTATATTGATAAGCTTCGGCGGCCCCCTATGTATATACATGAGGTTTTACTTGTGGAAATTATTATATTGGTAAGCTCCGGCGCTCCATGAGAATACTCTGGGTTTTCTTAATTATACGAGGATATTGTGGCATTGATTGTTATATTGATAAGATCTGGCGGCCTGAACGGACATTCCAGGTATTATGGTACGGTATTGGTTGGTAAGTTCCGGCAGCCCATGAGGTGACTCAGGGTTCTCATTCATTATTGTATTGGCCACATTTCATTTCATCCATTCCATATCACATTTTCATGGTATTTCTTGCGTATATTTACCATCAGAATCTGTGTGTAATAGGTTGTCTTTATTGGGTGTATTTTGTGGACTCGGGAAGTCCGAATTTATTGTTGCTGGTCTATTGTTTATGCTTTTTATATTGTGGCGGTATTTTCCCCTTTTTTAGGTTTGACCATTATATTTCCTTCTGACTCATCTTTTTTCCCCTTAGGTTATATTCGCTTTTTGTTATATTTATATCTTGTTTGAGCTCAGTCGGCTGATGATGCCTACTGGGTACCGCGTATTTTGGTACTCATACTACACTTCTGTATCTTTTTGTTGATGCAGATCCTAGTACGAGTTATCATCGTTGATTGCAGTCCTCGTGCAGAGTTGCTGACTGGAGACTTTGGGTGAGTTCTTGGCGATCAGAGTTGATCCATCTCCCT
Organism: Jaltomata sinuosa; assembly: GCA_003996215.1. Classification (NCBI taxonomy): domain Eukaryota; kingdom Viridiplantae; phylum Streptophyta; class Magnoliopsida; order Solanales; family Solanaceae; genus Jaltomata; species Jaltomata sinuosa. Next base: position 374,105 of record QJPP01007573.1, on the reverse strand, counting down.
CTACTTTTGGGCTAGTCTCCTACTGTACCTTCAGAGATTGTCCATAGTTTATTGTATCTATCTAGAATATCTAAGTTGTAGTAGCACTTGTAACGACTGACACAAGGTCTTGGAGGATTCTTATGTATTTTATCTCTTTCCCTCCCTTTTTACTTATATTGGTTTATAGTATCTTTCGTTGTTATTGTTGTTTCTTTACCTTTTGGGTTCTTCCTTGTGTTAGCCTGTTACTTGCAGTTCCAGTCTAAGGGTTGGCTTACCTACTGGTGGGTTATAGTAGGTGTCATCACGACTTGAGTTTTCGGGTCGTGACATTCAGGGTTTGATATTATAGTGGTAACTCTATCTAGTATACTAGAGATCCCAAGAGCTAGATTCATGGAGATCAAATAATATTATGAATAATGGTTCAACATTGTCAAATAACTCAACTCATTCTCATGATAAAGACAATGTTCAAAAATAAGGATAAAGCATTAAAGATTAAATATTTTTAATAGTATCTAAGTTTGGCAGGATATGACCAAATAGTTTATCTATAGGATTAAACATTTAGAAATCACCTATGTGAGTTTGATGTTTAAGCTGCTTCAAGGAGAATGAGAGTAAAAGTCGCTTCTCTATGCACTCATGAATCCAAACAGTGTTCGTGACCGAAACAAATAAACCAGTGAAAATGATAAATAATTAAAGGTTAGTTGTGTGATTTTTATTATCTAGTTGTACAATAAAAATTGACGGTTCAAAAATATCGCATTTACCGATTTATCGAGTGCATCCGATATATTTCACTACGAAAGTTCAAAGAAAAACCAACTTATCCAAATGCAATAGATCTTTTGTGGTAAATCACACACTTATTCATATATTCTTTTATCTTATAGCCATTCCCTATTCTTGTGGGGAATTATTGGGTTCTAATGTTAAAAGTGAATGGAAAATGGAAGGAAGAAAAATGGAGGAAAAGTGAAATGTTCTTTTGCTCTATGGAAGTAGCATTCTCCCACATTGGTAGTGAAAAGAAACTTTCATGTGCTTAAATATAAAAATACTTTCTCATAATGTTATAATGGCTGAGAAGAAGATATGTCTCGTACCATTGTTATCATCGCTCGCTCGGCTCACCTCGACTTTGTCTTTATCTTTGGCTTTAGATTTAGATTTTTTAAATGATCGATCGAGAGAGTATCTTTTTGGATAAAATTTATTTAAATTTAATTATTTAACAATTATTTAAACTAAAATGCTGACCTAAATTTTTTTCTTCATGTGCAGCCGCACAAAGGCAAGATGCGAACTGCACACATAACGCACACTGAAGAGACGCGTCTCTTCAATGAACTATTTTGGGAGTATGTAAGGAAGTGCGGAAGCAAAAGACCATGTTCGAACTGCACATGCTCTGCACAATCCCACATCTGTAACGTCCAAACTTACTGGTTCAATTGTGCTACTTATTTGCGATTGCACAAGGCCATGTGCAGACCGCACACCTATTGCAGAACACTCGTCTTGTTCTAAATAGTGCATCTTTTCATAACCATTATTTTTTTCTAAAGCAGTGTTTATTGGCTATAAATGTATGATTTATCGTCAGCTATTAAGTATAAATATTTTGATCTTCTACATTTCTTCTTAAAATATTCAAGTGTGATTTGTTGTCGTTGAGTGAGTTTGTTGTTCATAAGAATATTAGGTTCCACTATTTTATTGAAGTAAATCATTCTATCCTGGGAGGATATATTTCATTAACCTTGGTGTTTGAGAAACATAATTTCCTTAAGGGCACACTGTGAATTTAGTGGGCTCGATTTTCATTCTTTTTTTATTTTACTATTTTTCAGAAATAGTTTGAATTTTGTTTTGTTTTTCATATTTATTTTGAATACAGATTTAGAAATAACATTTTCTAGACCAATTTTCACGTGTTATTTTATTAGAAAAAGAGGATAAAAAAAGAGATAATGGTAAAAAAAAAAACCTAAAAATTGACGTATTTAGGTGTGTGATGCACATTGTTTTATGTTATTTAAAAATAGTGTCAAATGATACTTTACTCGGATAGTTACAGGAATTAATTTAATTTTAAAAAATAAGGGCTTGTTCGATTGGTCAATCTTCTTAATGAAAGTAAAGAAAACAAGAATCCACATTGATTTCTCCTCTCCATCCTCTAACAGACCTCATTTTCATTCTCACCATTACACCCCTGTCTCCCCACCGCCATCTCCCATATTATTTGTCTAAAATTTATATACAAATTATTTTAGGGTAATATTTTTTGCTTACCTACCGAACACAAGAAAAAATATAAGAAATCACTTAAATTCCTAAAAAATATTTTTCATGGAGAATATTTTCCTTCGTACGGTATACACCGAAAGAGGTAATGGTAAAACACACACCTGAAATATTAATTTTATTGTAGTTTCCTACCTGAACTAACATGAATTGTTTATCAAAACACACTTTAATGAGTCAGCTGTCATGCCGATGAAACTTTATGGGAAAATAAAGTTATCACTCTCCTTTTGCTGAGTATTCAAACACTTGGTTTAGCAATTTTGATATGTGTTTTGAAAAATAATTGGTGATGGTTCATGTAGAAAACATGAGCTGATAGTTTAAGAGCTTGTTTGCATAGGATATAAATCCAGTCAAACGAGCTTTTAATCCCCTTTTTTAACTTTTTTAGGTGTTTGGTAAAGTAAAAACGCAATTAAAAAAAAGCTAAAAACTGATTAAAAAAGCTAAAAGCTAAAAGGTGGACCCCTCAGCTTTTTGCTTTTTGCTTTTAGCTTAAAACTCTTTTTAAGTTTAACTAACATATTTACCATTTTATCCCTTATATTTTTTATAATTTCAACACTATCCCCACTTTCAGCCCTAAAATGTTTGAAAGTACTCTTTTTTCTCTCATTTTCATCCCGCTTCTCCATCTTTCCTTTCTCTTACAATTAAAAAGTGCTTAACAACACTTGTTTATCAAACACATTAATATTTTTTTTTTAATTTCAACATTTTTTATTCAAACACTTATTTACGTATTTATAAGCACTTATTTTCAACTTTTAATCACATCTGCTTAAAAGCTACTTTTTAAAAATAAATCCAAACAGGCTCTACATATGAAACTCGCAAAACAAAATACTTACGGGTATGTTTTTTTGTAATTATCTAAAAAATTAAAAGAGATTCATCATGGAAATGTATTCTCCTCCTGGTAAATACTTTAGTTTTTTGGTTTCTAAGTTATTGACAAATTATGATTATTTTTTTGTTGATGTCTGACTAAATACACTTGATCTTCAATTATAGAACATACATGTTTGATTTATTTTCTTGTAAATATTCATAAATTTATCATGATTATTGATGTGACGCCAATTTACGTCACTATCGACTCCTTTTTACTAAGAACAATCGTACGTTTTCAAGCAACCGTTGTTGTTTTTGATGTTTTTATGTTGTATTTGTAGGAAATGGGAACAAACACGGAAACGGAAGAAATTACGAGAAAAACGACGTTCTGCCTAAGAGTGACAGCCTGAGTGACGGTCCGTCACAAGTGTGACGATCCGTCACATTGACCGTCAAAGAGAGGAGCAACACTGCCTAGGGGTGACGGCCGCCGTGACGGCCCGTCAAGTGTGTGACGGTCCGTCACCCCCACCGTCGCAATATGGCAGCACCAAGGCAGCATCACTGCCTAGCAGTGACGGTCCAGGCGATGGTCCGTCACTGCCTTGACGGTCCGTCAGCCTGGCCGTCAAGCTAAGGCAGTGGCGCGCCAGCGGCTGTCCGCGTTTTGGGATTCCTAGCCCGTTTTGGATTTGTTTTCTACTACTCCTATAAATACCCTATGTTAGGTTTATGTAATTATGACTTTTCCAATAGTTTTTACATACATTATTCAATATTTTTAGGAGAGTTTCGAGTGAGTTTTGAGAGAGGAAACGCGCTACACACTGTTTCCTTCTCCAAAATCTTGTTCGTGAGTTCTTGGTTTTTATTGTTCTTGGATACTTGAAGATTGTCCTCAATATATTGTAAGGATCTCGTGTCTTTATTATTTTATGAACATGACTTTCTTCTTTTCATCTTCGAGCATGAGTAACTAAAACTCCCGCAACTAGGGTTGTGGGAGCCATGGCAAACGTAACAATATAGATTCCAGGTAGCGTTGGGTTCGATATATGTATTGTCATGTTGTTAATCATACTTTATGTCACGTTTTCTAGTGGTTGCAAACATTAGAACATGCCTAGGTTTAGTTTGCTTGAGTAAAGAGATTTAAACCGGGAAAACTTGATTGACAACAAGGATTCGAGACTACAAACTCTCGTCTTAAAGATTAATGCCGTAACTGGATTACTCTACTTGATGTTAGGATTGAAATCTAAAAAGCACTTCTTTTCGAGGCCGAAAGAATAGAAAAGGAAATTTGTTTATTTGGTCGAGAGACGTTTAGACGATACAAACGACGCAATCACATCGTGACACGCAGATAGAAAGAACCCGGTTAAGCCTAGAATCGACATTGCTACAACGCCATGGTGAACACATCCCTAGTTCAATCTCTCATACTGATTTAAACCCCCTACGTTTCTTATCGTTTTGTTTACAATTTGATTACAAAACCCCCCCTTATTTACTGGAAACGATTGACAACTAGTCACTTAATTCACTAAAGTCTTAATCATCACCATATTCTCTGTGGGATTCGACCCCAACCTTGTTGGGTTATATATTTGACAACGATCGCTTATGCTTCGTAAATTGAGGTGTAGTTTGAGCGTTATCAAAAATGGCGCCGTTGCCGGGGAATACGGTTTTTGATTAAGTCTGGTGTGTTTATTTGACTCTTAGTCATAATTTCCTGATTTACGTTTGTTTGTTGTTTTTGTCTGTGACAGAGTACACAGTTGTGCATGCCTAGTACCCGAGGTTCGGGGGAACAAATTTTACCTTACGACCCCGAACTTGCTAGAACATTGAGGCGGAATATGGCCGCACAACTAGATGCAGCAAGGATCGCTGCAGAACTGCAGGCCCAACAAAATCTGAATGTTGGTGGTCTGCAGGATGAGATCGCACGGAACGATGAGGATCTCGACTTAGATGGAGCTGGCGCTACAGGCGCCATTATTCTTCCACCGCTAGCGCCCGGAGCAAAGTTCAACATCACTAGCACGATGATCCAATTGTTGAACTTTAGAGGAGTATTCCGCGGCGTTGCTGGTGACGACCCAAACCAGCACCTAATGAATTTTGTGGGCATATGCAAGTCATTTGAGCTGCCGGGCGTGAGTCAGACAGCGATCAGGCTCAGGTTGTTTCCGTTGTCTCTGTCTGATGAGGCAACGTTGTGGTTGACAGAGCTGACCCCCAACTCTATCTCAACGTGGGGAGAGTTGAGAGGAGCTTTCCTAGAAAGGTTCTTTCCTCCCTCTCGGATGATACAGTTGAGGGATGAGATTAGTAATTTCAGGCAGCAACCGCACGAAGCACTGCACGAGACTTGGTTGCGATTTAAGAAGAAGCTGGCACAGTGCCCGAACCATCAGTTGGCCGACAACGTCTTAATGGAATCAGCTCATTCTTGTCATTTGCTACCACAATCATTCCTCCCTTCTTAGGAACACATTGTACTGGGCTTACCCATTTGCTATCAGAGATTGGGTAAACCACTCCAGCATCGAGCCATTTGATGATCTCTTTCTTCACCACCTCTTGCATTGGCGGATTCAGTCTCCGCTGGTGTTCGGTGGTGGGAGTGCAATTTTCTTCTAGCTGTATTTTATGCGTACAAATACCTGGTGGGATGCCAATAATATCTGCAATGGTCCAGCCGATTGATCTCTTGTGTCTCCTCAGGGTGGATAATAATGCTTCAACTTGAGATTTCACAAGGTCTGTCGCGATAATTACCGGTAAGGTGTCTTTGTCACCCAAAAATGCATACTTCAGATGGACTGGCAATTCTTTCAACTCTAATCCCGGTGCTTCCTCAATAGAAGGCTTTGCGGGAGGGGTTGGTCTGTTCTTTAAATCGAGATCCAATTTCTTTGGGGCGTAACCATATGACCCCATTCCAACCACCGCATTTACCACTTCCTCATAATCTTCGATGCCATCATCATCGAAATTCATTATAACTGCTGCCAATGTCTCTACAGCAAGTCTCTCTTTAACAGAAACGATTACCTCAGATTCTGCAACAACATCAATAACCGAGATGACATTCATGTCCCTCGGTTGCTTCATTGATCTGCACACATTAAACTTCACTACCTCCTCGTTCAACCTGAAAGTCAGCTCGTTGCTTTCCATATCTACCAATACTCTTCCGGTTGCCAAGAAGGGTCGTCCCAAAATAATAGGGACTTCGAAGTCCACTTCGCAGTCCAATATCACGAAGTCTGCCAGAAATATGAACTTCCCTACCTTCACAAGTACATCATACAAAATACCAACCGGGCGTTTCACCGATCTGTCAGCCATCAATAACCTCATAGTCGTCGGTTTGGGGGCTCCTAAGCCCAACTGGCGGTAGATGGCTAACGGCATCAAGTTTATGCTAGCCCCCAAGTCACAAAGAGCCTTGGCAAAGTTAAACTCCCCTATGGTGCAAGGAATAGTGAACGCACCCGGGTCTTCTTTCTTTTGGACCAGCGATCTTGATGAAGCATTCCCGGATGAGCAGATAATGGTGGCATCACGTGATATGGTGCCTTGGTACGCTGACTTCGCAAATTATGCGGTGAGTGACATGATCCCGGAAGATTTGAACTTCCACCAGAAAAAGAAGTTTCTCCATGATGCAAGTAAGTTTTTCTGGGACGAGCCGTATTTATTCCGGTTGTGTGCCGACAACATAGTGAGGAGATGTGTTCCGGAAGCGGAAATGACAAGCATTTTGCAAGCTTGCCATTCGTCCCCAGTTGGAGGACATCATGCGGGTAATCGAACCGCCCGAAAGATTTTACAGTGTGGTTATTATTGGCCGACGATCCAGAGAGATTCATATGAATTTGCCAAGTCCTGTGATCAATGTCAACGAAGAGGGGCAATCTCTCGCCGACAAGAGCTACCCATGTCCACTATTTTCGAGGTTGAATTGTTCGACGTATGGGGAATAGATTTCATGGGCCCTTTTGAAAGTTATTACGGGAACCGCTACATCTTGGTAGCGGTGGATTATGTGTCAAAGTGGGTCGAGGCGGTTGCTTTGGCCGATAACGAAGGTAAAAGTGTGGTGGCGTTCTTAAAAAGACACATCTTTGCTCGGTTTGGCACCCCTCGCACAATCATCAGTGATGGAGGTTTACATTTTTGTAATAAGGTGTTCCAGGCTGCTCTGGAAAAATATGGAGTGAAGCAACACAAAGTAGCCACACCCTATCACCCCCAAACCAGTGGGCAAGTCGAAGTGTCGAACCGGGAGATTAAAGAGATCTTGGCTAAGTCTGTGAATGTGAACCAGAGAGATTGGGCGAGGAAGCTGGATGACGCACTCTCGGCGTATCGAACAGCGTTTAAAACGCCAATAGGTATGTCTCCTTACCAACTTGTTTTTGGTAAAGCGTGTCACTTGCCCGTGGAACTTGAGCACAAGGCCCTTTGGGCGCTCAAAAAGTTGAATCTCAGTTGGAAAGAGGCATCGGAACTAAGGTTGGAACAATTGAATGATATGGACGAGTTCCGATTGCGAGCATATGAGAGGTCCGCTCTCTACAAGGAACGAATGAAGCTGTACCATGACAAGAAGATTGAGAAAAGGGAGTTCAAAGTAGGAGACTTGGTATTGTTGTTCAACTCCAGGTTCAAATTATTTCCCGGGAAACTCAAATCCAAATGGACCGGACCATTCAAAGTGCACCAAGTGTTCCCATCCGGTGCAGTCGAACTCGAAAATAAAGATGGTGAGTTGTTCAAAGCCAATGGGCAGAGGATAAAGCAATATCTGGGCCTCCCAGAGGAGGTACATGTTCTGTCTTTGGTGTATCTTGATGAAGTCTGAGTAATCAAGACACCCGCGTCGTGCCGCGACGTTAAATCAGGCGCTGTATGGGAGGCAACCCATAAATTGTTGTTGTAGTATAGTCTTTGAAAAATTTTACTTGTTGGAATTGGTTAATTTGTTCGTTGAGTGTGCAGGTACAAAAAGTGGACGTAACAACGTGTTCTGTCTAAGAGTGACGATTTGAGTTGACGGACCGTCAATATCACGACGGACCGTCACTATGGACCGTCACTAGGAGACAAATATTCATACCCACTGGTTAGTAGTGACGGTGTTAGTGACAGACCGTCAATAATGTGACGGACCGTCAACTACAACCGTCACCCATAATTCTAAAATGGGTTCACTGCCTAACTGTGACGCCTCAACTGACGGACCGTCGAGTATGTGACGGACCGTCACACCAGGTCGTCACCCATCAGGTAAGTTTTGTTTTTAATTTCAGGCGACCCGACCCAAAACCAAACCGACCCGCCCGGTTTCATATTTATTCCATCTTCATCAGTTTACCGCCTATTTTCAATTCCCAAACTCCAAACCTCCATTACAATCCGTCCTCTCCCCAAGCAAATCACGAACTTGCTCCCAAGTACCACACCCCCATTTTCCTTTCTTCACCATCGTTCAAAACGCAAGAAACCACGCGGGTCACGCTCGTTTCCATCGGCCCATATAACTCAAAAAGGGAATAGCGATTTCTTCTTACTAACAAAGTCAAGGTATGTTGCTAAACTCTTCATAGTTGGATTTAGTGAGTAACACGGGGCAAATGATTGGGGGTGTAGGCGAGCGAATTTTTGGGGTTATGTATTTGTGAAATTATGTAAAAATGAGCGGGTATGAGGGGTAATTGTTGTTTGAAATCGTAAGTTTGACATGGGTGAAGTCTTGAGTAACCCATGAACTTCATTGCTTGATGGGTGGTGACCTTAGGAAACCAAATCCCACAAAGGAGGAGAAAACCCGTAATCGAGCACAAGGTGTTCGAGAAAATGCCTCAATGAGAGAAGAAACACGCTGTCTCAACTTGACGGTTGGCATGACGGCCCGTCACATATGTGACGAACCGTCAGTTAAACCGTCAAGATGAAACAGTTCACTGTCTCAGAGTGACGGTCGGTGTGACGGTCCGTCACACCTGTGACGGTCCGTCATACAAACCGTCACTCCTAGACAGTGAGTATTATTGAGTGTTTTCCTGTTCTCACATGTTTAATCTTGTTCACGTGCAGGTACATGGCACCCAAACAACAACCGCCGCGCGGTCAAGCTCAAAAGAGGAAGGGAAAGACCGCTACCACTCGGACCCTAATTGATGAATCAAGTAGCGACGAAGAAATAGTTGCAGCCCCGACTTACCAAACCAGGCTAGTTAAACGAAGAATCACCCAAGTCTCCCAGTCTGAAGAGGAGAGTGGGTCATCTAGCAGTGAGTCGGGGAGCGGTAGCTCCAGCCCCAATCCGGAGGATGTAGGTGGGCCTGAAACCACCAAAATTATGGGGACTGCACCCATAGACAGAGAATCGATCCGGTGGGCATATAAGGAGGCGCAGAAGCACTATCTTGATGGTCTTACCAAAACAATGTCAAGAAGCCACAAAAGACCGATCGCCGAAGAAGTGCAAATCATGACAACAGATCTGCCTGAATGCCCAGTCCTTCAGACACAGTTTCAGAGGTATCAGCTCGAGTGGATGAGCTCGCCCCCAGGAGTTTATTATCCAGAACTAGTCCGGGAATTCTACGCCAACTATTTGGCACTGCTGGAGAACAAATGTGAGCCAGAAAAAGGGGTTAAATCAGCACCAAGGCAGGACAGGGTGCTAGTTCGGGGTAAACAGGTGGACATCTCACGGGAAATGATCAACAGAGTCCTCTTTGGCCCGGAATACATCCCTCCACCTGACATGCCAGAGTTCCATGACAAGATTTCCAACGCCTACTCGCAGAGACCGTGGTTGGCCCAAACATTGACTGATGGCTCACCTTCTTGGCTGACTCAGAAGGGACGGATATCGAAGCAATCACTAAGCTTCGTAGCCAAGTTTTGGTGGGCGGTTGTGCGGCTCAGGTTATTTCCAACCGGAGGAGACAATAATTTGGATGAGGGAAGAGCCATCCTTGTAGCAAGCTTGATAGCCGGGTACGTCATCAACTTCGAAATGATAATTGCGGACGAGATGCGGACCAGGGCCATAAAAACTGCTTCTTCTCTGCCGTTCCCGTGTCTAGTGACTGAGTTATGCAGGCGCGCAGAGGTGCCGATATGGGATGGTATCGATAAGCCAGTGACAGCGTCATCAAAGCAAAATATCGACAGATGACACTAAGTTCGAAATGAGGATTCATAAGCCTCAGATCTTCGACGAGCCAACCACATCCACCTCCGAGGCAACCGACACCCCATCAGGTACAGAAATGCCACTTGCGGTGTTTGATCCAACAACGTCACAGACAACGAGAGCTCCTGCTGAAAGCTCCGGCACTGCGGCAAGGCCTCCTCTACCACCTGAATATCACATGAACCCCCGAAATTTTGCTAAGATGGTGCAAAAGCAGAAACAGTTGGATAAGAAAATTGCCGCTTGGACAGATTTGTTCAAGCCCACCATTGATGAAGCAATACGGGAGGCTCTGAAACCATTCGAGGGGCTGCGCGCAAGGGTCGATGCGATGGAAACCCGGATGGATGCAAGGCTAAACGAAATGAGCATCCCGGACTTGGCGAGATTTGATGCGGAGCTAAAGAAGGTGAAAAACGACATCACAGTCCTCAAGCAAGAAAAAGCGCTCTATGAGGAGACCGCGGAGTTCTTGGACTTAGACGAAGAAACCACGCTTGTGGATTTGATGGGTCGTCCTCTGAAGATTAGTGAACCCCAAGTAGGTGAAAGTGGGGGAAAGAAATCAAAGAAGAGGAAGCACAAAAAGATATCGGCTGAGGAGAACGAGTTAGAGGTCGCGAAGCAGCGGTCGGTAATAGATGAGCAGCTGCGACAGGAGAGAGTGCGTGCCCAAGCAGGTGGGGCATCATCGAGTGCGGCACCGGAGGCTGAAAAGACCCCAGATGCTGATGAGCCGCGTCCGGAAACCTAGGTTTCCCAGGTACCCCTATTCCTTTATTCTGGATATCTGTTTACCTGAGCATTGAGGACAATGCTACATTCTTTTGCTAGGGGTAGGAGTACCACCACCGGAGGTTTTTGTTGCCATGTTTTTTTCCTCCGGTGTGCTATCTAGTAGAACTGGCATGTTTAGGTTGTCGTTTAAATTTTAGTTAGTTTTTTTTTTTTTTTTGTGTCTATAGCAAGCATGCGTTTTCTTGTCTAAAAACGAGGCCCCTTAAAAATTTTCTGGTTTTGAGCTTTATGTTGAAACAATTGACCGTCTGGATCTTTGCATGTCATTGTGTGATTATGAGTAGAATGAGTATGCTTAAGCCGAGCAGTTGTTTGATAGTTGGTAGCAATATAGTTTCTTGGTGCCAAGAGTGTGTGAGATTATTGTCATAAATTCTTACTCTGTGCATGCATCTAGAACTTGCCCGGTCTATTTTGTTAAGTTTGAAGTTGGTTGCTTAGGAAAGGATCACAGGCCCTTTTTTGTATGCAGTCCACTTAGCCTAAAAGACCGTCCAAATGTAAATAATCCCTTTTGATCCCTGTTTGAGCCAAAATTTGAGCCAAAATTGACCTTGTTCTTTCAATAGCCTGTCACCGTCCCTGTTTAATTTTGAATCCCTATTTTGGCCCTGGTCCTTCCTTGGACATCGTGCACCTCAACCCAGGCAATCAGCCTAAGTTGAGGGTGGCTACTATGGGGGTGAATGAGAAGAAAAAGAGGATGGAGAAGATTGGTTTTTGAAATAGAATGAAAATCCGGGTGTGCGCCTAAGAAAAGAAAAGAAAAATAAAGATGAAGAAGATCGAAAAAAAAATAAAAAGAGTTGTCAAAATAAAGAGGCCGCACCTGTAGCTAGAATCAAAGAAATAAAAGGTGAATAAGGATGGACGAAAGTAAGTGTAAGTAAAGTGGAAATAAAATGTCGGTGGTTCCAAGGAGGGCTTAGTCACTAATCCCTAAATGTATCCTACCTGCACCCGAAGCCTCATTACAAGCCTGAACAAGTCCTGTAGTGATCCTGAGTAGCTTTCTGAAGAACTGAACCTGAAATAGAATAGTAAGGGCAAGCCTATGGTATCGCATGTGCATTGGTTGAAATCGTTGTGAGTGTGAGCGCTTACCTAGTCCCAAATCTTGTGTGTGGGATTTCTTTGTGGTGAGGGCACCAAGATGTCTATATTGTCTATTGATTGTTAGGATAGCTGCGTGTGTGTATGCATAATGTTCTATCATAACGGAATGACATGTTTGGATCCTTGCAAGTTAGTGTTTCATACATTCGTGTGCTACGAGGGGGCTTGATTTAATCGAATGAGTTTGAATGACCATGAGTTGCTATAGACATGAGTTTGTGTTCTTAGTTGAGTCGTATTATTGTTTTATGTCATGTTGCTTGCGGACAAGCGAACGTTTTAAGTTGAGGGTGTTGATGTGACGCCAATTTACATCACTATCGACTCCTTTTTACTAAGAACAATCGTACGTTTTCAAGCAACCGTTGTTGTTTTTGATGTTTTTATGTTGTATTTGTAGGAAATGGGAACAAACACGGAAACGGAAGAAATTACGAGAAAAACGACGTTCTGCCTAAGAGTGACGGCCTGAGGGACGGTCCGTCACAAGTGTGACGATCCGTCACATTGACCGTCAAAGAGAGGAGCAACACTGCCTAGGGGTGACGGCCGCCGTGACGGCCCGTCAAGTGTGTGACGGTCCGTCACCCCCACCGTCGCAATATGGCAGCACCAAGGCAGCATCCCTGCCTAGCAGTGACGGTCCAGGCGACGGTCCGTCACTGCCTTGACGGTCCGTCAGCCTGGCCGTCAAGCTAAGGCAGTGGCGCGCCAGCGGCTGTCCGCGTTTTGGGATTCCTAGCCCGTTTTGGATTTGTTTTCTACTACTCCTATAAATATCCTATGTTAGGTTTATGTAATTATGACTTTTCCAATAGTTTTTACATACATTATTCAATATTTTTAGGAGAGTTTCGAGTGAGTTTTGAGAGAGGAAACGCGCTACACACGGTTTCCTTCTCCAAAATCTTGTTCGTGAGTTCTTGGTTTTTATTGTTCTTGGATACTTGAAGATTGTCCTCACTATATTGTAAGGATCTCGTGTCTTTATTATTTTATGAACATGACTTTCTTCTTTTCATCTTCGAGCATGAGTAACTAAATCTCCCGCAACTAGGGTTGTGGGAGCCATGGCAAACGTAACAATATAGATTCCAGGTAGCGTTGGGTTCGATATATGTATTGTCACGTTGTTAATCATACTTTATGTCACGTTTTCTAGTGGTTGCAAACATTAGAACATGCCTAGGTTTAGTTTGCTTGCGTAAAGAGATTTAAACCGGGAAAACTTGATTGACAACAAGGATTCGAGACTACAAACTCTCGTCTTAAAGATTAATGCCGTAACTGGATTACTCTACTTGATGTTAGGAAAAAAAACAAAAAAGCACTTCTTTTCGAGGTCGAAAGAATAGAAAAGGAAATTTGTTTATTTGGTCGAGAGACGTTTAGACGATACAAACGACGCAATCACATCGTGACACGCAGATAGAAAGAACCCGGTTAAGCCTAGAATCGACATTGCTACAACGCCATGGTGAACACATCCCTAGTTCAATCTCTCATACTGATTTAAACCCCCTACGGTTCTTATCGTTTTGTTTACAATTTGATTATAAAACCCCCCCTTATTTACTGGAAACGATTGACAACTAGTCACTTAATTCACTAAAGTCTTAATCATCACCATATTCTCTGTGGGATTCGACCCCAACCTTGTTGGGTTATATATTTGACAACGATCGCTTACGCTTCGTAAATTGAGGTGTAGTTTGAGCGTTATCAATTATCATTAAGTATTCTATTACTTAATTGTTTATGTGTTATGTTAAACTTATATTATCTATAACAAAAGTGTCGATGAATTATTTGAACATCTGGTTTATGAGATCTATGAATGTTTTTACGGCGTTAGTAAGCCCTATGAAAATGACCAAGAACTCATAATGATCATAAAGTATACTTCATATTTGACGGAAACATATTACCTACCTAAAGGAATCAAAACACACATGCCAATTAATTAAAAATTAAATATATTTTGTCAAATATTACAATGGCCAAAATCATAATCTATTCAATAATTAAGGGCCAAAGATACTATTATCTCTTAATTTTCTCCCTAATTTCGAAAATACATTTTGTTCCATTATTGGGATTTGACGTTCAAATATACATTTTTAGCCCAAATATCATATGGAAACTTCAATTTTGATAACTGGTAACTGTGATAAACATGGCTATCACATGTTTATCACATGTGATAACCTAATTAAATAACATTACCTAAGTTGCATTATATTATTATGTTAACAATTTAAAATACATCACCTTCTTTAATTATGCACGTTAACTTTAACAAGTGGTGAAATCTCTGTCCCAATTGAGGTAGATGTACATAATAAAAGGATATATTATACTTTAAATGGTAATTTATTCACATAATGGTGTTTGAAAACACATGCAAGATGTTTTTCAAAATTTGAGTTGAAAATGTATAATATAAATATTCTAAAATGTGATCAAATGCTCAATTGAAATAATTTATAGCTTGAATATTTAAATGAAATATACAAGCAAGTTTAAGGGATCCTGTATTCAGCCAAAAAAAAAGGATTTCACGTGAGTTTGTCAATTAAGTAAAGCATGAAGTTTTTAATTAAATAAAACTAACTTAAAGTTTTTAACTAACTTTAGATATAGATGGTGTTGTCCCATCAATTTTTTAATTATGTATATAGTGAAAAAAGAAATTAAAAAATGTTAAACTTGAACTCGCAATTGCTAATGAGTAATAGTTGCAGTGATACTTTAAGTTCAAAGAGGAGACTTTTAGAAAATCGATGTGCCTTATTTGGAGATAGAGATCTTATACTACTTCTGAGTCTGACAATTTAGTCTTCTAGACACTGTACCTGTCAAACACCATATATTTATCATATGTCGAGATTATACCTCTTAAATGAGATATAAAGCGATCTCTATTAAATATAGAATCCAATTATGAGTTGGGGTCGAATCCCACAGCAAATATGAAAGAATGTTGTCAGTAGTGAAATTTCGACTTGGTAATCGTTATTTCAAAGGATGTTTGAGAAAAAAGTAAATAATTATTTGCAAGTTAATGACTGGTTATATTAAAATTATGAGAAGTAACTAGGACTGTGTTCCCAATGATTTCATAATTTAGTAAGTATACACAACTAGTGATATCTCATGGTGATATGCATGCAAAAGCAACAATACATTATGGTTCAACTAAGGTCCTGTTGATCAACTCAGACGAATTTTACTTGATCTCCGGTCAATCTCACAAGTGTCGAATTACCAAACTTTATTAATTGTCTCAGATTAATTATCTCCGATCGGTCATAAATCATTAGATGAGGGTTGATAGCCTCAAATCTCTATTGTTAATATTTTTTCCTAACCTATTACCTCCTTGATATAGCAATTAAAGGTTAATAGTGGCTTCTAACATTTTCAACCGTTAAAAAGCAGTTAAAGTGAAGAGATTAACAATACATGCATGATCACCATTCAAGAATCACTAATTGATTAACCTACATTTGTCAATTCATCATTGTTCTCACAATCCTAGTTATGTTGTTTCGCTACTCATGCTTGAGAGAATCATAGGATAATTAATAAGAAATAACTTACTTATATTAATCATGAAAATACAAAAATAATAGCCAAAATAATCTTCAAGAATCAAGAACAAAGAAAGAATTTCGTAGTAATCCTCAAAGCAATGTAAAACAATTTCAACAATACCGATACTAGTCATATGTGATGAGTAACAGGTAAAAGCAATCCTAAAGAAAGTATATAGACATAATAATAAAATCCTAAATGACTTTGGCAGGTCTCACGGTCTGCCTTACGGCGTGTCGCTTGTTCCACAGTTCGTCGAAGTGGACCTTGAACTTCTCTTTCGCTACTCTGATATTGTAACACCCAAAATATTTTAAGCTAAGATCCGAACCATTCCTTTTATGTTGTTAGACCCAAACCCAATAAACTTTCTATGAATATAAGTATTACGATCAATTCATAAGTTTTGGAGGTGTATTAGATATGAATTAAAGTTATAAAGAACATCTAGCTCAAAGTTAAGTTGAAAGCCTTTCTACCGATTTAGGTTTCATGTGAGTTCTTACTAGGGTCAAATTAAAATGCGCATTACTCCTAAAATATGAAGAGTTAGGTGTCCGAGTACTTACTAAATTAAAGATTTTTGAGTATTCTTTCTAACTCCACCATTCTCTCGTTAATCCAAGTTTGGAGTAAAAAGTTATGGATATTTTAGTGAAGCACTATCAGGCTACTGAAGATCCGACGACCGTTTTCGACGGCCCGTGGGAAGGGCTGACAACCATGGGAGTTTCGACGTTCATTTTCGATGACCAGTGGGAAGTCAATGGACCGTTAGACCCGAGTAAAAGATAAAAGGGGATAGAAAGGTAGGCATAAAAGTATAATCAAATATAAATAATACTATATTAAAGTAAAAACCTCCTTTGAATGTTCAAATAAGCACCTAACCTACAGAGATAACCCTCAAGAGGTAATGATATCCTCTAGCAAGCAATCCCATTAACATTGACTAGCAACAACAGCCTTAGCCTCAAACTCCCTCAAGAGTATACTCGATTCATGAGAATTCAATATATCGAAATAGTTTAACTCTAAAGAAGTTACTCTCCACTATTTATAGCCTAAGTTAATGTAACGACCTATTTCGTCATTACTAAAAATATCTTCGATCAACGCACGTGCCTCTCATTTGTAATAAGAGTTAGGATTATTTTTTTATCATAAGAGCACATTTGGTATGTACTAAGGTCATACAATACTCTTAGCACAAAGTTAAGTTGAAAGCTTCCTTACCGATTTAGTTTTGGGCTAAGTTCAAACTGGGGTCAAAATCAAACGAACTTTCCTCCTAGAATATAAGAAGTTTGGGGTCTCAATACCCACCAAATTAAATATCTCTAAGTCCTATTTCCAACGCCACCAACCGTTCATCAATCCACTTCCTGAGTAAAAAGTTATGATTGTTTTACTAAAGACTGTCCGCGCTGGAAAAAGTAAGTCCACTGTAGTGGGATTTAGGTCGCTATAGCGGGACCACCGTAGCGCTTGACAGTCTTCTATAGCGGAGTGACGGAACTAGAAAGCCCAAAAATAGGTTTTATAATCCCATTCTCCCTTCCTTAGTTAAAAACATATGAGGGTTGCTCCAAAAACCCTCCTAGGCTGCTCCAAAGCTTGGGAGTCATGGGGAGGATGGATTCCAGCTAAAGGGATGCAAAACCATGGATTTGGGCCTGCAGAATCGTCAGGGATTGCCTTGTCAGGCTTTGGGTAATCTATCACATCATCCAACTTTAGATAGAGGCGGCTTATAGATTCCTTTAACTTGTCCACTTCGAGTAACCTTGCACATCATCCGACTTTTGATAGAGGCGGCTTACAGATGTCCTTCGAATTGCCAGTTTTTTGGGTAATCCTGCACCTTTATCTGATCTTGGATGTAACACGACCTATAGATTTCCCTTTAATTGATAGCCTTTGTGTAGTCCTGCACAATATCAACGTGGATATGTCATGGCTTATAGATAACCCTTGGACTATCAATTTTTTGGTAGTCTTGCACTTTTATCCAATTTCAGATATTATTGTGACTTACGATTACCCTTGAACTGTCAATCCTCTGGTGATCTTGCACACTATCCGGTTTTAGATATCCCTGCATCTTACAGATAACTCTTAGTTTGTCAAGTTTTGGGCAATATTGCACACTATCCAGTTTCAGATATCATTGTGACTTACAGACGACCTGTAGCCTTCTAATTTTGGGAAATCCAGTTCATCGTCTGGTTTAGATGGCGTCTTACAGACGTCTCTCAGACTATACGTTTTAGACCTCGATGGCAAGAGATATTTTATTATTGAGGTGACAAGGCCTTTTCCACACAATCAAATATAGCGGCATCTTCTGGCGATTGACGCTTTCGAGTAAGAGTGCATAAATATCCTCGACGTCAGACTCCTCCGTCTTACGCGATATCAGATAAGAATTCTCTTCATGCCAAACTTGGCATAATAAGGAGCAAATATACCTTCAACGTCAGACTACTCCATCTTACGCGATATCAGATATAAATATGCTGAATGACAGACTTGGCATAATAAAGGAGCAAATATACCCTCAAAGTCAGACTCCTCCGTCTTACGCGATATCGGATATAAATATGCTGGATACCAAACTTGGCATAATAAATAATAATAATATCCTAAACTTCAGACTCCTCCGTCTCATGCGATATTGGATATAAATACAACAGGCTTGGCATAATAACAAGGAAGCAAATACATCCTCAACGTTAGACTCCTCCGTCTTACGCGATATCAGATATAAATATGTTGAGTGCCAGACTTGGCATAATGAATGATGATAATAATAATGATGATAATGATGTCCTCAACATTAGACTCCACCATCTCAAGCGATCTCGAATATAAGCATGTTGAGGGTCGATCCTGCGCAGCAAGTACGACTTAGGGACGCCTATGAATGTCATCCTCTTTGAAACCGACCGGTAGAGGGACATAATACTCGCAGAGAATGTATCTGCAGTATTAATAATTATGATGGTTCTATTTACATGATCCTTGATACATGCAAATATGATGGCTCTCGTAGCATGGTCCTCTCGACATGTATATATGATGGCCGTCGTGTCACGGTCCTCTCGACACACAAATATGATGGCCCTCATGGCATGGTTTCTGCGATATGATGCCATACAGTACAATGCAATATAATATAATATGATGCAATGCGGTATGACATAATATGATGCGACATAATGCTTATGCCATGTAATGCAGTATGATGCAAAGTGGTGCAATGCAACATGAGGCAATGTGACATGGTGCAATATTAATGCAAAATGTGATGCAATGTAGTGCCATGTGATGCAATGGGCCATGGGAAAGTCATAGAAAACATCACCTCTGGTCTTTATTTTGTCATGTCGACACCTTTATGGGTACCTGTGCTCAAGGCAAATGGTTAGTAGACACGGTGTCTCTCTTACTAGCGACTACAGTCAAATTTTGAGAAACCTTAAAGATGACATTTATGAAGCTAATCAAAACAGACGTTCATTTGAAATGTAAATGAAATGGTCGTGTCTATTTTTGGGGACAGCCATAAATACCATTTTTGAACATCGTCTGTTCATGGTAATTTCTGACTTGTCGAGGATTGGCGGAGAATGACATCAATCTCTTTTTGGTGTCCCAATTCAAAACTCACCAAAATGTTTGGATCCATTTGGGGACTTGAGGACGTTGTCAGTCTCTGTGAACTACAAGAAGATTCGCCCGTTCTAAGGACTTTTGCCATCTTTGGCTTCTTTCCGCTGCTTTGACTTTTCTCCCTAAATTTTGGGGCATCTGGTCTCATTGCGTTTCTTTGAACGCGTTGGATAATGAGAGACTGCTTTCTATCATACTTTTGGGGACAACCTGCATCCACGGAAAAATTGTTAGTTTTTAGTGAAACTGATCTCTGTTGACCTCCTTTGATCTTCTACTCCTTGCTTTGTCTTTTCTGGGTGCTTTACGCTCCTGGGTTCTCGTCGCCCTCGACTCCCCGGGTCATGGTAGACATAAGACAGAAATTGAAATTAAAGGAGTAAAACTAATCTTTTGTCAAGGTTTTTAAATCAAGTTCTTTGAAACACAAAGCTTTTGAAAAAGGAAAGTTTGGGAAAGTCTTTGTCCGTCATGTCATGTGCTATCTCAAAGAATGTCCTTTATTCGGGGCCTTGATATTTCTGACATACTACCGCTGGACTATGAATATCCTTTGTCATCGTAGCTGGGGAATTCAAAAATGCTTTTCGAGAAATCTTTCACAACTGGAGATTAATCCACCTCAGACTAGAGATTTTTGAAGTAGATTCTGATCTCTTAGTGTTGGGGAGATCTTCGGAGTTTAATTCTGAATTCTTGAATGAAGTTTGGTGGAAATTTTGAGGTTTAATTCAGAATACAAAATTTCTGCCCTAGATAAAGGTTTCTTGACGAATCTCATTCCATTGGCAAGATACTTGAGACTCTGTGAGATTACGAGATTATGTCTTGATATTATTTTGGGTTTCTCTTCGTAACATTTTGTATTCTGACTTGCTGGAGATTGATCTTTTCCTTTTGAATTTTTGAGAATCGTTTCTCAAAAATTCTGCCCCAGTTTCCATTTCTGGGTGATATGACCAAGCCGTGGCGCCTACGTATCCCGTTGAGACAGGAATCAGGTCAAACGTAGTTCCCACACTTGAAGTGGGAGAATGTTAGAAATATATAAAGGGATGACTGAGGCTAACAAAGGCTTCCTACGTATCTCATTCTTGAGAATTCAGGTCGAACGTAGTTCAAGATAGGAAGGGAAAAGATAGATTTTCCTAAGGGGTTGACCAAAGCCGACACAGACGGCCTATGTATCTTGTTCTTGAGAATTCAGGTCAAACGTAGTTCGTACATAGAGGATAGGGAGTATTTAAGCTTTTACTAAGTGCAAACCGATTACAATTAGAAAGTGCGATTACAGGGAAAGAAAATAGAAGGAAAAAAGTCGCCTTCAGGCATAGTATCCCTTCGCGGCATCATAGTTGTTATAGGCTTGGGCCATACTTGATCATCCATCTCGGATAAAATCAAAGCTCCTCTAGATAGCACTTTTTGGATAATGTATAATCCTGTCCAGTTTGGTGCAAACTTTCCTTTGTCTCGTAGGAGGGAAGGATTGACTGTCCATTCCCTGGATTGAATTCTGGATTGACCAATAAATTTTGAGAGATGATGTTTGTACTCATTCTTTTCCTATTATTGTAGGACCAGTCAAAGATATCGATGTATGGCTCGAACAGATTGATAAGTTCTTTCTTTTATGCTTTTGAAAAATGAACACCGACGCTGATTTCTTTAACTCGATCGTTGCCTCCCAGATTGACCACCTCAAACTCTTTTAGGTGGGGGTTTTCCTGGTCTTCAACGTTCTTGGACTTCTTGGTTGTTCATTCCAGGACCATGATTCTTCAACATACCCTTCAAAATCATTATTGTCTAGCTTGGTTTATTCGTTAAGCTCTTGACATGACATGACAATGGCAGGTTTTAAGCTATTATTACTGAAATCATAAACAAAGCAAGTTAGATAATGGCCAACAATCATATAGCAAAGTTTTTGTAATAAGGAGGTCTTTTCTTTGAAATCAAAAATATCTGTAAATCATGGCTATAACCCACACGAATGCATGTTCATGCCTTTTGGAAAGTGGCAAAATAGTATGAGATAACTGGAAACATAAAGGGTGGGTTCGGAGCCTCATTCGGACCATCACCGATTTTCATAAAATATAATCTTTGTCTACCCAGCCAAGTAGAGAGTCACGAGGGGAGTTGCGACCCAATTATGTATCTTTTTGTCGGGCTTGGCATCCCTGCTCATGGCTATCTTATGGATTTCTTCTGTTATAGCATCTCCTTCCTCAAATAGCTTCCCTATTCCATCCTCTAACCTATCTCTTGGAGGACCGATACGCACCGGGAATGACTGATATAAGTGAGGGAGTGGCTTAGGCGGTCCTAACTGCTTCTCCCCTTCAACACTTGCTTTATCCTCTCGGGTTGCGTACCCTAGTCCATGCTTGGCCAATTGTCCAGAAATGCTTATGGGTTCAGTCATACTATCGAAACTCTTGCCTAATCCAAGACCTGGTTCATATCTGCTCACTAGTATTTTATCGATAGGTGGCATGGGGATTTGAGGAGCAAGATCCTTTCCCGTGGCATTGATAGTCTCTAGGATGTAAAAATCGCTTCCTTTTGGGACTTCTTCAGTCATAAGGACACAACCATTAATGAGCAAGGCCTTTTTGCGCATTAACTCTTCAAAGGGTAGCTCATCAATACTTAAAGTAGCTATAGTTTTTTTTGACATTTCCTGCTTTTTAGGGACAATCGACACTATTGACTTGTCCACAATCCATTCTTCATCGACCTCTATGACATTAACAGTGGCTCCTTCGTGATTCCGGAGCAGGTTGTTATTAACATAGGACAGTGCTGTTTGTAGTGTGACTACTCTTTGATCAATAAAATCCTGATTTTGTGCCTCAGATTAATGCAATCTTCGGTATCTTGTCCGACTTCTCCGGAATTATAAGCACAATGTCGGTCTGCCCTGAAGAAACGAGGGTCAGGATTTGCAGGTTTGGATGGAATGGGCTAGATAAATTTGGCAGCCTTCAATCTCTCGTACAACTGAGTTCTAGTTTCAGCTAACTGGGTGAAAGTCCGAGGAGCTTTATTTTCCAAATTTGGATGAGGGAGATTAGCATTGGCGGGAGGAGGAACCTGGCGATTATTCTGGTTCTCGAGAGCCTTTTGATACACTTGGAAGTTGTGGGGAGGAGCTTGGTAATTAGGTTGCACATTTGGTTGTGAAGCTTTGTATATGGGTTGCACGTTTGGTTTTGGATCTTGGTAAATAGGATGAGTATAGTAAATTGGTTGAGGATTTTGTGGAGCTAGTGGAGGGGTTGTTGGAACAAGTGATTTTTTGTAGTTGGCCCCGAAAGGTTTCCGCTATCTCGGGCTAGAACTGGAGGATACCAAAGACACTTCTTCCCTCTTTTTCATGGGAAACCCTTCCGATCTTGAGGATGCCGAGGCTTTGGTAATCTTGCCACTACGAAGACCCTCTTCAGCAATTTCACCAATCTTGACCAAGTTAGCAAACTTGGCTTTAACCGCTGATATCATCTTGTCATAAAATTTTGACTCCTGAGAGAGCATGAACACCGCGCTTATTTCTTCCTCCATCATGGGAGGTCAAACTTTTTCTACTTCCTTCCTCCATCAGTAGGCATAGTCCCTGAAGTCTTTGTTTGACTTTTGTCTGATGCGTCCCAGAGAGTAGCGATCTGGGATGACTTCTACATTATATGCAAACTGTTGAGCAAAGTCTCAGGCTAGGTCACTCCAGCTGGACCATTTCTTCATTTCTTGAGAGGTGAACCATTCTAGCGTCTCCCTGCTCAATTTTTGACTGAAAAGTCTCATTAATAGAGCATCGTTCTTTCGGGCACCAACCATCTTATCACAGTAGCTTCTTAAATGGGCCTCGGGATTCCCAATATCGTTAAAGGTTTTGAACTTGGGAATCTTGAATCTGTCTGGAAGGTCCATCTCTAGATGGATACATAGATCATCATAGTCATAGCCTTTCTCGTAAGATGATCCCTGAAATTCTCTGATCCTGGGTATCTGTTCTTTTATCTGTGCCATGTTAGACTCGTGCTTCTTCTCTGTGGCCCTCAACTCTTTCTCTTTCTCCTCATAGTGATCAAACTTAGGGCTTTCTTGGAGAGTGGTGTATGGTTCTACCATAATGTGAAAAGTGGTTGGTGGCATATATTGAGTAGGTGGAGGCTGGACAAGTGGGATGACATTTGGATATGTAGGGGTATAGTTATGCGGGTTAGTGACGTTGGGATGATTATTCTTGGAGTTGTAGTCATTCGGTGGCGTGTTCTGATAATTTTGAGGGAGGCTTTATGGATTGTAGGCACTTTGGTTAGTATTTTGGTTAGTGTGCTGGACAGGAGGAGTATGAATTTGATACAAAGATCCGATATGAGGAGGATTGTTGGAGAGGGGTTCGTTGGAAGGTCCAGGAATGGAGGAGGAAGGGATATCTCTTGGCTGATTTTCAGTTAATGGGGAATTAAGCGGAGGGATTTAGAGAAGAGGCTAGGAGTTACCCAGAGTCGGAGCGTTGGCGGCGATAGCCAAGCTAGCCATATCTTTGGCTTTCTGTACTTCTTCTTGCATTTTTTCCAATTTTCTTGCAAGTTCCACAAATATTTCATTTTGTTCAGCGATAACATTGTCTCTCACGGCCAAGATATTCTCTTCCTCACTATCAGTCATTTTATCCTTGGCGAAGCGAGAGTTAGAGGAGGAATTTATTTGTGCCTTTGAGCGAGCGAAGTAAGGATGTTCGGCCAGTTTGTCAACACAGATCAGTTTCTATTACCTGTTGAAATAAGAACAACTCAAAGGTCGATATGTTAGATCCCATTGGCGACAAGCAATACAAGGTATTCAACTTGAAATAAACACATAAGAGTCTCTTTTATCCAGGCAAATTGATCCACGGATATTTATTGGCTCGAGGTTCAATGGACGGGATCGATTTTAGGGTATGTAGATTCTATTAGGAGATTTGACTTGTCGATTCTTTATCTCTTGATACTTGCTTTGTATCACTTGATGTGTCTTCTGAACTCTTTGGCATTTCTGTTGAAGTGAGAAACTGAAAATTTCATAAGGGCAGGGGATGGGCCCCGAAAGGATATGGCAAATTTGTTTTCGTAAGTGGTAGAAATAAGACATAAAAGGAATTTTAAGAAGTCTTTGGATTTTTCTGGGTAATTTGAAGAACTCCAAAAGCGATTTTGGTCGGTCTTTGCACGCCGAGTTTTTATCCTGCCTATGGGCTCTAAAAAAATATTCAAGTAGGAGTGGATCAATTCGCCTTCAATTTAAGCAACACAGGTAAGCACGTAAGACAGTTATATCACATAATAGTTCATAGCGCGTCCTATATGGATATGTAACCTTTTATGCCAAAGGTAGGCCTAACGAATTGAAGGATATGTATGACGTTTGTAAACGTTCCATTGCCCCAAAATATATTTATACATATGACTATATAAATGAAATGGGGGTACAAAATCGAGGGAAAAGTGGAATGTACATCAAAATCAGTCCAGTGTAGGGGTACAATCCTAAACTAGTCCCCTGTGGATGGTCCTTCATCCTCAAAATTCTTGCAAATTCTGAACGCCTTTCGGATAATAAAAGAATATCTATATATCCCAACCCCAAGGGACAATGGTTCGGACAACTCGACATCACATCCTTCAATTGAGCACATAGGGGATGATTGTTCTTTCGGGTCGTGGGCCCTTTCGAACACAAGGTGGTCTTACTAATGGACTTAATATCCCTTGGATATTAAAACATCTTAGGTCAATGCCTAATTCGAGATTTGATTTTGCTCTATCCTGAGTTTCTAGAATAGGTTTCGAAATTGACCAGGAACCCGGGCGGACAAGCCAAGCTTAAAACAACAAGTGACCATTAACTGACCGCGGGTCAAATACTTCACTCGTCTATTTCTAAAATTATGTGTTTTGTAAAGAAAGACCGCAAAGACTTGCGTAATTACCTTTTTACCCCTATTGCAATCTAATGTTTTGCCAAGAGAGGCGAAAGATGCCATGAACAATTATATTTTGCGAAAAATTAACAAGCAAGGAAAGCAATAAAGTTACTAATTATTACAATCTGAATAGTTAGTCAAATAAGTTAGTTGCAAACAATAAGGTTAGAACCTAGTTGAATTCTCCCCAGCGGAGTCGCCATTTTGTTTTTGGGAAAAAATGACTTGAGTATTGAAAACCATTTCGAAAATCTAAGTCGAAGTTTCAAAACGTTTTCAAGTAAAAGAAAGAGTCGCCACTTAGTTTTTATAAAAGTAAAAACCAAAAAAAAACTTAGAAGAATTTTTAAAATCCAAAATAGATAAAGACTTTAAAAATTTCGAGATTTTAGGAAAGAGTTCATATTAATACTCCAAGAAGGTTTTTAAGGCATTTGGAGTATCCGCTAACTCACGGTTAACCGGACTTGTTTGAAAATAACTTCTTTGACTAACTTTGATAGGATCTTTGTATTTTTGACAAAACATCTTGTTTTAATTTTGGAAACATGGCAGATATAACTTGATTTAGAAATATTCTGAGAAGGAAAAACACATGAGGAGTTCATTTACAGGAAAGAAAACTTCATGCTTGTTTTTTTAACAAAATAAAACATAACATTTTCAACTGTTTCCTACGTTGAGAAAAACAGTAAATGATGAAAGATAATTGGGCAAAACTGTTTACTCTTTTAGGGATAATTAAACTAAGTTAAAAGTCAGTCCACTTAATACAAAGAAACGATAATCTAAACCATAAAAGTCAAAGGAAAGAAAATAATTAAGCCTTTGGCTTAAATTATTTGGACTTGAGTCCGAAACCTGTGAGGCCTCCTTGCTTTTGGAGAGCTACTTTGTATTTACTAGTTTCTAGTTCTTTAGTAGAGTATCAAGGTAGCCGGGGCTTTGTCCCGGTAAACTATTTCTTATGTTTACAATAGCTGTCTTAGACATACAAGGAGCAAGGATATTAAATTATACTTGACTGAGTTAGTTACGACCCGAAATGAGCAAATCATGAGCATAGAGTGATTACAAAGTTAATCAGAGAGGAGAAATAGCAAGACCTTTGAGATTCGGCACTAAGTATAAGCTCCTTACTCATGAATATAGACTATATTTCCCATTCAACAACTGGTCATAACATGATATAGAATCGAATGGAATACTAGACAAATCATCTATTGTTTTCACACTTGCAATACGACATGGTAATTAAGCATGCTTTGACACGCAACTTGGCCAAATTACGAACTTGCGCCAGTTCATCCTGTAAGTCAAGGATTCTTTGCTCCATTCGTAAAATCAGCTCATCACGGTCTCCACCAACACTTTCTGAGACTTCCTTACTCTTACTAGCACTATTGTCACCCATTTTATCTTTTCTTTCACGATTTGGACTCGGAGGAGGAGGAGTCCCTATCAATCTAGTATGATATCCCAGCATGCACAAATCAACCTTTGGGAAGGGAGTAAGAGTAAGACAGAAACCAAGTTAGTAGTAAGATATTTATTCTAAAGATAAACACATTGATTGCGAGAAATAAACGTCCTAAATGCAAGGGGCCTCGTTGAGCCAGAGGTAGGCATAAAATGACACATTGCTTGGTCCTATGCAGATATGACAGGATTGAGCACTTCGATTGTATCCCACAGACTGCCCATTGATCCCTCTTGTCCTCCTGTCAAACAGAAACTCAGAAAGTATAAACCTGATCTGAGCTTGAAGATTAAAGAGGAGGTGACAAAACAAGTTGAGGCTGGAATCATTCGAGTAACTGAATATCTGACCTGGCTAGCCAATATCGTACCTGTTCCCAAGAAGGATGGTAAGGTCAGAGTCTGCGTTGACTACAGGGATCTTAACACAGTCTCAGATCCAACGTTTTTAGAAGTAATTTTGCTGAAAAAGAAAGTAAGAAAAGAAACATAAATAAAGGATATCAATATACTGAAGAAAAACCTTTTATTAAAGAAAGCTGAGTGCACCCGAATACTATGTATGGCTTTTGGAGGATGCTGAAGATGTGCGGCTTAAAAAATTGGGACAACCTTATGGATTTGAAGATATAGAAGAGACCACCTGGGCACGCAAGCTGTTGAATCGTCATTATGATATCACTCCTGCAATGTGGGCACAAGTTGATCCAAGGTCTCTGAACCAGTACAATGGAGGCTTCTGAATTTAGGAGTTTCCCTTGTCATCCCGCTTTCCCCTAGCTTTACTTTCTTGTTTTTTTATTTCCGCAAAGAATTATAGTAGATCAAAATTTGATTTAATAAATGGTTTACTTCGTTTATTATTTGACTCTAAACTCTGACTAATATTTGAATCTTGGCTAGGATTAAAATGTCCTGAATCATATATAGCAGTCACCACTATGGCAAAGTGACAACACTCGACACGGGACAGAAACTCAGAATTTCTCCTAAAAGGGTCTATTTTACAACACACCTTAATTTCCGATATTTCAAAACAACCTCTTCACGTCAACCTTCATACCGAGAGTTCTACTTACTCGAATTTTTTTTCAAAAAGTCCTCTGGAATCTTTTACGTCTTAGCTAATGGAAAAACTAGCTCAATGTCAGCCAAAAGTAACCGGATCTCAGTATTTTCTTAGCCAAGGTAAATCCGTTCATGTGAGGGCCACAGGTTCCACCGTGGACTTCTTCAATCAAACTAGAAGCTTCTATAGCATCAACACACCTCAGCAGTCCTAAATCAGGAGTCCTCTTGTACAAGATTTCTCCGCTTAAGAAGAATTGGTTAGCTAACCTCCGAATAGCGCGCTTTTGAATACTTGTGGCATTCTCCTCCCAACGAACTCCATGTCACCATATCTCCTTGGCCATTCGCAGCTTGGGGTATGGATGTTATTGGTCCTATCAAACCTGCCGCATCCAACGGACATAGATTCATTCTTGTTGCTATTGATTATTTCACCAAATGGGTCGAGGCGTTCATAAATCTAATTTATGGTCCCTCTTTAGGCCCACCGCCCTTCTCTTTGGACTTTGGTCCAGTTTCTGCGTCTTTAACCCATTTGGGCTGACTGTTGCTATGCTGATATGGGATTGGCCTATTTTCTCAAATTTAGCCCATTGTGGACTGCTTCTACTGCTGCTACACAGACGTTCGTGGGTTTTGGCCCATTTTCCTTAAATTTCATGCTCCGTCTTTCACAGATGATATTCAACTAGTGATTTTAGGCTAAGCCCAAACGAAATGCAAAAGGGGGTTTTGAGAGTCCAAAACGAACTCGTAGGCGTCATATGCAAAGAAAAAGGCAAGGGTTAATATACACATAATATCTTAGTCAAAGAAAGATTAACTGAGGCCATTCACATAATCAAATTAACATTTGAGAAACAACAGGAAAGAAAAACATTTCCTCATGAACCAACAGATAAGAAAACATTATACCTACTCACTAAAATCGTATCAAAGATCAAAATTTCAGTAAATCTTGCGAGAAATTAAACAACATGTTATTTAAAATATGTAAACCTTTATTTCTCATATGATCAAAATAGTGGACGAAGTCCAAGTTTACACACATACTGACTTTCAAAGAACATGATTTCTAAAA
Organism: Jaltomata sinuosa; assembly: GCA_003996215.1. NCBI lineage: Eukaryota > Viridiplantae > Streptophyta > Magnoliopsida > Solanales > Solanaceae > Jaltomata > Jaltomata sinuosa. The sequence goes on along the minus strand of QJPP01007573.1, from coordinate 344,942 downwards.
CCCATTATACTCACTTTAACACATATAAAACAAGACATCTAAGTAGAATTACTTTCAAAGTGTTTTAGAGGAACATACAAAGAAATCTGGAATAGCATGTGAGGTATAAACAACATTCATCAGCCAATTTGCACGAATAAGCTCTCTAAACTTCAAACACTTTCAAGGTCTTAATCATAAAAGATCTAGTTTCGATAATTTAAATATTATTTCAGGACTAAACTCGAGTTCATGATATGCAGACATTATATCAACATTCTCATATAGCACTTACCAAGATGATAAGAATTGGAAATACAAAAAAAAATGCACGGAAAGTCCGAGGAACTTATGATTCGGCAGCAAACTCAAACAAACAGATTTAATCCTTCATTCGTAACTTCATCATATCGCATAACTCAAACAATACCCGCTCAAAATCAAAAGTAAGAAGACGAGACTCTTGACACAAAGGACACAAACCAGAAACTCCCAGGAGACTACATATTTGTGTAAAGCTGAACAAACAGGGCATGAAAAAGGATCATACTTATATAAATTCCTAATACAACATAAAGAATACGTTGGTATATAGAGACAAGGTTTATCCTTAAAAAAAACATCACACCATACAATGAGAAAAAATCAGTGAGTTTAAACAGAAATCCAAGTTCATATCAGGCGTTTTTGGATCCAAAGGGGCTAAAGGGCAGTCCCCAAACTAAGCCAATTTCTTGATGAATTCTTACTTGATATTAACATCAAATATCTTCACGAGAACACAAAAATGAGTAAAACGACAAACAATATCGACTAATATTTCTAGAATTCATTCCCAGAGGGGCAGGTTCAAGTTAGCAAAGAAGACAAACAGGTTTTAGCATTTTTTCCTAAAAACTCTTCTACACAAAGTCAAATATAACCAAACAAGACCAGCCCAGAAAGTTTCACTTCTTCACGAGAAACAAACAATCTCCATATATTTAAATATAAACCAGTAGAGAGAAAAATGAAAGGGGAAGTTTTTACCTTTCTTGGTGCAACGAGCGGGGACTCGAGCTTCGTCGGAGAGTTTCACCACAGCCGGAGTTAGAAACAGCCTCATTGGAGTTTGATTCTAGTATACATATGTCTAAAAGTTGATTCAGTTGCATAGGGTTAGAGAAATGCTTCCCCAAAACCCTCAATTTTTCCCCAAGTCAGCCTGCCATTTCATGGAAGAAGGGGGGTTTATATAGGGGAATATCAGATGAAATTGGTGGGGAAGACAAAAAGGGTTTTCTTGGAATTTCCTTTGAGGAAATTCGAATTCCTTAGCTGGGTAACGCTAACAGCAGAGGGTTTGTACGAGTTTGTACAAATTTGTGCCCAAATCACAGATATAATGCCACCTAGCAACCTCTAGAAGCTTCTGGGTTGCCAGCTCATCATCTTGATGGAAAAATGGACATCATTTGGGAATTTTAATGGAGGTTGAGCAGATTTGAAGGTGTGAACGTTGAGGTTTTGAGTTGTCGTTTGAGAGAAACGACGAAAAGGGAGAAGGTGAAGGCTGTACTGGGGAGCTGATGTGTTGTACGAGGCGCGTTAATCGTACAACATGGAGAGTGAGATGCGTGAGAGGTGAAGAAGATGGAGGGATAATAGGCGGCGTTAGGGTTTGAGGGGTCAGTCGAGAGCAAAGAAGAAGATGAAGCTAAATGGAGCATTTGGTTGTATCTGTGAAAGAAGAGAGGGGAATAGGAGTATTAGGGTGAATTTGGGCTTGGGCCAGCCGGATCAGGCGGATAAACAAAGGAAAAGGGGAAGTGGGCTGGCGAGTTGGCAATGGCTTTAGCCCAAAAGGGCTGAGACACGGGGTCTGGTGAGAATTTGGCCACATTTTGCAAAATGTGGGCATATTGAGTTAAAGATGTAGCCAAATTGAATAGGATTTAGGAAAATTTGGCTAGATTTTAAATAGATTTAGGGATTTAGGCTAGAATAGAAATAAAGATGGATTAATTAAAATTAATTACCCGAGCCTTTTTAACTTTTAATCAAATTGAAATAATTATCATGTTCAACACATAATTTCCTCTTTTAACCATCATGAAATTAATTTATTCAATTAACCTCTTATTTGAATTAAATTGGAGGAGAATCAAGTGCTTAATCTTTAAAAAGGATTTTATATGAATTTAAACTTTAAAATAGTTCTTAAAGTAAATTTATATAAATTCACCTAATTAAATATGAAAAATATGAAATGGTTACTCAGAACTATTATAAAGTTGATTTGAAAATGATTTACCCCTCTTTACAAGACAATTATTTCAAAAATTGTTTAAAATTCAAAAAGGCTCAAGATTAATTCGTAATGGGAAGGGTAAATATTGGGTGTCAACAGCTGCCCCTCCCTCTGGGTAGGGTGAGTGTAATGAACCCTGGGCAAAGGGAATTGACGTTCCCAATTTTATCCGACCACATATTCTTCTTCAGGAAGCAATTAGTTTTAACACAAATTTCAAGGAATCATGGCCGAACTCTGGTATTGAGTCTTCTACATATCCCTAGTTACATGGGAATTCAGGCCACTTGTAGTTCAAGATGCTTGTTTTTATGCATGATTTTCAAGGAATTCCAAACTATCCGGGTTTCAAAGTACGAAGAAATTGTAAAGCTGGGGAGTAAGAGGATTGGGGGGTTTGGAATGCATCCGAGTTTTCAAAATAGATCCCGCCTACATATCCCAAGACTTGAGAATCAGGATGCTTGTAGTTTGACTCAATCGGTGGAAAAGGTAATCTTTATGTTAAGACAACCTTTGGCTCGGGATGGGTGAAAAATTAGTTGAGCTATAGAAAAGAGGCTTGTAACCTCTCAACTATGAATGTGGTGCACTTCACACCCATAAGTAAAATTTTACTTGGACATAATTTCCAAAGCTTGAGGTGTATCGTCACCCGAATTTGAAAAGAAGGAATATTGCTTCCAGTGTGAGTTCAGAAAATACCCTAGATGTGAAACTAAGACCCAAAGATAGGAAATACCCACATGCCTTTTGATAGGGGTGTGGTTTGATGGTGGTTAAAGTCGTTCCTTAGCTCGCGTCCAAAGAGTTTGATATTCCTCTTCGGACTATGTCCCAGTTTGCTGCTAAGAAAAAGTTTCACGTTGTGATGCATCCTTTTTTGTAATGACCCTTCTGGTTATTTCCACGTATACATTTTTCTTGTACCGTTAGAGCTTGTTTGTAGCGGCCCCGAGTCATTTAAGGCTTGTCGGGACCGGTAGTTCGATGTCGGGGCCATTTGTTTGGTCGTATGATGAGTTTTGAAGTCAAACAAGTCGGCAAAAGTTATCGTAAGTTTCTTTAATAAATTTTCTGAACTTTGGGTAAAATGTCTCAGAGCTTTTCTCTCAATATATAAAGAGTTAGAAGTCCCCCAAAATACCAAATCGAAGGTCTATGAGTCTAGTTTCGAATGCACAAAACCTCACGTCCAACTGATCTTAGAGTAAAAAGTTATGACTATTTTACCGCGGACTGTCTGGAAGGAACCGGGTCGCGAACCGGGTCGGGTCAAAATCGATTTAAAGCCTCAACTTCACGTTTTAAAATGCCATTTCAGTTCTAAAACAGTGAGAAAACATAAGGGGGGGTTCCAAGAGAGTTCTTGAGTATCAAAATCGTGCGTACTTGGAAATATTTAATTTAAAAGTTGAATGTGGTAGAAAGTTATATTTTTATTGCCTTCCTAAAATACTTTTGTTATGAGATATTCGTGTATGTATTTATTTTATAAGGATTTTATAAATTGTAATATTTTAACGAAGATAGTAAATTTATTTATGTTAAAAATTATTATTATAATATAGTAGGTTTTGTTTGAAATAATTTTCTATGAATTATGGTATATTTAAAAAGTTATATATATTTTACCACGAATTTATGCAATACCCGAATATTTATATAACGAGATAAAAATTATATGGTGGCACCACCACTTCCACATGGAAGTTGTGGAGAAGTGGACAATTAATGTTTGTTGATGTGGTGGCCATCACTTAGAAGCTAATATCAATTAATTCCATGTCATGCTTGATTGAAAAGTTGAAAATCATCACTTATTATATATATATATATACACACGACTATCACAGACCTTTCAATCCATTGTTTGTTTGTGTGTTAATGGAGATTGCTACCATACCTTATATATATTACGTACAGTGTACTCCATCATATCCTTTACTTAATTCTCTATACCAAATATAAGCTATATCAATTATCTACGTCAACTTATTCAAGCCCGAGTTCGAGTTTGATTTCGTTTTGGAGCTTTTTCGGAGAGGTTCAAGCTTGTTATCGGACGACAGGTTGGTTACGGTTTATTTTCCCTAGACTCCGCATATATAGGATAAAATTGTATTAATGGGCATCCTTGGGTTGGTTTGTTAGGTTGGTACCACAGACCTCGACCGCTTTATTCATGTCCGCCTACTTTTGTTCCTCCGTTGCTTGTAGTACTTGCCGATATATTTTATTTACCCTTGTGGTCCTGTGAGACCTTGTTGACTCTGGAACATAGAAGGTGAGATTTTGGGAATGTCCGCGTGTCCCGGGCATAGAATTATCCTTCTAGGCTGGTTATGCTTGCTGAGTAGTTGTGGGCCTGTGCAGGGTCGATAGGTTGATTGTGAGCTGCTGGGCAGCTATTGTGTTTGATCATGCCATTTCCATGCATATAAAGAGGTTTTATCCATGTTTTACTATGGTTTGGGCTTCGGGCCTACTGACACTATTTTCTAAACCTTGCATGGCCCCGGGGGCCCATTTTTTTTATGGGAATAAATTGGAAATGGTTTGATTTAACTTGTGAGTATTCTTGGGTAAAAGAAAGTAAAACTATGATTTAAATCATCAGTTTTACGATTAACGCTAGACTCGGCAGGGCCGGGGTGCTAGTTGAGTTTTCTTGCTACTTGAGATGATTTTTAGCATCGGTCAGACTGAGCACCTGAAATGACTTTCTACTGTTTAGACCCGGTTATGCCCGGGAACTCTTGGAGGGGTTTTTGAGATATTTTCCTACTACTTTAGTCCTGGACAGGGTCTGGGCATGCATATTAGAGACTGGGTCTCTATCTTGAACCCGGACTTGCTTCCAGATGACATATTTTGATACTGAGTTTTAGTATTGGGCCAAGGACCTCCATGGACCTTGCCATCCGGGCCTGGGGATGTGGGCTGCATGTGCCGGAGAAAGGAGATACGGTGGAGTAGAGGTATACGGGCAGTGTCCTTTCATGGAACCTACCTGCTAAGCCGGATCGGCACCGGAGGAGGTACATACAGAGATACCATTTCACTTGAGATCTTCATGCATCATATCATTTATTGTTTGAGGCTCCACCCTTGTTTGTGGTTTGTTGATTGTACGCTCCGGTAGTATGGGATGCCGGAGGGTTTGTTTTCACTTGTTTGTGTTCCCCGGTTGTATGGGCAGCTGGGGGACTGTAGGTAGACTCTTGCTATTTACTTACAGAATTATTCCCTGTTACGGTTAAGAATGAAATTGGTTACTGCTAAACTGTTAGTTTCTGGATTGAGATTGATATGATTAGTTGAGTTTGATTCATGTCTCTGAGCATGCCTATCATTACTCTTTCCCTGTTCTTACACTTGAGGTTACCGGTATACCATCCATTTCGTAAACTTATCATGTATACACTGTTATTGCAAGGACCCCAGGTGCGTTATTTCTCACTTTCACCTGTGCCTATGGTGTATATATTCAGCTTACTGCCCTCATATGTGGTTCTGTTGATTTTCCTCTGGGCTAGTTCCTGTGTACCTTTTGTTGATTTATGTGACTACTTGCTTCTATTCTGTTTGTTACTACGCTTTTATCTTATATGTGGCCAGTCGGCCTATGATACCTACTGGGTACCTTATGCTTCGCATTTGGTGCTCACCCTACCCTCTGCATCTTTGGGTGCAGATCCTAGCGTGGGCCATCACCGTTAGATCGCTGTAAGTCATGCTTGGAGATCTGTCGGGGATTACTTCAGACTGAGGGTGAGCTCTTGGCAATCAGAGCTTAGCTTTAGTTTATCTTTTGCTTTATGTACTCTATTACCATTCAGAGACATCTGTATATATATTGTTTTGGATCATTTGCACTCCATGTATGTAGTTTTGGCTCTATGCTATGATACCAGGTCTTGTGGTTTGGTTTAGGTTCCGCTTATGTGTATATATACTCCTGTTATCTATTCTCCTCATCTTACTCTCTTACTTTTGCTTATTAAACTACCCTCCCTCTTATTTGTTAGATAGTAGCCCATTACTAACTGTCCTGGGCTACGGGAATTGGTTCGCCTACTGGGGGGTTGTAGGTGCCATCATGACCGAGAAATCGGGTCGTGACATTTTTGTTGTAGTCCGCACCTGTGGTTTTATTTTGAGAATTTTATCCTTCTCGGATGCTATCGACAACATCTCAAAACAAAATTATGTGTAGTAACATAATTCTATTTGGGGAGGTAGTTTCTTCATCATACCTCATCCTGGAATTACGTTCGAATCTTAGGTTGTGACATCATTTTGATGTGCTTTGTACCTGTTGTTCTAGTTCGAGATTTTCATCCTCTTGGATGTTCTCGACAATATTTTAAAACAAAAATTTTAGTAGTAAGGTAGCTCAATAAGGAGAGAGAGCTTCGTTACTCATTTTTTCCTTATCTGTTGTTTCTTGAGGAAGATGACATCCTTTCCTATCTCTGTCTTAGGAAATAGCAACTTCCATGATAATAAAACATGATAGTCTTCTTGGCTATCAGATAGGATTGCTTGTGTGGCAATTTTTGAGTATGATGACCTTTATAGTCATTTGTGTGACAAACCTCGTAACCATTTGTGGTGACTTGGTAGTGTTGTACCTGGTGCACATTCCAGTTGTTGCGACTTGAACACTTTGGACATTCCCGTTGTTACAACTTGAACACTTTGGACATTCCCGTTGTTGCGTCTTAGGAGTGTTAGATTTGCGCATTCCCATTACTGCGGCTTGAACACTTTACGCATTCCCGTTATTGTGACTTATAAGTGCTAGATTTGTGCATTCATTTTGATGCGACTTGGACATATTATATTATTCAATTCTATGGCGGTTGAGTATGGTGATCTTTGAATGTGATGACTTTCGTAGTCGTTGCGATGGTGACGATCCTCTTGATCGTTTGTGGCATTCTCTTGAATATGATAGCCTTCTTGGCTATTGGTAGTGGTCTTTTGCATATGCCTTTAGGGTAAATCTTGTGCATCATCTATATCGATGCGACTAACAGATATTCCCTGAATTGTCAGGCATTGGGTAATCTAGCACATCATCCGACTTTGGATAGAGGCGGCTTACAGATGCCTTTAACTTGTCCACTTCGAGTAACCTTGCACATCATCTTACTTTTGATAGAGGCGGCTTACAGATGTCCTTCGAATTGCCAGTTTTTTGGGTAATCCTGCACTTTTATCCGGTCTTGGATGTAACGCGACTTATAGATTTCCCTTGAATTAATAGCCTTTGGGTAGTCTTGCACAATTTCAACGTGGATATGTCATGGCTTATAGATAACCCTTGGACTAACAATTTTTTGGTAGTCTTGCACTTTCATCTAATTTCAGATATTATTGCAACTTACGCATTACCCTTGAACTGTCAATCCTCGGGTCATCTTGCACACTATCCAGTTTTAGATATCGATGTATCTTACAGATAACTCTTAGTTTGTCAAGTTTTGGGAAATCTTGCACACTATCTAGTTTCAGATATCGTTGTGACTTACAGACGACCTTTAGCCTTCTAATTTTGGGAAATCGAGTTCATCGTCCGATTTGGATGGTGTCTTACAGACGTCTCTCAGACTATACACTTTAGACCTCGATGGCAAGCGATATTTGATTATTGAGGTGACAAGGCCTTTGCCACATGATCAAATATGGTGGCATCTTCTGGAGATTGACGCTTTCTATTAAGAGTGCATAAATATCCTCGGCATCAGACTCCTCCATCTTACGCGATATCGGATACAAATATGCTTCATGCCAGACATGGCATAATAGGGAGAAAATATATCCTTATTGTCAAACTCCTCCGTCTTATGCAATATCGAATATAAATATGTTGAATGCCAGACTTGGCATAATAAAGGAGCAAATATACCCTCAACGTCAGACTCCTCCATTTTACGCGTTATCGGATATAAATATGCTGGATGTCAAACTTGGCATAATAAATAATAATAATATCCTTAATGTCAGACTCCTCCATCTCATGTGATATCGGATATAAATACGCCAGGCTTGGCAAAATAACAAAGAAGCAAATACATCCTCAACGTCAGACTCCTTTGTCTTACGCGATATGGGATATAAATATGCTGAGTACCAGACTTGGTATAATGAATGATGATACTAATAATGATGATAATAATTCCTTCAACGTTGGACTCCACAGTCTCACGCGATCTCGTATATAAGTATGGTGAGGGTCGATCTTGCACAGTAAATGCGACTTAGGGATGCCTATGAATGTCATCCTCTTTGAAACTGGTCGGTAGAGGGACATAATACTCATTGCAAATGTATCTGCGGTATTAATGATGATGATGGTCCTCTTGACATGGTCCTTGCGACATGCAAATATGATGGCCCTCGTGGCATGGTCCTCTAGACATGCAGATATAATGGTCCTCGTGGCACGATCCTCTCGACATGCAGATATGATGGCCCTCGTGGCATGGTCCTCTCGATATGCATATATGATGACCCTCATGGCATGGTTCCTGCGATATGATGCCATACAATACAATGCAACATAATATAATATGATGCAATGCGGTATGACATAATATGATGCGACATAATGCTTATTCCATGTAATGCAGTATGATGCAAAGTGGTGCAATGCTACATGAGGCAATGTGACATGGTGCAATATGAATGCAAAATGTGATGCAATGGCCCATGGGAAAGTCGTAGAAAATATCACCTCTAGTCTTTATTTTGTCATGTTGACTCCTTCATGGGTACCTGTGCTCAAGGCAAATGGTTAGTAGACACGGTGTCGCTCTTACTAGCTACTACAGTCAAATTTTGAGAAACTTTAAAGACGACATTTATGAAGCTAATCAAAACAGACATTCATTTGAAATCTGAATGAAATGGTCGTGTCCATTTCTGGGGACAGCCATAAATACAATTTTTGAATATCGTATGTTCGTAGTAATTTCTGACTTGTCGGGGATTGGTGGAGAGTGACGTCGATCTCTTGTTTTGTGTCCCAATTCGAAACTCACCAAAATGTTCAGATCCATTTGGGGACTTGAGGACGTTATTAGTCTCTGTGAACTACAAGAAGATTCGCCCGTTCTAGGGACTTTTGCCATCTTTTGCTTCTTTCCGGTGCTTTGGCTTTTCTCGCCAAATTTTGAGGCATCTGGTCTCGTAGCATTTCTTTGAACGTGTTGGATAACGAGAGACTTCTTTCTAACATACTTTTGGGGACAACCTATATCCACAAAAAAATTGTTAGTTTTTAGTGAAACTTATCTGTGTTGACCTCCTTCGATCTTTTGCTCCTTGCTTTGTCTTTTCTAGGTGCTTTCCGCTCTCGGGTGCTCGTCACCCTGGACTCCCCGGGTCATGGTAGACATAAGATAGAAATCAAAATTAAATGAGTAAAACTAATCTTTTTTTAAGGTTTTTAAATCAAGTTCTTTGAAACACAAAGCTTTTGAAAAAGGATAGTTTGGGAAGGTCTCTGCCCATCATGTCATGTGCTAGCTCAACGAATGTCCTTTATTAGGGGACTTGATATTGCTGACATACTGCCGGTGGACTATGAAGATCCTTTGTCGTCCTAGCTGGGGAATTTGGAAATGCTCTTTGAGAAATCTGTCATAACTGGGGATTAATCCACCTCAGACTGGAGATTTCTAAAGCAGATTCTGATCTCTTAGTGTTGGGGAGCCCTTCAGAGTTTATTTCTGAATTCTTGAAGGAAGTTTGGTGGAAATTTTGAGGTTTTCCTCAAAATTTCTTCCCCAGTTAATGGTTTCATGATGAATCTCATTACATTGGCAAGAGACTTAAGACTCTGTGGGATTACGAGATTCTGTCTTGATATTCTTTTGGGTTGCTTTTCGGCACATTCTCTATTCTAACTTGCTGGAGATTGATCTTTGCCTTCTGAATTTTCGAGATTCCTTTCTCAAAAATTCTTCCCAGTTTCCAGTTCATGGGCGATATGATCGAGCCGTTGTGGCGCCTACATATCCCGTTGACACACGAATCAGGTCAAACATAGTTTCCACACTTGAAGTGGGAGAATGTTAGAAATAGATAAAGGGATGACCAAGGCCGACAAAGGCCACCTACGTATCTCATTCTTCAGAATTCAGGTCGAACGTAGTTCAAGATAGGAAGGGGAAAGATAGATTTTCCTAAGGGGTTGACCGAAGCCGACACAGGCCGCCTATGTATCTCATTCTTGAGAATTCAGGTCAAACGTAGTTCGTACATAGAGGATAGGGAGTATTTAAGCTTTTACTAAGTGAAAAAGGATTACAATTAGAAAGTGCGATTACAGGGAAAGAAAATAGAAGGAAAAGAAGTCGCCTTCAGGCGTGCTATCCCTTCGCGGCATCGTAGTTGCTATAGGCTTGGGACATACTTGATCATCCATCTCGGATAAAATCAAAGCTCCTCTAGATAGCACTTTTTGGACGATGTACAATCCTATCCAGTTTGGTGCAAACTTTCCTTTGTCTCGTAGGATGGAAGGATTGACTGTCCATTCCCTGGATTGACCAATAAATTTTGGGAGATGATGTTTGTACTTATTCTTGTCCTATATTGTAGGACCAGTCAAAGATATCGATGTATGGCTTGAGCAGATTGATAAGTTCTTTCTTTTGTGCTTTTGACAAATGAACACCGACGTTGATTTAACTCGACCGTTGCCTCCCATATTGACCACCTCAAACTCTTTTAGGTGGTGTTTTTCCTGGTCTTCAAATTTCTTGGACTTCTTGGTTGTTCGTTCCAGGACCATGATTTCTTCAATATACCCTTCAAAATCATTATCTTCTAGCTTGGTTTGTTCGTTAAGCTCTTGACATGATATGACAATGGCAGGTTTTATGCTATTATTATTGAAATCATAAACAAAGCATGTTAGATAATGGCCAGCAATCATATAGAAAAGTTTTTGCAATAAGGAAGTCGAGTGTGAGGTGGTGCCTCTTCTATGAAATTGTGATAGATTTCTAGAGCACTCATGAATAATAGGACACGCGCATGGCCTCTTAGCGCAAAAACGTGATAGCGACAAAGATTGTGCAAGTATAATGTGATAGAGTAAGACACTGGACTTGCAAAAGAATTTTTGGTTCATAGAAGTTCTAAACTTCACCGATTATTCTGTGAGTTTAATTTTATTTTATTTAGGTCTGGTTTATAGTCTACGAGACACCAGATTCGATGCATTATATTTTTTGTGAAAATTTAGCAAAACTTTTATTTTATTTCATAATATTATTTTTTAAATATATGGGGGATTGTTAGATAAATAATTATATTGTATCTTAAAAATAATAATATTATTATATTGACTATTATTTTCTATCTATAATTACTAATCTTTTATCACCTCTTATTTATTAGCCATTATTTCAATACAAATTAAGGCATTGATTATACATATTATATTGCCTTAGTAAGCATTTCCTAATAAGGAAATTTGGAGTAATTACCATAAATATTTTAATTCAAATTTGAAGACTTTACTGTGTCTTAATGGCTAATTAAAGAGCCTTAATGGATAATTATTTTAATGATATTTTACTCCTGTTAATCTTATACGTTGACAGATGGTTGAGGAGATCTTGCCTTTCCTATATATATTTTATCAACTACTTGTAACAGGAGTAGTGGAAAATAGTGAGAGATCATATATATATAAATTTATTTTGTTCTTTTTGCTGGGTTTTACTCTTGAGAAATATAAATCTTTGTTAGTTCTGGCTCCTAGTTTATAACTAGATGAGTTTGTTGAATCCTGAGGGATACACCTTAACCCGTGAAATATCCTTAAGAACAGTGCCAATAGGCATGCCTCAAGCTAGAGAGTTTTCGTGATTCTACAATATTTTCCAACAGGATCTGCATCAAAAGGATGCAACAAAGTAGGGGTGAGTACGGTCCACTTGTACTCAGTAGGCATCATAGGCCGACTGAGCTTAAACAGTTACTATATAGAACAAAGAATACTAAAATAACCTTACAATCAAAAAATCTCAGCAATTCAATATCGATAACAACACGAAAAATATTAATCGAAACAACAATCCAAATGGCAATGCAATAAAATGATATGATATGATATGAGATGCAATAATCATGCCTAGTAGACACTGCCTTCTCAGTCTATGCTAGAAGGTAGGACCCATGGGAGACTCGCGAGGTCCATATTCCCTGCCCAAAATTTTGCCTCAGACACAATCGATATCAATACTCCATCTGAAATATCGCATCAGATCGGGTTTTATAAAAGTGAATCTCCATCCAAAATGTCGCATCGAATCAGGTTTTATACAAAAATATTTGTCCATTTTCTTTCAAAATCAATGTTTCCAATAATACAATCAATGATCTATGATATGAATAAATGAATATGTATGCACACGGTACCACAATAAGACAATTCCAAAGTTACAATCACAATCTCAGAATCACAATAATAACCCATCTCATTTACTAGCAGGATCAGCACAGGCCCCCACATGGTCATCACCACAACATAAATCAACTATAATTGCTATTATAATCACCAATTAAACCCTCCCATAGCATATTTTACGCGATAAGTTCCCACCCAAGCAAAGATTGAAAAACGTTAAGCCATAACCTAGCTCGAAGTCGAACAACAAGACCCGAAGTGATCACACTTTAGCCTTCCCTTTAGAAGAGCCTCCAAACGCAACCACTCTATTAAAAACAAACTCTACGTGTAAACACGAGTCTAACAATACTCATATTGCTAAGATTCTACACTGGGTCCAAAAAGTCAATCCAAAAGTCAACTCCAAGCTCGAAAGGGAAAAACTAGAAATTTATTGAAAATTCAGTTTACCCAAAGCATAATAAGTTCAAATGCAAAATTTTATTAAAAATGGGGTAAGAATGGAGCTTAAAATCAATAATTTAGCAAACTTTAACTTTATCAGAAAAACCCTAAATTTTCAAGTTAGAAAACCAAGATTTGAAGGTGAAAATCATAATTTTAATCCTTGGGGAAAGTGTAAAACTAGAGTAGAAAGCATACCCAATGGTTGAGGATCACAAAGGTGAAGTTTGGTTGAAAATGGAGCAAGATAAGACTTTCAATGTCAAACCCTTAATCTAGAATTTACCCAAAATTTGAGGAAAAATAGCAAAGAAAATAAATTCAATGATTTGGGAACTTATCCCTTTCCAAGACAAAGAATACGCACCAAAAATCACCCAGAGTGGAGCTCTATTGGTCCGACAATGGAAGAAAGAAGTGACCAAACTAGAAGGGAAAATCTGATATAAGCCACTGTAGCACGTTGAGCACTATCGTGCTAAATCGGCGCAATCATGCTAAAGAAGGCCAATTCCTTCAGCGCTATCGCGCTAAATAACGCCCAGACTACTCAGCGCTATTGCACTGGTCCCCAAAATTCCTTCAGCACTATCGCACAACTAGGGCGCGATCGCGCTCATAACAGATACCAACAAAATCTGCAATTTCAAAAACTAGTTTTTGACACCCTAAACTCATCCGAAACCCAATGAACATAAACCAATAATGCAATTTGATCATAAAACACCTTTCAGACCTGATGGAATCGTCAGATTCACCAACGGAAGTCATTTTCTGAGAATGTTGACCAAAGTCAACACTAGACCATAATTTCTAACTTTTCAATCAATGACTCAAAATGCTATCGAAAGCCTAGTAACCCGAACCAACAATGCTTCCAGCCTAAAAATGATATTCTAGAGCTAATGGAACTCATAGAATTCCCACAGGACACTCTAAACTCCAAATGTTAACCAAAGTCAACTCTATCCACCTTAAAGCCTTACAAAATGAAAAACTCCCTTAAAGATCCACCAAACACCTCGGGGACCATGCGACCCACTCTCGCAGACCATAAATACAAAAATACAACTATGGAGAGGGGAAAAATAGTTAAAATGCAAGAAAATAAAAAAATCACTATGAAGGTTGTTACATTATCTACCACTTAGGGATATCCGAAGTTCTAATCCTTAACTGGTGGTACCCGAACCTCAAGTCAATCTTCAAAAATATCGAAACACCCTGAAGCTGATCAAGCAAATCATCAATGCGTGAAAGAGGATATTTATTCTTGATGGTCACCTTGTTCTACTACTGATAATCAATACACATATGCATAGACTTAATCTTTTTTTCACAAACAACACTGGAGTATCCCAAGGGGAAACACTAAGTCTAATGAAATTTTTACCCAACAAGTCCTAAAGTTGATCCTTCAATTCTGCCGGAGCCATCCTATAAGGAGGGATGGAAATAGGCCTCTTGCCCGACTCCAAATCAATAGAAAAATTAATATTCCTATCCAGAGGGACACCTGGAAGGTCCGTAGGGAACACATCTGGAAACTCTCTCACCACCCTTACCGAATCCAAAAGAGGTGATCAACAATGGTATCATGCACATAAGCGAAATAAGAAAGGCACCCCTTCTCAACCATCCGTTGTGCCCGAAGAAAATAAAAAACACTCTTAGGATACGAAACCTTAGTTCCCTTTCACTCTAGCCTCGGCATACCCGGCATCACCAAAGTAACAGTCTTTGCTCGAAAATCCACTAGAGCATGATGCGGAGAGAGCCAATTCATACCAAAAATAAATATCAAAATCAACCATATCAAGGATAATCAACTCTACCCATGTATCATACCCCAAAAGAGTCACAACACAGGATTGGTACATCCGATCCACAACTAAAAAATCACCTACAGAGGTAGAGACGCGAATAGGCATATCAAGAGACTCACACATCATGCCACCACCGAAAGAAAAGTACGCACACATATACAAATAAGTAGAACCAGGGTCACATAATACTGAAGCAGGTCAATAGCAAACTGGGATGATACCTGTAATAACTGCATCAGAGTCCTCTGGCTCAAGTCTACCCAAAAATGCATAAAACTGACCACGTCCGCCTTCGTACTGAGCAACTCCTCAACCACCACCAAAATCCCCTTTGGCTCCACCCCTAGTGTCCCGAGAACCACCTCTACCACTCTGTGTACCTCTTCTCGCCGATGGTGCCGGCACCCAATAAGTCTTCATCTGAGAACCCTGTTGAGAGCGGCCCCACCCACACTTGGGGCACTCCCTCACAAAATAACCCAAATCCCCACAATCAAAACAACCCCTGCTTGAAGCTGAACGTTCTGTCTGCCCAAAGGACTAGAATGTCCAGAATGAGCACCACTGGACATCTGTCCTAAACTCTTGCCACCTCGAAATTTTTTATTATGTATGAGGGACAATTATGATGTGGCAGACAATAGTTGTATGAGGCACCACTCATTACCGGCCAAGTGGATTCCCTCATTTCTCTCTCCCCCCTTATCTCTTTTTTCTTTTCCAATTTTTTTAATTGGTTTAACTTTGGTTTTCATCACTTTTTTTTGTAATTATTTTTTCAAAATTTGTTATTTTCTTATTTTAATATTTTTATTCATGGAAAGTGCAAAATTAAATATTTTTTTGTCTAACTCGTCTATTTCTAATATTCTAACGTTATATTGACCTGTTTGATTATAAGAATTGTTTATTTTTTTGAGAATTTTTCTTTTATTTTATTTCAAAATTAGCATTTGACCATGAAAATTTTAAATACAACTTGAAGCTGTATTTAGAATTTGGAAATCACCCAAAAACTTGTTTTCATTTTCATTAGATTTTTTTTTTCAAATTTTATCCTTATTTTTTACTTTTTATAAAATGATCATATTTAAATTATATTACATGTTTTTCTTTTTTAGGAAAAATACATTTAAACAGTCAAATATTATTTTCATAAATTATAACCAAACACAACACCATCTTTAACACCAACTTCAAAATTTCAAAAATGTGAAAATATATTTGTAATAGTATGTAGTAGCTCGTATACGAAATCTAAGCAATGACATTAGGTGCCAATCTAATTTGAGATATTATTTTTTTAGAGAATATTTGGTTGTATGTTTCAGGTACTTTAAACAAGTTGAGCAATTTTGCATTTTTTTTTGAAATTGGGGTATAAATCTTATTTAGAAAAAGTATATTCAATTTTGAATATTCTTTGCAAAAAGTATGGCCAACCACAACTTCAAACTTTAGAAAAATGAATAATATTTGATTTTCATTGCTAAATTCCCACTAAAACTATGTTCTCTAATTCTTTTCTAAACAATTTTGTAATTTTAAAAATATTTAAATCCATCAAATACTCATCAACAAGAGAATATAAAGGAAATAGCATCACTAATCCAACGTCTTTTCCATCCGTTACACTAAAGAAACAACATTAGCGAGAAAGTTTATTTAGAACTATAGAAAAGATTTACTTATGAGGAATGACGAGAGTTATAGTTAAGGCAGTCCAGTGTACTAAAGCTTTTGTTATGCGCAGGATCTAGAAAAAAATCGAACCACAAGAGTCTATTATACACGATCTTATCATGCATTTCATGATTAATATATATATTTATATATATAATATATATATATATATATATATATATATATATATATATATATATAATGATAGAAATAGATGAATATGCCAAAAAAATATTATGCTTTGCACTTTCAGTGAATAAAAATGTTAAGATAAGAAAGGTAGCAAATTTTGAAATATTAATTGCACGTAAAAAGAGGTGAAAAGTAAAGCTAAACAAAAAGAAAATGAAAAAGAGAAGAGAGAGAGAGAGAAAATGAGGGACTTTGGCCCATTTTTATGAAAATGAGACCCAATAATCTACTTGGCAGAAAATGAGTAGAACCTCATACAACTATTGTCTGTCACATCATAGTTGTCCCTCATACATAATAAAATTGGTGGGTACCTGAATCCGAATAACCACCATCTGAACCCTGCATTGCTGCCTGGATCGGCCTATATGCCGATAACACTAGCCTCTACCTGGGAAGTCTCTGCCTTGAGATGAAGATCCACCAAAGTCACCCTGCCTGCGAAACCTCTTGACGCTACCCTCCTGGGCCCCATGATGAATGCTCTCAATCCTCCTAGCGTGATCAACTATCTGCATGAAAGTGCCCTAAGTAGTCACCAACTGTGCTGTAGCCAACTGAAGAGAGACATACAACTCCTTCACAAACTTCTTAACTCACTCCCCTTCTATCAAAATGATCATCAAGGAATGCCTAGACTGGGCATGAAAATGAGCCTCATACTCGGAGACAAATATGGAACCCTACTCGAATACATCAAACTCATCTCGCAACCTCTCCCTCAAACTATGAGGTACATACTTCTCAAGAAAAGTCTCAAAAAACTATGTTCAAGTTAAGGAAAAAGACCCTGCTGGCCTACAACCAAGATAAGTCCTCCACCACTGCTTCGCTTCCCCTACCAACTAAAATGTAGTGTAATCCACTCTATGAGACTCAACCAAACTAAGGTTATGCAACCTCTCTTGACAGCTAACCAAAAACTTATAAGCATCCTCCTCAGTTGCATCACTAAACTTGAAAGGACCCAATCTCACAAACCTATCGAACATCTTCTACTCATCCATTGTCATAACTGGTCTAGGCACAACCGGTGGAGCAACATGTTTGACCGGTAAAGCATCAATACGAGGAGCCATAGCAGTAGTTAGCTATGCCCCAGGAGTCTGAAAACCCTGAACATGTACCCTCTCTAGAGGTTGAACCCTGTATCTAGTATGTGATCCATCGGGGGTGACAGGTAAAGCTCCTGTCTGAGACACACCCTCCAAATAACTCAAGAGTTGAATCATGGTATCCTGTACCACGAGATTAGCAATAAAACCCTGAGGAATCTGGGCTGGTCCCACACCCTCTGGCTGGTGAGCTGCTGTAACCAGTCATCCATAATATCAAATAAATTATTTTTGTCTTTGGTAAACTTACCAATGGCTATAGTCATAGTTATCCTCCTATTCAACTACTTCGACCATTTCCTCAAACTCAACCTCAGGCTCATAGGATGCTGCCTTGGCACATCCTCTAGCTGGAGCGACTCCACAAGCTGTACCTTTGCCTCTGTCATGACCGTGACCGCTGCCTGGACCCCTAGTTGTGACCCCAATAGCGGGTGCTGGTTCATCATCCTCAGTAGCATCAGATCGTGTCCTCACCTCTGTGAGAGAATGAAACACAGTTTAGAAACCAAGAAATGATCAAGTCGCATGATAAAGAGTCAAAAATTAGAAATTTTCCTAAGAATGTCTCATAGCCTCTCGAAGATAGATATGGATGTCAATCATACCGATTCATGAGACTCTACTAGACACTTGCGCTTATATTCATGAGACTGGTGAACCTAGCGCTCTGATCCAAA
The DNA here is from genome assembly GCA_003996215.1 of Jaltomata sinuosa. Taxonomy (NCBI): domain Eukaryota; kingdom Viridiplantae; phylum Streptophyta; class Magnoliopsida; order Solanales; family Solanaceae; genus Jaltomata; species Jaltomata sinuosa. Next base: position 326,295 of record QJPP01007573.1, on the reverse strand, counting down.
CTTGTCACGACCCAAAACTAGAAGGTTGTGATAGCACTTACCCCACCCAACCCATGGTAGGTAAGCCAAGCCCAACAATGCCATAAAAACAATAATAAGGGGATAAACAATATAGGCGATAAAAATAAAGTCTCAACTGCGATAAATAGGTCCAAACATAATACAATCTATCTCAGAAACTCGAAAGTCATAAGTACTTGAGTGACTCCAATATGATGTCCAAAATACCACAATCCAAACTATCTAAGAAGTGGGAAAAGCTAAAAGTAGAAAGTAGAGGTAGCCGAGGAAGACTCCAAAGATGGGAGCTTACCAAAGCTTCAAATTTGCAAGTCCCCACGAATCAAGGGCTACACTGAACACTTGTGCTAGGATCTGCATCAAAAGGATGCAAAAAATTAAGGGTTAGTACGATCCACTTATACTCAGTGGCATCATAGGCCGACTAAGCCTAAGCAGTTATGTCACGACCTAGACCATTGTGAGTGGCACTCACCCAACGCCTGCGAACTATCGACGACCTCAAACTTAACCATTCTAACAACTCAAAACCAGTGTGCAAGAAAATAAACTGGCAATTCAATAACAATCTCAATACTATTATAAATAACCTACGGAAAATCCCACCCTAGAACTTAAAAGTCATCGTACCAAAACACTACCAAAAGTCTAGAATGCAGGGATGCAACCTCGATCGAAACAGCTATAACTGAAATGGAAGAGACCAAGGCAGCTCGATCGAAACAGCTCACCTTTGGTATCTGAAAGTGCTGGGACTACAGGTGAGGTCGCGTGTCAGCTTCCAGAAGATTTCCTATACTCACAAACAGAAAAGCAAGTGCAGAATCAGTACACAAACACCGTGTACTGGTAGGATCATCGGCCAGCTCCAATAAACATAATATGAACAACAAACCATAACATAGTAAGGTACAGGAAACATGTAGTAAGTCAACAATTAGACAGATAATAAATCCCTCTCTTAGCTTATTAACACATGAACTATATAACAACCATTGACCATACCCAAAAACAATAACGTATACCCCTTTTAACATAACTCAGACCCACCAAGGATCCCCCTAACATCACCTAATTGTAAGACATGCAATCCCGGTCTAATCTAAGACCAACTTCACATTTAACATAAAATCACCCAGCCTCTCAGATACCCAATGCAGATATCACAGTTCAAGAATGCAACCTGGTCCACTCAAGGAACCATCGAAGAATAAGACAATGCAATCCAGACAACCCATACTAGGTGTGGTACCTGAGCCAACCATTAGAATTCCCGTACCAGGCGTGGTACCTGAGCCAACCATTAGTAATTACCGCACCAGGTGTGGTATCCGAGTGAACCGAATGTCATACAAGTCCAAATCAATCACAACCAATGAACAAATATACTTGTAAAATCAACAAGCAAACAAAGAAGTTCATTTCACAAAACTGATTATCGGATCACTAGACATTCACGTTTCATTTCCTAAACATGCAACTCATACACTACTATGAAATAGTACATGAATACATAATGCATATTAGAATCAAAACCATCATCTACCTCTAAATATTCCAAGCTCTACTCAATCGAAGCTTTCCCATTTCCCGAAGTTCTTGCCGGTTCTTGGTGTAAAACAACACACAATAACCAAAATCAATCTTTATGGCCTACAATTTACCCGGATTATGCAAAATCCCAAATCTCAGGCCACCCATGATTATTCCACCCCTTTCACGGTATTTCCCATCATTGATTCACCTATTCCTACCATTTTTATGGATATATTTAGAGAATTAAGGTCACATGATCATAATCTAATGAAATCATCAACATCCAAGAACTTCTACACCTTAGAATCCCATATTTCCCCGGATTCTACCATCCTAGGTAATTCCAAACCTTTACCTAAGTCCACCCTTAACAATTCTATAGTGTAGGAAAGATAGTACAGAGTTTGGGGAGTAGAATTCTTACCTTTAGGACTAAAATTGGTAGAAAACTAATGAAAATCGTCCCGCTCTTCTCCCAAAATGTCTTTAATGAAAACTGATTATTTTGGGGAAGTTTCTGCATTAAATCCCATCACGCTCTGCTATAGTGGTCTGCTCCGCTATGTGATTACCGATGTAGCAGAATCGATCGCTATGGCAGAGGATGACCAATATTGACTTTCACTGTAGTGGTATTTTCTCCGCTATGGTGGAGGTTGCTATGGCGGTTGTCAACCGCTACAACTATTGACACGGGATAGAAAGTCATAAAGTCCCCTAAATTGGTCCATTTTACAACACACTCATTTTCCTGACGTTCAAGAATAACCCCTTCACATCAACCTCGATACCGGGAGTTCTACTTACCCGAATTCAATTCTGAAAAGTCCCCTAGACTACTTTATGTCTTAGCTAAATGGGAAACTAGCTCAAAACATTACACGCTACCCAATCCTCACTAGGATTGCTCTAGATCATACCTCACTCCAAAACTGGCTGAGACTAGCCTAACCCAGAATTTTCAACTCCCAAACCCAAAAGTTTTCTGACTTGAAACTTGGCATGAAAAGTCTACCCGTAATGACTAACATGGTTGTTACAACAGATACCAATTTACCTATCGTTCATCCCCGAATGATCCAACCCAAAATTATGTAAATAAAGAAAGGAAAGTGTAGGACCTAAATCCTCAAATAAGTGAGGGCACTTATCTCGCATGTCCTTCTCGGTTTCCCAAGTGGCTTACTTAACCGAACAATGCTTCCATTGAACCTTTACCATGCTGATCACCTTTATCCTTAATTTTTGGACATCCTGATAAAGAATCACAACCGGTTCCTCTTTATAGCGCAGATCCTTATCTAATAACACCTCATCCACCTTGATGATGTAGTCCCCATCCCCATGGTATCATTTTAGCATGGATACATGGAATATCGGATGGACACCCAACAAACTAGGCGGCAGTGCTAACCTGTAAGCCACTGACCTACAATCTCAAGAACTTTGAACGGTCTGATAAACCGAGGGCTGAGCCTTCCCTTCTCACCGAAACGCATAAATCCCTTTATTGGTGACACTTTCAATAGAACTTGTTCACCAATTTGATAATCCATGTCCCTTACCTTGCGATCCACATATTCTTTCTTCCTGCTTTGGGTCGCTAGCAACTTGGTCTGAATGCATCTTACCTTTTCTTGTGCTTCCCTTATAAAGTCCATGCCCAAAGGCTTTACATCGCCTTCCTCAAACCACCCTATAGGTGATTTATAACTCCTCTCATACAGTGCCTCAAATGGCGTCATGTGGATACTGGAGTGATAGCTATTGTTGTATGAGAATGCACATAACGGTAGAAACTGGTCCCAATGGCCCCCGAAGTCAATCACACATGCTCTCAGCATGTCCTCCAATACTTTGATCGTCCTTTCCGACTGACCATCAGCCTAAGGATGGAAGGTTGTACAGAAGGTGAGTTGAGTGCCCAACTCTTCATGTAACTTACCCCAAAACTTAGAGGTAAACTGCGTACCCATGTCTAAAATAAGGGATAGTGGTACCCCGTGCAATCTCACGATCTCTTTCATATAAATCTTAGCCAATTGCTATGAATTGTAGTCCATCCTAACTGAAATAAAATGAGCTGACTTGGTCAGCCGGTCCATAATGACCCAAATAGAGTCGTACTTCCCCAAAGTCTTGGGAAGACCCATCACAAAGTCCATGGCTAACCTTTCCCACTTCCACTCAGGAATGGGCATCCTCTGAAGTAGTCCCACAGGTCTTTGGTTCTCATACTTTACCTGCTAGAAATTTTAACATTTGGACACAAAATCAGCTATGTCCCTTTTCATCTCGGGCCACCAGTAAAGCTACCTCAAATTCTTGTACATCTTGGTTACACCCGGATGAATCGAATACCGCAAGCTATGAGCCTCTGCCAACACTTTTTGACTGATGTCATCAACTAGAGGAATACAAATCATTCCTTTAAAATTCAACACCCTGCCAGCGTCCAACGTGGCATCCTCGAACTCTCCGGATATTACCTTGCTTTGAAGCCTGCTCAACTGCGAATCCTGAAGTTTCTTAGCCTTTATCTCCTCTAGGAACGTGGATTTGACCTTAATATTAGCCAACACCCCACCCTGTTCTGAAATACCCAAGTGCATGAACCTAGATTCCAAAGCTTGAATCTCTCTTGCCAATGGTCATTTGGACACCCCCAAACAAGCCAAACTGCCCATGCTAACTGTCTTCCAGCTCAATGCGTCTACCACCATATTAGCCTTACCTGGATGGTGCTGAATGGTCACATCATAGTCCTTTAACAACTCCATCCACCTTCTCTACCTCAGATACAAATTCTTCTGAGTAAAAACATGTTGCAAACTGCGATGATCGGTGAACACCTCACACTTGACATGATAGAGATATTGGCTCCAAATCTTGAGTGTAAACGCCACCACTGCCAACTCTAAGTCGTGGGTTAGGTAATTATTCTCATGAAATTTCAACTGCCTGGATGCATAGGCTATCACATTCCTGTCCTGCATCAACACAACACCCAAACTTGAATGTGAAGCATCACAATAAGCAATAAAGTCCTTACCTTCAACCGACAAAGACAAAATAAGAGTTGTGGTCAGAAGTGTCTTGAGCTTTTGAAAGCTCTCCTCACACCTGTTGGACCACACAAATGATACCTCTTTCTGAGTCAGTCTTGTCAAGTGAGTTGCAATAAATGCAAAGTCCTTGACAAACATACGATAGTAGCCTGCGAGCCCAACAAAACTCCTCACTTTAGTCACGGAGCTAGGCCGGACCCAACTCTTGACTGCCTCAATCTTCTGGGGATCCACCATCACTCCCTTTTCTGACACTACATGCCCCAAGAATGCGACTGAAGTCAACCAAAATTCACACTTGGAGAACTTCGCATAAAGCTTTTGGTGACTCAATATTTCCAACACAATACAGAGATGTTCGGTATGATCCTACCTACTCTTGGAGTAGATCAAAAGATTGTCAATAAAAATGATGATGAACGAGTCCAAATAAGACTTAAATACCCCATTTATCAAACTCATGAATGTTGTCGGCGCATTAGTCAACCCAAACAACATTATTAAGAACTCGTAATGCCCATACCGAGTTCAAAAAGCAATCTTAGGAATATCCTCGGGCCTAATCTATAACTGATGATACCCTGACCTTAAGTCAATTTTTGAGAACACAGATGCACCCTGTAACTGGTCAAACGGATCATCTATTTGGGTAAAGGGTACTTATTCTGGATGGTCACCTTATTCAACTGCCTGTAATCTATGCACATCCGCATACTACCATCCTTTTTCTTCACAAACAAGACCGGAGCACCCCAAGGCGAAGCACTGGGATGGATAAATCCCTTATCTAGGAGTTCCTGAAGCTGAGTATTAGGATCCCTTAACTCTGTCGGAGCCATACAATATGGAGGAATGGAAATTGGATGAGTGCCCGGCTTCAAGTCAATACAGAAGTCAATATCCCTGTCCGGAGGCATACCAGACAAATCTGCCAGGAACACCTCCTGAAATTCTGAAACAACCAGAACTGACACAATAGATGGGGACTCTATACTATCACCCTAGAGATAAGCCAAAAAGGCTAAACATATCCTCCCCACTAGCTTTCTAGCCCGAACAAAAGATATGATCTTAACCGGCTTAGGCATGCACACACCTCCCCACTCTAGCCTATCCTTATCCAGAATCTCTAGAGCCACAGTTTTGGTGTTACAATTCAACACAACATGATAAGGAGATAACCAGGTAATTCCCAAAATGATATCGAAGTCTACCATATCTAGAATTATCCAGTCTACCCAAGTATGCAACCCTACAAAAATAACATAACAAGCACGATAAACATGAATCACAATCATGGACTCTCCAATTAAGGTGGAAACATGGATAGGGGAATCAAGGATATCACAAATCAAGTCCAAACCCAAAGCAAAATTCACAGACACATATGAATATGTAGAACCTAGGTAAAAAAGAACCAAAGCCATCCTATCATAGACAAGAATTGTACGTGTGATCACTGTGTCTGATGCCTCCGCCTCAGACCTCCCTGGGAAAGCATAACACTGAGCTTGGTCATAAATCTGAGCTACTTCCTTGTCTAGCTAAGCAAAACCCCTGCCCACGCCACTGTTCCCCCTGTCTCCCCGGCCTCCCAAAAAGTTACCTCACCCACCTTGTGGATGACCTCTAGCATGGCCACCTCTACCTGCCGGGATCACAGCCTTAGACTGCTGTTGAGCCTGATTACTAGTCTGTCTGTGAGGGCACTTCCTCTTAAAGTGGCCCAGATCACCATAATAGAAATAACCACGATCAAGCAAATGTCTATTAGTTGATGTGTAAGAAGCTCCCTGGCCCCGAGGAGCTGAAAACTGTTGATTAGCTCCCAAACGACCACCTGTAGCAGCTGGCAAAGCTGACTTAATAGGATGGGAAGAGTACACCTACTGATTGTGACCCCTGGAGTGCGGGCCACTGAAGTTTCCATTATTTCAGGGCCTCTTGGCTAACACTTTAGCCTGCCCAACCTGCTTGACCCCTTCTAACTTCTTAACATAATCTGTTACCTCATTGAAGCCTTTCCCTTCTAAAGTCATGTGCACAGATAACACCTATAAGTCCGTATTCAAGCCCTTCATAAATAACCGAATCCGCTCCTCCTCATATCCCAGCAACTGTGTAGCAAAATGAGATAAGGCATGAAACTTGGCCTCATAAACAGAGACCGACATTCCACATGAGACCTCCACCACTGCTTAGCATCATCCTACAATTGAAAAGTGACAAACTTAACTCCATGTTGTTGCATAATGCGCAGCTTGTGCAGCCTCTCATAACAGTCTATTATGAACTCATAAGTATCTTCCCTATCAGTACCCTAAAATTTAGGAGGTTTCATCTTGAGGAACTTAGTCAGCATCTCATGCTCATTCCCTGTCACTATCAGACCTACCATTGGTCTGAAAAAGTCGTTGTGCGTGACGCCGCATTTATTCTAGGAGCTGTAGTAGACGCTGGCTAGGTACCCGGAACCTGGTCCGTTTTCCCCGTGGGGTTGGCTCCAACACCAACCAGCCCACTCAGGAAGGACCACACTTGCTGAAATGCTTCGGGTGTGATAGGAGGAAGGCCTGCACCTCCAGCCGGTGCTGCCTCCTCCTGCTTTAAACCCTCCTCAACTACAACCTCGACTTCCTCTTCAACCTGATCTTGGGGTGGGGGAGGGTCACCTCACAGGCTCCTGTAGCTGCTTGATGTCCACCCCTAGCAGGTGTTGCTCTACCTCGGCCCCTGCCCCCACCTCTTCCCCTACCTCTGACAGCTGGGCCTGCTGTTAGAACCGCTGGTCTTTCTCCATTGTTCTTTGTGTTAACCATCTGCGGACAGAAGAGTGAACGAAGTCAGATACCAATTGAAATCAAGTTATAGCACGAAGGAAGAAAGAAGAGATAGTTTTTTCTAAAGTCCAATAGCCTTTCGAAGAAAAGTACGGATGTCTCCGCACCATTTCGCGAGTCTCTACTAGACCTATTTTAGTACGACAAGATCAATTAACCTAGGGCTCTGATACCATATTTATCATGACCCAGACCACCATGAGTGACACTCACCCAACCCCTGTGCAAGCGAACCATCAACGACCCCGTACTTAACTGTTCTAATAGCTTAAAACCAGTGTGCAGGAAATAAACTAACAATTCAATAACAATCTCAATACTATTTTAAATAACTTGTGGAAAATCCCTCCCTAGAACCTGAAAGTCATCATACCAAAACACTACCAAAAGTCTAGAATGCGGGGATGCAACCCCAAAATAAACAAGAGTCTAAGCCCAAGACAAGTGGGCTATAATTGAAATGGAAGAAACCAAGGTAGCTCTATCAAAGCAGCTCACCCTTGGTGTCTGAAAGTGCTGGGATTATAGGTGAGGTCGCGTGTCAGCCGCTGGAAGATTTCCTATACTCGCAAAAAGAAAAGCAAGTGCAGAATCAGTACACAAACACTGTGTACTGGTAGAATCTTCCGCCAGCTCCAATAAACATAAAATGAATAACAAACCATAACATAGGAAGTTACAAGAAACATGTAGTAAGTCAACATTTAGCCAGATATTAAATCCCTCTCTTAGCTTATTAACACATGAAATATATAACAACCATTTACCATACCCAAAAATAGCAACGTATACCCCTTTTCACATAACCCGGATCCACCAAGGATTTCCCTAACATCACCTAAGTGTTAGACATACAATTTTGATCTAATCTAAGACAAACCTCACATTTAACATAAACTCACCCGGCCTCTCATGGACCCTATGCAGATATCACAGTTCAAGAATGCAACCCGGTCTACTCATGGAACTATCGAAGAATAAGACAATGCAATCCAGAAAACTCGTACCAAGCGTGGTACCCGATCCAACCATTAGAAATCCCATACCAAGCGTGGTACCCGAGCCGACCATTAGTATACCATACCAAGCGTGGTACCCGAGCCAAAAATTAGTAATTCCCATACCAGGCGTGGTACCCGAGTGAACCGAATGTCATACAAGTCCAAATCAATCACAACCAATGAACAAACATACTTGTAAAACCAATAAGCAAATAAAGAAGTTCATTTCACAAAACCAATTACCGGATGACTAGACATTCATGTTTAATTTCTTAAACATGGAACTCATACACTACTATGAAATAGTACGTGAGCACATAATGCATATTAGAATCAAAACCATCACTTACCTCAAAATATTCCAAGCTCTATTCAACCATATCTTTCCCATTTCCCAAAGTTCTTGGTCTAAAACAACACACAATAACCAAAATCAATCTTTATGGCCTACAATTTACTCGAATTATGCAAAATCCCAAATCTTAGGTCAACCATGATCATTCCACCCCTTTCCGGGATTTCCCATCATTAATTCACCTATTCCTACCATTTTTATGGATACATTTAGAGAATTAAGGTCACATGATCATAATCTAATGAAATCATCAACACCCAAGAACTTCTACTCCTTAGAATCCCCTATTTCCCTGGATTATACCATCCTAGGTCATTCCAAACCTTTCCCCAAGTTCACCCCTAGCAATTCTATAGCTTAGGAAAGATAGTACGGAGTTTGGGGAGTATAATTCTTATCTTAAGGATGAAAATTGGTGGAAAACTGATGAAAATTGCTCAAAATTGCCCTGCCAATCTCCCAAATGATGAAAACTGACTATTTTGGGGAAGTTTATGCATTAAATCCCATCATGCTCCGCTATAGTGGTCTGCTCCGCTATAGCGGTACCGCCATAGCAGAATCGACTGCTATGGCAGAGGCTAACCAACATTGACTTCCACTATAGCGGTATTTTCTTCGCTATGATGGATGTTGCTATGGTGGTGTGTCAACTGCCAGCAGTTGACATGGGAAAAAAATTCGTAAAGTCCCCCAAATTGGTTCATTTTACAACACACTCATTTTCTTGACGTTTTGGAATAACCCCTTCACATCAACCTCGATACCGGGAGTTCTACTTATCCGAATTTGATACCAAAAAGTCCCCCAGACTCCTTTATGTCTTAGATAAATGGGAAACTAGCTCAAAATAGGACATCCTACCCAATTCTTACCCGTATTTCCCTAGAACATACCTCACTCCAAAATTGGCCGAGACTAGCCTAGTCCAGAATTTTCAACTCCCAAACCTGAAAGTTTTTTGACTTGAAACTTGGCATGAAAAGTCTACCCGTAATGACAAATCCGGTCGTTAAAAGTTACTATATCGAATAAAGAATACTAAAATAACCCTAAAATCAAAAAAGTCTCAGCAATTCAATATCGATAATAACACGAAGAATATTAATTGAAACAACAATCCAAATGTCAATGCAATAAAATGATATGAGATGAGATGCAATATCCATGCCTACTAATATACACCTCCTTCTCAGTCTATGCTGGAAGGTAGAACCCATGGAGGACTCGCAAGGTCCATATACCCCGCCCATAATTTTGCCTCGGGCGTAATCGATATCAATACTCCATTCGGAATATCGCATCGGATCGGGTTTTATACAAAAATATTTATCTATATTATTTCAAAATCAATGTTTCCAATAATACAATCAATGATCCATTATATGAATGAATGAATATATACACACGGTACTACGATAAGACAATTCTAAACTTACAATCACAATCTTAGAATCACAATAATAACCCATCTTATTTACTATCAGGATCAGACAGACCCCCACATCGGCATCACCATAACATAAATCAACTACAATTGCTATTATAATCACCAATTGAACCCTCCCATAGCACGCTTTACGTGATAAGTTCCCACTCAAGCAAAGTGTGAAGGAAGTTAAGCCATAACCTACCTCAAAGCTGAACAGCAAGAACCTAAGCGATCACACTTGAGCCTTCCCTTTATGAAGAGCCTACAAATTCAACCACTCTATCAAAAAAACTCTATGCATAAACACGAGTCCAACAATACCCATATTGCTAAGGTTCTACATCGGGTCTAAATAGTTAACCCAAAAGTTAACCCTGAGTTCGAAAGGGCAAAATTGGAAATTTATCAGAAATTCAGTTTACTCAAAGCATAAGGAATTCAAATACAAAATTTCATTGAAAATAGGGTAAGAATCGAACTTGAAATCAACAATTTAGAAAACTTTAACTTTACCGAGAAAACTCCAAATTTTCAAATTGGAAAACCAAGATTTGAAGGTGAAATCATAAATAATCCTTGGGGAAAGTGTAAAACTAGAGTATAACGCATACCTAATGGTTGAGGATCACAAAGGTGGAGTTTGGTTGAAAATGAAGCTAGATAAGACTTTCAATTTCAAACCCTTAATCTAGAGTTAACCCAAAATTCGAGGAAAATAGCGAAGAAAACAAAATTTGAAGATTTGGGAACTTACCCCTTTCCAAGATGAAGAAAATGCACCAAAAATCACCCAAAATGGAGCTCTATAGGTTCAACAATGGAATGAAGAAGTGACCAAAATAAAAAAGAAAAATCTGATATAAGCCACTGTAGCACGTTGAGCGCTTTCGCGCTAAAGCGGCACGATCGCGCTAAAGGAGGCCAATTCCTTCAGAGCTATAACGCTGTTGGAGCGCTATCCTGCTAAATAGTGCCCAGACTACTCAGTGCTATCGCACTACCCCAGTGCTATCGCTCTTGTCCCCAATGATCGTGCTTATACCAGATACCAGCAAAATCTACAATTTCAAAACTAGTTTTTGACACACGAAACTCATTCGGAACCCTATGAACATAAATCAATAGTGCAAATTGATCATAAAACATCTTTCGAACCTGGTGGAATCATCAGATTTACAAATGAAAGTCATTTTCTTAGAATGTTGACTAAAGTCAACACTAGGCCATAATTTCTAACTTTCTAACCAATGACTCAAAATGCAATCGAAAGCCTAGGGACCCAAACCAACAATGCTTTCTGCCTAAAAATATTATTGTGAAGCTAACAGAACTGGCGGAATTCCCATACAATATTCTAGACTCCAAATATTTACCATAGTCAACTCTATCCACCTCAAAGCCTTGTAAAATGAAAAACTCCCTTAAAGATCAACTAAACACCTCGGGGACCGTGCCATCCACTCCCGCAGACCATAAATACCAAAATACAACTATGGGGAGGGAAAAAATAGTCAAAATGCAAGAAAATCCAAAAATTACTATGAAGGTTGTTACATTGACTATCTATGATATTTTTGTTGGAAAATATTGAAGAATCACAGAAACTCTCTAGCTTGAGGCATGCCTATTGGCACTGTCCTTAAGGATATTTCACCAATTAAGGTGTATCCTCTAGGATTCAACAAACTCTTCTAGTATTAAACTAGGATCTAGAAACTAACAAAAGATTATTATAACACACAAAATCCAGGAAAAGAAAGAATAGAATAAGAGAAAAATTGGTCATTATTCTTCTTCCCTCAAACTATGAATCCAAAAGGAATTATATATAGTTGAAAAAAGATGTTGTTAATTACATTAAATCTTTCAACATTCACAAGGAATTAAGTGCCACCAATAAAGGGAATTGAAACCAATTTAATTGATAAAAATAAACGTTGGTCACATCACTCTTAATAAACACAAATTTTATATGCAACACTTATAATTAGCATAAACATACAATCAAAACTATTATACCTTTCTTTCAAAATCAAGTTACACAACCGTGCAAGCTAACCCCCATATTTTTAAATATTTTTAGATAAACGAAATAACTTTTGTAAAACACTTTATCCCTATATTTTTAAAATCTTAAAATAAGATAATAATATTTTCATAACTCATAACAAGCTGAATCAATTCCTCATAACATATTTCATAAAAGCATGTACCTCAACCACATAGTAAATTCATTTCAACACGTAATTCATATTAAAACTTTGAGAATTACTAAAGATAAAAATCATATTAATATAGCTAAATAATCAATAGTCTTTTTGCCAAACAATAATCGTGTTCAGTTAAAACACTCATAAAATTCTCAAAATAAACATTACTCCAACACTTTCTAGTAATACCACATCAACCAAATTGGTTCAAATGTTAAGAACATGGAACCTCAGTTAAATTCAATAATTTTCAGATGTGAGTTGAGAAGTATTTTTTTTTCAAGAACTTTGATATATAGTTCTTCAATCACAAAAATGAATAAATTCTTCTTTTCCATTGACTTGGGTGTAAGTCATAAAACAATTTTATTCACACACATGTGCCTAATAGAACATAACCTATCGTGCAGTCACTCATGCTGACCACAATATTTACATAGAAAATGACCACAATAATAATATCATCTGACCACAATATTTACTTGGGAAATTACCACAACAAAAATTTGGCTTAGCAGAATTGTCAATTTTTTCAACTCTTTTCTTGAAAAAATTTATTGTTGGCCTTGAGTTTAATATAACCATACTTCTCAATATTAAGGTAATAAAGATATTAACATACCGACATACCTTATAAATATAGAAACACAATTCACATTGAAATATAAATTTCACAATATTACCTCGAAGGCAGGATCTATAATCACGCCACTTGAAATTCATTTGGTGTTTCGATAAGTCATCATATATTTCTATGACTCTATTAAACCAAGATTACCGTCGCTGCATACATCGCCTCCAGTATCCAAATTCGCTTGTCCTTTACGAGGAACAATCCTGTCACAAATTATTTAACTTTAATAGTACTATCTGGTAGATGCCACTCTTGCCCCGAGCCTAAATTTGTTTTTCTTAGTCCAATGTGCTTCGTCTTTAAGTTTAATTTCACGTACACTGCTAACACCTTTATTCAAAGTCAGATAGAAATGTTTTCCCGAGAATGGAACTTGGCCCAACAATTTGAATGTTGAACTGATCAGTTGTCTAATCTCTACTAGATCAAAGTCCTCATTGAGAAGAACAATTTCAACTTTGGCATAAGCCTCGGGTCCATATTAAACAAGATCCCTTGTAGCAGCATCAAGTAATGCAACAACCAACTTTTGACCAAAACAAAATGTTCCCTTATTTTAGGCTAATCAAAATATAATATATATAATTTATATTATTATTTTTGAGTTTTAAAAGTTGAAAACTTAAGAGAGTTGACCAAAGTCAACATTTGAGGTTAGAAAGGTCATTTCCTAGTTTCGATGATTTCACTAGGTCTGGAGGATTAATTTTGGTCTAGTTGAAGGTTGGATTCAGTTCCCGAGGCTTTTGAATGAGTTTTGAGTCATTATTTAGAAATTTGGAGATTTCTAAGTTAAGAGTTGACTTTGGTCATCATTCAGTTAAGATAACCTTGTTTGGGTGTTTTAATGATTCCATCAGATTCAGAATGTATTTTACAAGTGATTTGTACTATTGGTTAGGGTCTCGAAGCATTTGAATGTGTTTCGGGTAGTTGGTTGGAAAGTTGGAAGTTTTGGCCTAGAGTTAACTCGGGTCAACATTTCTAGATAATGACCTCCGTTGGCAAATATGATGATTCCATTGAGTCTAAAATGTCATTTTCAAGCTAGTAGCATATTTGGATTGTGTTCGGGAGATTTTGGATGAGTTTTGGGTGAATTTCTAAATATTTTGGGTGCTTTGGCATTGTTTAAGAAAAATCTATCGATTAAATGATCCGTTTATAGTTTTAAAGATCGAAAAATTATTCCAAGACTTCCGAAATTAGAATTTTGGTTCGAAAGGATGCTGATGCATACCCTTAGAGACCTGATTCCTGAGTTTTAGCTACGGAAAATGGCTTTTAGCTACCAGAATTGTAGCTGAATGGTGTATATATTTTCAGACTTTGTTCATTCACTAAAAAAATATTTTTGGGAGCTAGGGAGCTCCGATTGAGGAGATTTTCTTGATGAGTTTTTTCATAAAAATATTGGGTATGTGTTTCTAACTTTATTTTGCTCATTTTCTAAGAACATCTATTTCGTTTTTCATGATTTTGATTTATAAAGTGAGATTTGAAACTCCAAAGTTTATGAAATGAAAAGTTCTTGATTTGAGGATCAATTTGTGATGGGTTATCATTGATTTTTGGAAACTAAGGTCCTTGTAGTATGTGTAATCTAATTTTGACATAAGTTTATCAAACTTTCTCATTTTAAACCGTGTTTGAACTTGCGAATTTGAAGTTTTTTCGGTAAAGTTAAAGAATAATATTTTGATGATTTCAAGCTTGATTGTAACTCTGTTTAATAAAATTTCATAGATAAACTTCTTAATCTATGGGTAAATTAATTTTCTAATAAATTTTTGATTTTGCCCTTTTGAGCTCGAGGTTGACTTTTGGGATCCAGCTTAGAACCTTAGAAATATGGGTATCGTTGGATTCATGTTTATACATAGAGCTTTTTTTAATAGAGTGGTTTCATTCAGAGGCTCTTCGTAAAGAAAAGGCTCAGGTGTGACCTTGTAGAGTTTGCAGTTCATCTTCGAGGTAGGTTAATTATGGGTTAACTTTGTTCAGACTTTACTTGGGTAGGGACTTATCGTGTAAAGCATGCTATGGGTTGAGTAAAATTATGTACTTTAGTATTAAATAAGTTGAATTATATTGTGATGCCCAAATTTGAGCTTATACTGTGCTAGGGTATAAGGAATTTACATTCCTGGATTCAGATTGAGGCTCATGGCCCGTGTTCATGAACTTATTGTGATTCTAAAGCTTTGATCATATCGGTGTAATTGGCTTATTGTTACTTTATGTTTCACGCATATGCATTCATCTCATGAAATATTGTATTGTACCATTGGAAGCATTAATTTTGAAAGAAAGTGAAGTACTTTCTATTTATTCAGTTTGATGTAGGAATCTGGATACAAATATATGATATTTTAATTATGTAGTCTGATACAGGATTCTGGGCATAGATATATGATATGTTACTTATTCAGTCCGATACAATATTCCTGAAATAGACATCTTATATTTTATTAATTTTGTTTGTGACAGGATTCTGCGCAGGGTATATGGACCTCGCGAGTACCCCATGGGTTTCACCTTCTAGCATAGACTGAGAAGGGGGAGTATGCTGGTAGGGATGGCCATTGAATTTCATCCCATATTATTGCATTACATTATCATTTGGATTGTTATTTTGATTGAGATATATTGTGGTATTATTTTTATTGTTGAACTACTGGGACTTTCCTGCATGCAAATTATTTTAGTGTTCTTTACTCGATATAGTAACTGCGTAAACTCAGTCAGCCTATGATGCCTACTTAGTACAAGTGGACCATACTCACCAATAATTTCCTGCATCTTTCTGATGCAGATTCAGGTACAAGTGGATTCCGCAATTAGAGTTTGTACTTTTTGATTTCTCCTAAGCGTGGTGAGCTCTTGTGTTTAGAGACTGTTTCAGCTTCTTCTACTACTTATCTCAATTTTCATTATTTCCCCAATCAGTGTTGAAGTATTTGGTTAGGATATTCTGCACTTAGAGTCGCTCTTATATTCGTGACAACTGAGTCTTGGGGATGTTTTTGGGAGTTTTACTATTTGTTTTTTTATTGTTAAATTGAGTTATTATTGGATATTCATTGTGTTATTCCTCTATTTAACTTACTTTTTAAGCCATTTGAATTTATTGAGTTAGGATTACCTACCATGGTTAGGTTGAGGTAGGTGTCATCACAACCCTTGTGAGTTTTGGTTCGTGACATGTGATGACCCTTCAGGTAATCTTCACGTTTACATGTTCATTGCACTATTAGAGCTTTCATGTAGCGGCCCCAAGTCATTTATGGCTTACTAGGATTGGTATTTCGGTGTCCTGGACGTTCGTTTGGTTGTTTTGCCCTTTTTCCTGTTTTAGAACTTTAACTTAGAATATCGTTGACTTTAGTCAACATTATTAGCTAACGTGCTCGAAATTGAATTCTGACAGTTTCGTTAGCTCCAAAGCATTCAGTTTGGTCTAGTTGGACCTTTAGTTGAGGCCTAAGAACTCCTGGTGTGGGTTTGGTATTGCTTTCTCTGTTTTCAGACCATTTAAAGTTGAAAGTGTAACTTTTGGTGACTTTCGATGATCAGAGTGTCAGATTCAAAATCCGATGATTCCACCAGCTCCAGAATGTTGAGTTTTGGTTAGGAAGGTGGTTGGTGCGGGTTCCCAGTGAGCCGGACTCATTTTGAGCCCTTGGGTTCTTATTTGTTAGTGTTGACTTGGGTCAACATTTCTCCAAAATGACCTCGTAGGAAAGTTTCATCGATTCTGTTGAGTTTGGAATGTCATTTCCACTCTGTTAGCATTATTGGTTTTTGAATATTGGTGTCCGATTGTGCCCGGAACACCCCGTGGGGAATTTTAGTGTAGCTGGTTTTATTGCAGGTCGCAGGCCTTCAACGCCAACTGCGCCCAGGCAGCGCGATCGCGCTAGCCTGTGTCCAGGCCTTCAGCGTATTCGCGCCAGGACTAGTGCGATCGCGCCTCAGCGCCTCAGCGCCTGTAGCCGGCAAGCATGATAGCGCCCTTAAGGTGAGATGCCGCCTTGGTGCCTGGCCCCGCTTGAGCGCAATGGCGCTGGTTTAGCGCCAATGGCGCTGACCAGCGACCAGCAGTTATTTAAGGCTTCTTCTTTTTTTTCCAACCTTATTTCTCTCAACTTTCTCACTCTAAACAACCTAATACTCTCCTAAATTACTCCTATATCAATCCTAAACCATGGGGAATAATTTGTTCGTTCATTTTCCGTAGTTCTTCTTCTTTTGGTAAGCCTTCTTCCTCCTTGAATTCTCTTGTTCCTTCTTTAAAATCCACCGTTGATGCTCATCCCAAGCTTGTAAATTGTTGTAGTGGCTGCCTTGTAGCTGGTGCATGTTCGTGGGTGTGGTGCATTATCCGTCTTGGGCTGAAATTCCATTTTTTTGGTAAGTAATTCTTGCCTAATTTCCATTTTTAGTTTTTAAAATTCTACCTTCAAACCTCAACTTGAGCGGGCTGTTTTGGCGCCCTTCTCTCGGCCAATAATACTCAATTTTAGAGCATAGCTTCTTGGCATCATTGGGGTCATCTTGCTTCTTTCCATTTTTGGTTTTGGGTTGTGGGCCCTGCGAGCTCGCTTTTGACCCGGATATTGACCCGGCTACAATTGTAGTACTATGGGTATTGTTAGACTCGTTTTAATGTGTTTTTCGCATTGTTGATAGTTTGACCCTCGTTCGAAGCTTCTCGGAGCAGCTCGGCCCGAATATCGTCATTTCTGCAGCTTGTCATCAGACGACAGGTAGGTTACGGTCTAACTCCTAGACTTTGCATATATCGGATAAAATTGTACTAGCTGGCATCCTTGGGTTGGGTTACTAGGTTGGTACCACAGACCTTTACCGTTTTTCTATGATTCGTCCTATTTCTTTCCTCTGTTGTGTGTAGTACTCTTGGTATTTGATATTATCACCCTTGTGGTCCTGTGAGGCCTTGTTGACTCTGGAACATAGATGGTGGGATATTGGGAATGTCTGCGAGTCCCAGACATAGAAATATCCTTCTAGGCTAGTTATGCTTGCTGAGTAGCTTCGGAGCCTGTGCAAGACCGTTAGGTTGATTGTGAGCTGCTGGGAGGCTATTTGTGTTGATCATTCATTTCCATGAATGTAAAAAGGGTTTATCCATGTTTTACGATGGTTTTGGCTTCGAGCCTACTGGAATTGTTTTCTAAACTTTGCATGGCCCCGGGGCCCCATTTTCGATGGAAATGAATTGGAAATGGTTTTCACTTAACTTGTGAATCTTCTTAGGGTAAAAAAAGGTTAAATTATAATTTCTATCACCAATTTTACTACTATTCAAGACTCGATTGGATCGAAGTTCTAGTTGAGTTTTCTTACTGATTTGAGAAGACTTTAGTCTCGGTCGGATCGAGTATTTGAGTTGACTTTCTACTATTTTAGACCCGGCTATGCCCTGGGCATCCTTGGAGGGGTTTTTGAGATGTCATCTACTACTTTAGTCCTGGACAGGGTCTGGGCATGCATATTCGATATTTATCCACTGGCTTGAACCCGGACTTGTTTCCAGAGGACACGTTTTCGATACTGAGTTTTGGTATGGGGTCCGGGACCTCCATGGACTTTGACGCCCCGGGATTGAGAATTTGGGTTGCGTGTGCAGGGGGGAGGGTATACGACAGAGTAGAGCTATACGGGTAGCATCCTTCCATGGAACCTACCTGCTGGGCCCGATCGGCACCGGAGGAGGTACGTACAGAGTTTTTATTCCACCCTGAGGTTATCATGCATCATATCATTCATTGCTTGAGATTCCACCCTTGCTTGCTGTTTGTTGATTGTGCGCTCTGGTAGTTTGGGATGACGGAGGGTTTGTTTTCACTTGTTTGTGTTCCTCGGTTATATGGGCGGCCGGGGGACTGTAGGTAGACTCTTGTTACTTTATTACGGTTATATGTATGAGATTGGTTACTGCAAGGTTGTTATTGCTGGATTGAGATTGTCATGATTAGCCTGGTTATTGATTTCTATTTTTTGAGCATGTCTACATTTATCCCTCTCTCCCATTCCTTATACTTGATGTTACCGGTATACCGTCTATTTCAGAAACTCATTACATATATACTGTTATTGCAAGGATCCCAGGTGCGCCATTTTTTACTTTCACCTGTGCATGTTGTGTATATATTCTATTTGCTAGTCTTGTATGTTATTCTTGTTGTCTTCCCTCTGGGCTAGTTCCTGTGTAGTTTTCATTGATTTCCGTGACTGCTTGCTTCTATTCTATTTGTTACTGCACTTTTATCTTATATGTGCCCAGTCGGCCTATGATACCTACTGGGTACCTTATGCTTAGCATTTGGTGCTCACCCTACACTACATCTTCTGGTGCAGATCCTAGTGTGAGCCATCGCCGCTAGCTCCTGGGAGACTCGTGCTTGGAGTTTTGTGACATCCAGACTGAGGGTGAGCTCTTGGCAACCAGAGCTTAACTCTAGTTTATCTTTTTGTATATTTTGTATTCATATAGCTTCGGAGACATGATGTATATATATTACTTTTGGATCCTTTGTAGTCCTTATGTAGATCGGGCGCTTATACGCTGTGATACCAGGTTTTTGGGTTGGTTTAGCTTCTGCTTTGTATTTATGTTACTCTTGTTATCCAGTTTAATCATCTTGTTCCCTTGCTTTCGCTTATTTATTTGTTCTTCCGCTTAAACTATTAGAAGGTAGCTCATTAATAACCATTCCGGGCTCCGGAGACTGGTTTGCCTACTGGAGGGTTGTAGGTGCCATCAGATTGAGAAATTGGGTCGTGACAGCTTGGTATCAGAGCCCTAGGTTCACCGGTGTCATCGATATAGGAGCTAATGTTTAGTAGAGTCCTGCGGATCGGGGCAGAGACGTCCGTACTCAATCTTCAAAAGGCTATAGTGACATCTTAGGAAAATGGACTTTTCTTGTTTCTCTCTCGTGCATAGTATCCTTGAAAGTTTCTGGAAATCTCACTTATTCTGGTTCACTCTTCCACAGATGGTTCATACGAGATATTCAGCTTCTGGCAGAGGAGAGCCTCTTGTCCCTGCACCTCCGACTCCAGCTAGGAGCTGAGGTGGTCATAGTGGTAGAGGTAGGGGTCGTGGACGCCCCAGAGCAGTGACACCTGCTAAAGCTTCTAGAGTTGAGGTAGAGCCAGAGTATGATTACGATCTAGAGTTCACTCCAAAGCAGTAGCATGTGGACTCGGGGATAGCCCAGGTACCACCATCTCTCGTACTAGTTCCAGCACCAGTTTCTATGTTGGCTTCAGCTACAACTCAGTCTTTGGATATTTGGAGTTTACTTGTTCAGCTCTTGGGTATGATTGGGGAGCGTCGTTCTGAGCCAACCCATACATCCGCTCAGGGGGCAACCCTAGGTGTTCCGAGTTCAGGAGCGCATCCTACTATTGTGGCTCCCCGTGCTGAGGTTGTTCCAATCCCATCGGTTGCCCAGCCTCTTGCTCCTCGCCCTAATATGACAGAGATGGAGCAGAATGCCTTAGGTAGGTTTCTGAGATTGGCACCACCGAGATTTGTTGGTATGTCGGGTCAGGACCCACATGATTTCATTACCACCTGTGAGGAGATGTTGCATTATTTAGGGCTATTAGAGACTCACTGTGTTAGCTCTATACTTTTTATCAGCTGGAGGGTACAACGAAGTTATGGTGGAGGGCACAGATTGCCTGCAGGCCTTCGACAATACCTACCTTGACCTGGTCCGAGTTTTATGAGGCCTTTATTGCAAAGTTCTTGCCACAGAGCGACAGAGAGTGTCGGAGGGAGGAGTTCACTAGACTTTCTCAGGATTCTATGATTGTCTCAGAGTACGAGACCCGTTTCCATCAACTTGCTCCATTTGGGGCCATGATTATGCCTACTGAGGCTGACAGGGTCCGTAGATTTGTTTGGGGGTTACAAAGAGAGTTTAGAGAGCCTACAGAGATATTTGTTTCTAGTTGTCACGCCCCGAGGTTAACCCCTAGACATAACACGAGACTTGGGACTACAAGTGCCCCAAGCTAACCCTTGGTCATAGCACTCTTAAGCATAACAAAAGATAAGCGGAAACATAATAGGTAAAGTCGAATTAACATAAATGTAGAATCAAGTCAAATAAAATACAAAATCCATATAAAGACTACTCAAATACTGTCTATGTTTGCAAAGCCTCTACATAAGACATAAGGAATTGTTGGGACACCCCAGCTAACTCTAAGTACTGAAGGGAAAATATTGAACTAGACTCTACTAGCCCTCGGAAAATGAGGACTCACCAACCCTCGCTGAATAGCCCACGAACTCTAGCCACTTGTCTGAGAATGGAAACATAGATATGCATCATCAATAAGATGTAGTGTAAATATGCGTCAATACTATAGGATGTACTGAATATATGAGATATGCATAAATAATACAAAAGCATGATTAAAACATAATTGAGGATGGAATGGATGCATAATAAGGGTATCAAGTGTCAATATCATAATCCTGAGTAATAAAACATGAGCTTAGAAGGTGAAGCCTCAATTAAAGACATCATAAGGTTTAGAAAACTTGCTAACATTCATAAGGGAATCTGTATAAACGGCGTTAGACCATAGGAGCTACATGGAATTTTACTTTCATAAATAACCGAGGAGACACTCTCAACTAATGAGGACTCCCTTTAATACAAGATATGATACTCTAGAATAACGAGGTCCTTATTCATAATGATGAGGTGACACTCTCCACTAACGAGGTCCTCAGATGACGCTCTCCAATAATGAGTTCCATAGGTGACATTCTCTACTAACATGGTCCTCATATCATAAACGTGAGGAGACACTCTCTACGAACAAGGACCCTCTTTCATAAACATGGGATGACACTCTCTACTAACGAGGTCCTTCTTTCATACGCGTGAGAAGATACTCTCT
This sequence comes from Jaltomata sinuosa, assembly GCA_003996215.1. Lineage (NCBI taxonomy): Eukaryota > Viridiplantae > Streptophyta > Magnoliopsida > Solanales > Solanaceae > Jaltomata > Jaltomata sinuosa. The sequence goes on along the minus strand of QJPP01007573.1, from coordinate 304,243 downwards.
ACTAATGAGGACCCTCTTTTCTTGGTACTAGAATACTACTCCTAAAACATGCATATAGACCATATAACATCCGAGATATAACAAGTGTCAAAACAATTGGAAAGCATAAAGACAAGTCTAATGTCAAGCAAGGTCAACCATAAATTCTATAGACTTAGCATAATCATAGTTCAAATCACACTTTTCTTTCTAAATTCATACTTGAAGAATTAGGCATGCAATTTCCATAAGGTACTTGAGATCATAATATCCATGCATGACGTTGAGCGTAAAATCCATGGGGGAATCATGAGAAAATGCTTAATAGGAAAGCCCAAGAAGATTGAGTAAAAACCCCAACTTAGAAATTCATAACTTGGAAGGAATCATATTAAAATCAACTTTAATGCATGGGCTTTTGGAACAAATCAAGGAATCAAAATAAAATTATAAATAAACAATAAAAAACCATGAATTGATGCTTAGAAACGGATTTCATAAGTTTTTCACCAATTTAGATCAAAACCCTAATTTTACAAGTTCATAATTCAAAATAAGAATTGGGGTTTTGGGTACTAGGGTGAAAGGAACCCATTGTTGAATAACCACATACCTTGATGGAAGCTAACCCAACTGATTTGAAAATAAAAGGAGACTTGAGCTTGGAGCTTGAGTCTAGGAGTTGAAACCCTTGCTTGAAGCTTGAGAGGATGAAATTCCTTTTCTTCTTTTGGAACTTGATTGAAAATATGGGAGAGAACTTAGGCCAAGTAGAAATAAGAACCATCCTAAATAGGCTTAAAATGACTTAGTATAGGAGTTAAAAGAGTGAGAAATTATAAAAATACCCCTCGACTTAAGCTTGAAAAAACTGATGAAATGACTCAGCTTCAGGGATCACGGGTCAGTGTACGGACTGTCAAAGCGAATGACAGACCATCATTTGGTCTGTGGTTTTAGAAATCACTTCTGAGAGTCTACTGGAATTCCATTCCACGAGTTACAGGATGGTTCGTCGTTCAAAATGATGACCCGTCAAGTCACTCATGGAATCTAGGGAAGAAAAGCTGAATTTTGACAGACCATGGGTCACTATACGAACCGTGGTTTTGATCTACGGGTCTTGAATAATCAGTGATTTTGAAGATTAAAATTTTAATGTTCAGTTCATCAATGACGAGTCACAGTACGGACCGTGGTTCAAAACCACGGTTCGTCATCGTGATCCGTAATCACTGGCAGCACTGCAGTAAAATATCCATAACCTTTTACTCTTGACTCAGATTAATGCGCGGCTGGTGGCATTGGAAAGATGAATCAAAACCCTTTAATTTGGTGAGTACTAGGCCACCTAACTATTTATATTTTAGGAGGAATGATAGATTGAATTTTACTCTAATTTAGTGTTACATGAAAACTTACTTGGGTGAGGTGCTTGCGGCTTAACTTGATGATAGGAGTTTCTTATGAACATGATTCGCATCCAAAGCACTCACCACACTAGAAAAATAATCATTACCCTCATGGAAAAGGGTCAGCTATTTAGCATAGGATTTTTGGGGTGTTACAATATCTCCCCCATGGAATCATTCATCCTCGAATGAAGATTAAGAAAGGGAATTCTAGGGAGAAAATAGCCCAACCAAGAATGAAAAGTGAAAATTGAAGAATCAACATGAAACTGAACTTTTCAACTTAAAACATGGCTAAATCAACTTTGAAAATATGAATATATGCTAGGATGGTGAGGGAAACTGATGGAATAGATTCAGAAGGACATACTAAGGTTAGAACTACTACCTCAAGCTGAAACTGGGTTGGAAGGAGAAGGGTGAGGGTACTTGGCCTTCATGGATGATTTTGCTTCCCCAGTAGCTCCTTCAATTGAGTTGTAAAAGCTGAAGTACTATCGTGGTAACCGATTTCCGACTGAAATAAAAACTGAGCTGGTTTCATGAGACACGTATGCATGCTAAAAATGTAAGAACAACCAACAGGACAGGAACTGGATATCCAACACGATAACTGGTCTGGGACGAGAGTAGGAACTCATCTAAAACTCATAAAGAACAACCTTACTCTAGAAATCGCAGTTAACCGAAAGGGACACCAAACTGAGAGAAATAGATATATAGGAAAACTATTCTCTTCTGAATACCACTCCTACCATTTGCAACTAGCAACCTCTGCACATAATGGTACTAAGGTTTGAGTCTAACTACCTGATTCACCATGTTCAAACCTATCTCGACCAGATCTCTTGCATCTAGAATGTCTTCTAAGGATAGCATCCCCCCTTTATCACAACAACCAACTAACCTAGGGCTCCCAACCAAAGGGTCACTAGTTGGGTATAACAAATAATCACATGTATACGATCACGATATTCAAGTTTATAACTATGGTCACCCTAAGGTTTCATAGCTTACCCTATTTAAGACTTCTCTCCTCTTCCCTATCATAACTAGGAGTCACAAATTCAATAACTTCTACAAGGGTACATACTAGACTACCTCATCTAACTATTTAGCATGAATAATCCTTACCTCATAATTCACCCACACCTAGAAGTCAAGGTGGAACAAGTACACTAACAAGGAAAAGGAATCTGCTACCTCCAAGCTAGGCTACTTCCATGCCTCCTCCCTTAAAGCTTATAACAACATAAACCAGAATCATTGAAAGAAAAGAGCTGGAGCAAGAGTGTCACAAATGAAGGATTACAGATTGATCTTGACTTACACTCAGGGTGATCAAGACACTCAAGGTGAGGCTTGGGGAGTTGAGTTCAATATGCATGAGTATTTTACATACTGGGCACGTAAGGCATGAATGATGGGGATCACCACTCCTCGTCATCAAAGGCAAAGGTTACGGGCTTTAGAGAAAGGAAATCATAAGCGCAAATTATTTCAAGAATCAGGTCGAAGCATATACATAACGTAACATGATTTGATTAGCTATAAAGGCATGTCTGAAGAATGAACTGAGCAAATAGGACCGAGAATACTGAGAGACATGATTTTACATAGATAACAAACCTCAGGGCTTAAAGCTGGAATTTATAGAATCACAGGATAAGAGTAAAATCATTGTCTGAAGCAATCACTTGCCATTCTAGAATCTGAACATGAGCGTGAATCTGAAATAGGACCAAGGCGTTGACACACAAGGCATGTAAAAGGTATCATAATGGCAGAAGTATACTTAGGACGCTAGGATGGAAATAAGCTTCTGCCTCCCCTCTTGACTTTGTTCTAACACCCACAAGCATCGGTACCTTAGCCTCTAAAATCTGACTGATTCTACATTCCACCATCTCCCCTTTAGGTTCATCCCACCATCCTAAGTCTATGGACCTCTCACCAACCTCTCAAAGAAACTATGATCATTTTACCCTAACCGAGCATACACTACTCTAGAATCTAACACGAATACCCACTTCCTTCTATAGTCTAGGACCCTCCTTCACCTAAAAGTCTAGGCCTCAACCCTTTTACCTCCATTTTGTTCTAGGTTAAGACAACTCACAACCAAACAAGAATAGGGGTCCAGGGACTAGCATTCCTCGTGGGGTTTCTTTGCGGAGACATTATCTGAAATGCATACGGAACAGATTATAAGGGTAAGTAGAGTAAAACTCTATTGCACGATAGTGAACATGAAGAAGTAAAGTTTTTCCTAAAACACCTCGTAGCCTCCCTCTCATCAGTGTGGCCCGCTTCACACCCATGAAAGAGACTCTACTTAGTGCGGCTTTCTGACACTCTAGGACTCTTGAACCTGAGGCTCTGATACCAAGTTTGTCACGCCACCATGTTACCCCCTAGACGTAACATCGGACTTGGGACCACAAGTGCCCCAAGCTAACCCTTGTTCATAACACTCTCAAGCATAACAAAAGATAAGCGAAAACATAAAAGGTAAAGTCGAATTAACATAAATGTAGAATCAAGTCAAATAAAATACAAAATCCATATAAAGACTACTCAAATAATGTCTATGTTTGAAAAGCCTCTACATAAGACATATGGAATTGTTGGGACACCCCAGCTAACTCTAAGTACTGAAGGGAAAATACTGAACTAGACTCTACTATCCCTCGGAAAATGAGGATTCACCAACCCTCGCTGAATAGCTCACGAACTCTAGCCACGTGTCTGAGAATGGAAACTTAGATCTGCATCATCAATAAGATGTAGTGTAAATATGCGTCAATACTATAGGATGTACTGAATATATGAGATATGCATAAATAATACAAAAGCATGCTTAAAACATAATTGAGGATGGCATGGATGCATAATAAGGGTATCATGTGTCAATATCATAATCCTGAGTAATAAAACATAAGCTTAGAAGGCGAAGCGTCAATTCAAGACATCATAAGGTTTAGAAAACTTGAGAACGTTCATAAGGGAATCTGTATAACCAGCGTTAGACCATAGGATCTACATAGAATTTTACTTTCATAAATAACCGAGAAGACACTCTCTACTAACGAGGACCCTCTTCGCTTGGTACTAGAATACTACTCCTAAAACATGCATATAGACCATATAACATCCGAGACATAACAAGTGTCAAAACAATTGGAAAGCATAAAGACAAGTCTAATGTCAAGCAAGGTCAACCATAAATTCTTTAGACTTAGCATAATCATAGTTCAAAGCATACTTTTCTTTCTAAATTCATACTTGAAGAACTAGGCATGCAATTTCCATAAGTTACTTGAGATCATAATATCCATGCATGAAGTTGAGTGTAAAATCCAAGGGGGAATCATGAGAAAACGCTTAATAGGAAAGCCCAAGAAGATTGAGTAAAAACCCCAACTTAGAAATTCATAACTTGGAAGGAATCATATTAAAATCAACTTTAATGCATGGGCTTTTGGAACAAATTAAGGAATCAAAATAAAATTATAAATAAACAATAAGAAACCATGAATTGATGCTTAGAAACTGATTTCATAACTTTTTCCCCAATTTAGATCAAAACCCTAATTTTACAAGTTCATAATTCAAAATAAGAATTGGGGGTTTTGGGTACAAGGGTGAAAGGAACCCATTGTTGAATAACCACATACCTTGATGAAAGCTAACCCAACTGATTTGAAAATAAAAGGAGGCTTGAGCTTGGAGCTTGAGTCTAGGAGTTGAAACCCTTGATTGAAGCTTGAGAGGATGAAATTCCTTTTCTTCTTTTGGAATTTGATTGAAAGCATGGGAGAGAACTTAGGCCAAGTAGAAATAAGAACCATCCTAAATAGGCTTAAAATGACTTAGTATAGGAGTTAAAAGAGTGAGAAATTATAAAAATACCCCTCGACTTAAGCTTGGAAAAATGATGAATTGACTCGGCTTCAGGGATCATGGGTCAGTGTACGGACCATCAAAGCGAATGACGGACCGTCATTTGGTCCGTGGTTTTAGAAATCACTTCTGAGAGTCTACTGGAATTCCATTCCACGAGTTACAGGATGGTCCATTGTTAAAAATGATGACCCATCAAGTCACTCATCGAATCTAGGGAAAAAAGCTGAATTTTGACAAACCACGGGTCACTCTACGGACCGTGGTTTTGATCTATGGGTCCTGAACCAACCAGTGGTTTTGAAGATGAAAATTTTAATGTTCAGTTCAGCAATGACGAGTCACAGTACGGACCGTGGTTCAGAACCACGGTTCATCATCCTGATCCGTAATCACTGGCAGCACTGCAGTAAAATATCCATAACTTTTTAGTCCAGATTAAGATTAACGCGCAGTTGGTGGCGTTGGAAATAAGACTCAAAAACCTTTAATTTGGTGGTTACTAGGACACCTAACTCTTTATATTTTAGGAGGAATGATCGATTGAAGTTGACTCTAATTTATTCTTACATGAAAACTTACTTGGGTGAGGTGCTTGCAGCTTAACTTGATGATAGGAGTTTCTTATGAACATGATTCGCATCCAAAGCACTCACCACACTAGAAAAATAATTATTACACTAATGGAAAAGGGTCGGGTATTTAGCTTAGGATTTTTGGGGTGTTACACTAGCGGTCGGTCATTTCAGGCCATTGCGGACTATGCTCGTATAATTGAGGATTCGCATCATCATGACACCAGGGCCAGAGATAAGAGGCCTCGACATCAGGGTGGCTATAGCGGTTTTAGGCATGGTGGTAGAGGTTCAGGCCAGTGGGGCCGAGGTTAGCAGCCATAGCAGTATCAGGGTCAGTCTACCCGACCAGTTCAAGTATCACTCCAGACTTTAGGTTCTCAGCTTGAGCAGGGTCTGGGTAGTTAGCAAGGTCACAGTGATCAGCTTTCAATAGGTACAAATTCGGGGGCATCAGGCCATGGTGGCCATATGGGTTCTGCTGGTTTATCCCGACGGAGTAGGTCATCGGGGGCTTATTTGTCTTGCGGTGTGGTTGATCATTTTGGTGAAGATTGACCCCAGCAGGGTACAGTTCAGCAAGCTGAGATGTTATGAGCAGTTCAGCCTCCATCTAGAGGGGGTGATGGTCAGTCTAGGGGTGATACCCCGCGTGGCAGAGGAGGTGGTAGGGATGGCAGTCAGGCAGGTGGAGGTCATCGTCAGTTCTATGCGATCCCTGGGAGACCAATGGTAGAGGACTCGGATGCCGTGATCACAAGTATAATTTTTGTATGTCATCAGCCATCTTATGATTTGTTTGATCCTGGATCCACTTGTTCATATATATTTTCCTACTTTCTGTCTTGTTTGGGGTTGGCTAGTGAGCCATTATCTATTGCAGTTTCTATTTCGACCCCAGTAGGAGATTCTTTAGTAGTGTATTGGATTGTGAGATCCTGTGTGATATTTGTTGGTTATTTAGAGACTTCGGCTGATATGATGATACTTGATATGTTAGACTTTGATGTGATACTGCGCATGGACTGATTATCCCCTCACTGTGCTATTTTAGATTGTTATGCAAGGACCGTTACCATAGCCGTGCCCGGTGTATCCCCAGTTATGTGGCAGGATTCTATTAGCCATGCATCGTTTGGGGTCATCTCTTGTCTTCGAGCTAGGAAGTTTATTTCCCGTGGGTGTTTAGTATATCTAGCATATGTCCGAGATGTTAGTGCTGACCCTACGTCTCCTGAGTCTGTTCCTGTATTTAGATACTTCCTAGATGTGTTTCCTATCGACCTTCCAGGCCTTCCACCTGAAAGAGATGTTTATTTTTCCATTGAGTTAGAGCCGGGCACCAGGCCCATTTCTATCCCTCCCTATCGAATGGCTCCTACTGAGTTTAGAGAGCTTAAGGAGTAGCTCCAGGACTTGTTAGCTAAGAGGTTCAATTGACCGAGTATGTCTCCTTGTGGTGCTCGTGCTCTCTTCGTGAAGAAGAAGGATGGGTTGATGCGGATGTGTATTGACTATCAGTAGTTGAATAAGGTGACAGTGAAGAATAGGTATCCGATGCCCAGGATTGATGACTTATTCGATCAGCTTCAGGGTTCATCCATATTTTCGTAGATTGATTTGAGGTCCAGCTACTATCAGTTGAGGATTAGGTGGGAGGACATCCCTAAGACAGCATTCAGGACACGTTATGGCCATTATGAGTTCCTGGTGATGTCTTTTGAGTTGACCAATGCCCCCGCAGCCTTAATGGATTTAATGCATAGGGTGTTAAGCCCGTACTTGGATATATTCTGATAGTCTTCTTTGATGACATTCTGATATACTGGAGGAGTAGGTACGAGCATTAGCAATATTGAGGACTATACTTCAGACATTAAGAGATTATCGGTTTTATGCCAAGTTCTCAAAGTGTGAGTTTTGGATTGAGTCAGTGGCTATCCTAGGGCACGTGGTGTCTACGGATGGAATTAGAGTGGATCCGAGTAAGATTTCTGCAATTCGTGATTGGCCTAGACCTACCACTCCTACTGAGGTCCATAGCTTTGTTGGGTTAAATAGGTACTACAGATGGTTTGTTGAGGGATTTTCTTCCATAACAGCACCCTTGACTATGCTGACTAGGAAGGATGTTGTGGTCCGATCCGTGTGAGGATAGCTTCCAGAGGCTTAAGGCCTTATTGACTTCAGCTCCAGTTTTGACATTACCGGTTTAGGGTCAGAGTTTCTCCGTGTATTGCGATGCTTCAGTGTCGATCTTAGTTGTGTGTTGATGCAGCAGGGTCGAGTGGTAGCATATGTGTCGAGGCAGCTAAAGGTTCATGAGCGCAACTACCCCACTCATGACTTGGAGTTGGTGGTGGTAGTTTTTGCGCTCAGGATCTGGAGGCATTATCTATATGGAGTTCACTATGAGATATTCATCGATCACTGTAGTCTTTAATACATTACGAGTCAACGGAAGCTAAACTCGAGAAAAAAAAGATGGATTGAGCTACTGAATGACTATGATTTCACTATTCTATGCCATCAGGGCAAGGTAAATGTGGTAGCGGATGCCTTGAGTTGGAAGGCGGTGAGTATGGGCAGCCTAGATTCCCTTTCAATTTCTGAGCGACCGTTGGCCTTGTACATCTAGTCCTTAGCTAACCATTTGGTTAGGCTTGACTTATTGGATCCCAGCAGAGTTCTTGCAAGTGTTGAGGTTCATTCCACTCTAGTTGATCAGATTCAGAGCTGACAGTTTGAGGATCAGGGTTTGTGTGACCTTTATGATCAGGTAGTTCAGGGTGAGGCCATCCGGGCTACTTTGGGTTCTGATGGTATACTGAGATTTGATGGTCGACTTTGTGTTCTGAGGGTTGGTGACTTGATTCAGTTTATACTTTGCGAGGCCCATTGTTCTAGATATTCCATTCATCCGGGAGCCGCGAAGATGTATAGAGATTTGAGGCAGCTTTACGGGTGGAGTGGTATGAAGTGGGATGTGGCAGAGTTTGTATCTCAGTGCTTAAACTGTCAGTAGGTTAAGTTCGAGCATATGAGATCGGGTGATTTGATGCAACGACTTCCCATTCCAGAGTGGAAGTGGGAAGGTATTACTATAGACTTTGTTGTTGGTTTACCTCGTACTTCTCATGGGTTTGATTCTATTTGGGTGATCATTGATAGGCTGACTAAGTCAACACACTTCTTGCCAGTTCATACTTCTTATGAGGCAGAGAGGCTAGCTCAGATCTACATTCGTGAGATTGTTCGATTGTACAGGGTCCCAGCTTCTATTATTTCAGACTGCGGCACTCAGTTCACATCTCTGTTCTAGAGAGCGATACAGAGGGATTTGGGTACAGAGGTTCTTAGTATTGCTTTCCACCCTTAGACAGATGGCCAGTCTGAGAGGACTATTCAGGTCCTGTAGGACATGCTTTGGGCTTGTGTTCTTGACTTTGGAGGTTCATAGGATTAGTTTATTCCATTGACCAAGTTTGGATATAATAATAGCTTTCATTCGAGCATTGGCATGGCACCTTTCTAGGCTTTGTATGGCAGGCATTGCAGATCGCCGATTGGTTGGTTTGACGAGTTAGAGTCCAGACCATGGAGTATAGATTTTCTTAGAGATTCCTTGGACCGAGTTTGTTTGATTCAGGACAGGCTTAGAGCATCCCAGAGTAGGCAGAAGAGCTACGCTGATCGTAGACTTTCTGCCTTAGAGTTCAGTATTGGTGATTTGGTTTTCCTTCGAGTATTGCCGTGAAGGGCGTGATGAGGTTTGGTCAGTGGGGCAAGCTTATCCCCAGGTTTATTAGGCCGTTTGAGATTCTACAGAAGGTTAGTAGTGTTGCCTACATGTTAGCTTTGCCTCTGATGTTTGCAGCTGTTCACCTAATTTTTCATGTCTCGATGTTGCACCGGTATATGACAAATGAATATTACGTGTTGCATTGGGATTCAGTTCAGTTGGATGAGAGCTTGTCATTTGTTGAGGAGCCGATAACTATTCTAGCCAGAGATATCAAGAGATTGAGATCTAGGGAGATTTCGATTGTGAAAGTTGAGTGGAGGCACCATCCGATCGAGGAGGCTACTTGGGAGACCGAGAGAGAGTTGCATGCTCAGTATCCGCAATTGTTTGAGCCTTCAAGTACTCTCTTCTTCTTGACTTTCTAGAACGAAAGTCTTTTTAGTAGTGGATGTTTTGATGACCCTTCCTGTCATCTTCGCGTTTACGTGTTCATTGCACTATTAGAGCTTTCTTGTAGTGGCCCCAAGTCATTTATGTCTTGTTGGGACCGGTAGTTTGGTGCCCTGGCCGTTCATTTGGTTGTTTTGCCCTCTTTCCTATTTTAGAGCTATAACTTAGAATATCATTGACTTTAGTCAACATTCTTATCTAACATGCTCGAAATTGAATTCTGATAGTTCCGTTAGCTCCGAAGCATTGAGTTTGGTCTAGTTGGACCTTTAGTTGAGTCCTGAGAACTTCCAGTGTGGGTTTGGTATTGCTTTCTCTGTTTTCAGGCTATTTGGAGTTGAAAGTATAACTTTGGGTGACTTTCAATGTTCGGAGTCGTATTCGAAATTCGATGATTCCATCAACTCCGGAATGTTGAGTTTGGGTTAGGAAGGTGGTTGGTGTGGGTTCCGGGTGAGTAAGACTCATTTTGAGCCTTTGGATTCTTATTCGTTGGTGTTGACCTGGGTCAACATTTCTCAAAAACGACCTCGTAGGAATGTTTCGTCAATTTCGTTGAGTCTGGAATGTCATTTCCACTCTGTTAGCATTATTGGTTTTTGAATATCGGTGTCCGATTATGCCTGGAATACCCCGTGGGGAATCTTTGTGCTGCTGGTTTTATTGCAGGTCACAATCCTTCAGCACCAATGGCGCCCAGGCAGCGCGATCGTGTTAGCTTGTGGCCAGGGCTTCAGCGCAATCACGCCTCAGTGCCTGGAGCCGGCCAGCGCGATAGCGCCCTTAAGGCGCGATGGTGCCTTGGTGCCTGGCCCCGCTTGAGCGCGATGGCGCTGGTTTAGCGCCAATGGCACTGACCAACGACAAACAATTATTTAAGGCTTCTTCTTCATTTTTCCAACCTTATTTCTCTCAACTTCCTCACTCTAAACAGCCTAATACTCTCCTAAATTACTCCTATATCAATCCTAAACCTTGGGGAATTGTTTGTTCGTTGATTTTTCATAGTTTTTCATCTCTTAGTAAGCCTTCTTCCTCCTTGAATTCTCTTGTTCCTTCCTTAAAATCCACCATTGATGCTCATCCCAAGCTTGGAAATTATTGTAGTGGCTGCCTTGTAGCTGGTGCATGTTCGTGGGTGTGGTGCATTATCCGTCTTGGGCTGAAAGTCCATCTTTTTGGTAAGTAATTCTCGCCTAATTTCTGTTTTTTGTTCTTAAAATTCTACCTTCAAACCTCAACTTGAGCGGGCTATTTTGGCTCCCTTCTCACGGCCAATTGCGCTCAATTTTGGAGCATAGCTTCTTGGCATCGTTGGGTTCATTGTGCTTCTTTCCATTTTTGGTTTTGGGTTGTGGGATCTGTGGGCCTGCTTTTGACTCGGATATCGACCCGTCTACAATTGTATCACTATGGGTATCATTAGTCTCATTTTAATATATTTTTCACATTATTGATAGTTTGAGCCTTGTTCAGAGCTTCTCAGAGCAGCTCGGCCCGAATATCGTCATTTCTGTAGCTTGTCATCGGACGACAGGTAGGTTATGGTCTAACTCCTAGACTTAGCATATATCGGATAAAATTGTACTAGCTGACATCCTTGAGTTGGGTTATTAGGTTGGTACCACAGACCTTGACCACTTTTTCATGATTCGTCCCATTTCTTTCCTCTGTTGTATGTAGTACTCTTGGTATTTAATATTATCACCCTTGTGGTTCTGTAAGGCCTTGTTGACTCTGGAACATAGATGGTGGGATTATTGGGAATGTCCATGAGTAACAGACATAGAAATATCCTTCTAGGATGGTAATGCTTGATGAGTAGCTTCGGAGCCTGTGCAGGGCCGTTAGGTTGATTGTGAGCTTCTGGGCGGCTATTTGTGTTGATCATTCATTCCATGCATGTAAAGAGGGTTTATCCATGTTTTACTACGATTTTTGCTTCGGGCCTACTGGAATTGTTTTCTAAACTTTGCATGGCCCCGGAAGTCCGTTTTCGATGGAAATGAATTGGAAATGGTTTTGACTTAACTTGTGAATCTTCTTAGGGTAAAAGAAGGTTAAATTATGATTTCTACCACCAATTTTACTACTATTGCTAGACTCACCCAGGTCGAGGTGCTAGTTGAGTTTTCTTACTGATTTGAGAAGACTTTAGCCTCGATTGGACTGATCATTTGAGTTGACTTTCTACTATTTTATACCCGGCTACACCCCGGGAACCCTTGGAGGGGTTTTTTAGATGTCATCTACTACTTTAGTCCTGGACAGGGTCTGGGCATGCATATTCGAGATTTAGCCACTGGCTTGAACCCAGACTTATTTCCGGAGAACACATTTTTTATACTGAGTTTTGGTATGGGGTCCGGGACCTCTATGGACCTTGTCACCCTGGGCCTGAGTCTTTGGGCTGCGTGTGCCGGAGGGAGGGTATATGGCAGAGTAGAGGTATACGGGCAGCGTTCTTTCATGGTACCTACCTTCTGGGCCAGATTAGCATCGGAGAAGGTACATACAGAGTTCTTATTCCGCCCTAAGGTTATCATGCATCATATCATTCATTGCTTGAGATTCCACCCTTGTTTGCTATTTGTTGATTGTACGCTCTGGTAGTATTGTTCCTCGGTTGTATGGGTGGCTGGGGGACTGTAGGTAGACTCTTGTTACTTTATTACGGTTATAAGTATGAGATTGATTACTGCAAGGTTGTTAGTGCTGGATTGAGATTGTCATGATTAGCCTGGTTACTGATTTCTGTTTTCCGAGCATGTCTACCTTTATCCCTCTCTCCCATTTCTTATACTTGAGGTTACCGGTATACTGTCTATTTTTGAAACTCGTTACATATATACTATTATTGCAAGGATACAGGTGCGCCATTTCTTACTTTCACCTGTGCCTGTTGTGTATATATTCTATTTGCTAGCCTTGTATGTTGTTCTTGTTGTCTTCCCTCTGGGCTAGTTCCTGTGTACTTTTCATTGATTTTTGTGACTGCTTGCTTCTATTCTGTTTGCTACTGCACTTTTATCTTATATGTGCCCAGTCGGCCTATGATACCTACTGGGTACCTTATGCTTCGCATTTGGTGCTCACCCTACACTGCATCTTCTAGTGTAGATCCTAGTGTGAGCCATTGCCACTAGCTCGTGGGAGACTCGTGCTTGGAGTTTTATGACATCCAGACTGAGGGTGAGTTCTTAGCGACCGGAGCTTGACTCTAGTTTATATTTTTGTATATTTTGTACTCTTAAAGCTTTGGAGACATGATGTATATATATTACTTTTGGATCCTTTATACTCCTTATATAGATCAGGCTCTTATACGCTATGATACCAGGTTTTTGGGTTGGTTTAGCTTCCGCTTTGTATTTATGGTACTCCTGTTATCCAGTTTATTCATCTTGTTCCCTTTCTTTTGCTTATTTATTTGTTCTTCCGCTTAAACTGTTAGAAGGTAGCCCATTACTAACCATTCAGGGCTTCGAGGACTGGTTCACCTACTAAGGGGTTGTAGGTGCCATCATGATCAAGAAATTGGGCCGTGACATAACAAGTTGGTATCAGAGTACTAAGTTTACCTGTCTCACGATTACAAAAATAATGTCTTATAGAGTCCTGCAGATCAGTGCAAAGATGCTTGTTATCTATCTTTGGGAGGCTATAGGACTTTAGAAAATTCTATTTTCTTGATTTCTTTTTGTGCGTTCTTGGTCTGGTCAAACTTTTAAAATCTCCTCAATCTATTCTCTCATTTGTAGTAAGGAATTATTCTTGAATTCGCACGCTTATAGTTGGGGGTGTATGTGGCAGACTAATGAGAACAATTTGCAGCCAGATTTGGACTATATCTATGATCCGAAGATAGATTGAGTAAGGTTGTGGTTTAGATGATGCATTTTAAGGATATTGTATGGAAATGTGAACAGTGGTTTAAAGAACCTTTTGAACGTCTTATCTCATGTGGTTGGTTTTTAGCACTTGGGAGAGTGTGTGTGAATATATATATATATATATATATATGTGTGTGTGTGTGTGTGTGTGTGTGTGTATGTGTGTGTGTGTGTGTTTATGTGTGTGGGAGGCATAGATGGTATCTGAAATATTGTTGACAATTGGAAATGGTATGAATAAGAGGATAACCCAGTAATAAGCATGGTGACTTTGAAGACTATAGTTAAGAATGATTTTCATGACAAGAATTGGTTGCTCAGTGTATGATGGAAATGAAGATTCTTCAATAGTGATCGAAATTTCTTCTACAATCTTATGGCATGAGTCTATTGGCATGGATTCAACAGTTCAGTGATGAGATAGGTACAACCATTATTTTAAGGAACAATTAAAGTTGTAAGAAACCAATGGATTGGTTAAAAGAGCAATGATTATGGTAGAGTGTGAAGGAGAGCTTCTTATAATAAGGTTTGAGGTTGTCTAACTAGTTTCGAGGTTCTTATGAAGAGTATGCTTTCTATCTTTTGAAGTGGCGATACATCAAAGAGAATTTGAATGATCTGAGTTTTAGGATATGGATTCTATAGTAGGACTTGTGTTTACTTGGCTATAGTCATGAGGTGTGCTAATTTTTCTATTGGCCGAGATTTATGAAAAGGTAAATTAACTATGTGTTAGGTGACATAAAGGATAAAAGAAGACCAAGTGTTAAGAGTCCTTAAAGGAAGATGATTGTCGGTTTTAGGATAAGAGTGGAAAAGTTTCTTTCATGATTAGATTTTTATGGGACTATATGGCGATATTACTTTAGCAAGGGATATGTTTACTTATTTGTGTGAGATGAAGACAAGGGTGCATATTACATTGGGCTAGAGACTAAGTAGTTTGTGTAATGCGTTATTGTTACTTGATGGGTAGGAATGTATGGTGTGATTCGACTATGAACTTCTCCATGATTATGTTGCAAAAAAGTGGTGGATCTTATAGGCTTTCATGACGTGGTACTACCAGGGTAGAGCAAGTGATGAATGAAAATAACTATATTGGTTAATGAGTGTAAAAGGTTAATTACCTAAGGAGCTATCAGTTGTTCACCTATTTGGATAATAAAGTTCAACACTATATTAGGATTTGAAGGACCAACTAGTTTTTACTACGGACACTTGAGTGAGACATCAGTCTATAAGAGAAATTAAAATGGTGGATCGATAGTAGGTATTAACATGTTTGTTGTGTGGAATCGTCTGAAAATGTTAGTGGGAATGTGCATGTAGAAATCGATTGTTTTTACAAATTGGAAGCAAGATATTTGTGGTTTGAGGTATTAAATCGGCAGCAAAAATCAGTTTCGTGAAGTTACTCGGCCTACTAAGTAAATTTGATGAGAAGACTCTGTGATGTCTTGTACATGTGATATGACTAATTTAGATGAATTTTTGGTTAAAAGATTCTAGTAAGGTAGGGAATACTTTCAGGTATCCAGGATTTACAGTTGTTACTACTTTGGTGATTATCTTTGTTTATATGGAAAGACTTGTGATGTTTTGAAACACTCCTTGAGTATACTTGAAGGAATTTAAACTTACAATGATAAAAGTGATTGAAAATGGAATATGACATTTGGAAAATAAGGTGAGGCTATCTGTTTTGATTTGGAAGGCTAAGGATTTATCTTCAGGAAGTGAGACTTGGATATAGAATGGCGTGGTTACTTTGGTCTTGTTCAGGTTATGGTGATACAATGTGTTTTTCATATAGGTTTTAAACTACTAAGTATGCTTAGAGAAAGAAATCTATAGACGTTTAGTACAAGTGTTGTGATAAGTTCCATGGTGGTTTTAAGTTTGATAACAAATAAGGTTCAGATTTCAAATGACGAACCCAATTAGATCAATAAGAAAATGATTGGTGATGCACTAAGGCCTGTGATATTATAGTGTAATGATCAGGTCCATCGTTATGGGTAAACCTTTCGTTCCAAGTTTCAGGTTAGAAAACTTTCGGGTTTGGGATTTAGAAATTTTAGGCTAGGCGAGTATCAGTCAGTTTTTCAGAGTAAGGTATGGTCTAGGGCAATCCGGGTGAGGATTAAGTAACGTGTCTTATGTTGAGATAGTTTTCCATCAGCTAAGATGCTAAGGAGTCTGGGAGACTTTTCGGAATTGAATTCATGTCAGTAGATCTCCCGGTATTAAGGTTGATGTCAAGGGGTTATTCCGGAACGTCAAAATTTAAGGTGTGTTGCAAAATAGACCTTTTTATGGGATTTTTTGAGATTTTGTACTGTCTCAACTGCTATAGTAGTTTACACTGAGCTACCGCGACAATGGCTATAGAGGAATAATTTTCGCTATAGCGGATGTCAACGATGGTCAGCACCACTATAGCGGTCAATTTGGCTATGGTGGTACCGCTATCGCGGTGTGCAGACCGCTATAGCAAACTAAGTTGGGTTTTATGCTGTGGGGAAGGGAAGAGATGAAAGGAGGCTAATTTCAGTGAATTTCCACCAAACTCCATAAAAAAGGTAACTCCCCTCTTCATTATTTCAATTCCCGAACCTTAGAAACTATAATCTACGAGTTTGGGAAAAGGTTTGGGTTAACCTAAGAATATGGAATCTAGGGGAAAAGGGGATTCTAGGGTTTTAGTTTTTGTTTATGTTGTTTATGAGGTTTTCATGCCTTAATCACCCTTATTCGCTAAATGTAACCGTGAAAATGGTAGTTTAGGATGAATTAGTGGTGGGAAAACCCGGGAATTAATGGAATGACTATTGTTTTGTCCTGGGGATTGGGATTTTGTATAATCCAAGTAATTTAGGCCGTTGGACTAATTTTAGCATATTTTATAATTATTTTTAGACCCAGAGCAAACACAAGCTTTTGAAAACGGGAAGGCTCTGGTCCAGGAAAGTTTCCCAAAAGCAATTCGAGGTAGGTGATGGTTAATATTTGCCAAATGAAATGTACATATATGTAACTATAACTTAGTATTGTATATGTTTTCATGCTTAGAAAAGGGAGACTGAATATCCAAGTGTTTGGGGTGTCGATTATGTGAAATGAACTTGATTATTGCTTGTTGGTTTACAAGCTGTTTCTATTCATTTTGATATTTACTGTTGGTTTTGTTTGATATGAACGGTTGGATCGGGTACCACGCATGGTATGGGATACTAACGGTTAGCTCGGGTACCATGCCTGGTATGGGATGATAATGGTTGGCTCGAGTACCACGCTTGGTACATGTTATATATTTATTGGTTGTCTCAGGTACCACATCTGGTACGAGTTTAATTTTCATTTTTGATTGCATTTTTGATGGTTCCATGAGTGGATCGGGTTGATTTCTGAATTTATGATTTATCATGTTAGTCCTTGAGAGGCCGAGTTGTTACACTTAAATGTGGAGTTGGTCCTGGGGTGGACTGGCATTGCATGTTAACACTAGGTAATGGTCTAGAGATTCATAGTTGGTCTGGTAATGAGATAAGGGTAATGTCTTATTTGTTGTTCATGGTTAAATCATTGTTGAATCTGTTTTATATGGTTGATAAGTTAGAAGGTAGGCTGAGAGCCTGGAATTATGTTGTTGGTTGTTAATACATGCTTGCACTACTTTACTGAGTTTTGGTTTATTGTATTTATATTGTTTTTTGGAGCTGGCCGATGATCCTACAAGTATATGATGGTTGTGTACTGATTCTTCACTTGTTTTTCCTTTTATAAGTACAGGACATCTTCTGATGGCTCCTATGTGACCTCAGATCTAGTTTCGGCGATTCCAGATTCCAAGGGTGAGCTGCTTCTTCCGGGTAACCATGGTTTCTCTATTACATTATCTAGTCCATTGTTCGGACTCAAACACCTTTGTTTTTGAGGTTGCATATCCATATTCTAGACTTTTGGTAGATGTTTTGGTATGGTGACTTTTAGATTCTAGAGGTAGTTTTTCGCAGGATCTTGTTTAGTATTATTTTTGAGTATATATGTTAGTTTATTTTAATGCAAACTAGTTTTGAGCTGTTACAATTTCTAAGTTTTGGTTCGATATTGGTTCGCTCATCCGAGGGTTTTCAGTGGGTGCCACTCACGGCGAGTTAGGTCATGACAAAGATAGTATCAGAGCTCTAGGTCCATTGATATCGTTGTAATAAAGTAGGTCTAGTAGAGTCTTGTGGAATGGTACGGAGACGTCTTTACTTTTCTTTGAGAGGCTATAAGACTTTAGGAAACTATCACTTCTTTCTTCCTTCGTGCTATAACTCGATTCCAATTGGTATCTGGTGATACAAATTGGTATCCAACCTCTTTCACTCTTTTATGCACAAATGGTGAATACAAGGAATAATGGAGCAAGAGCGGTGACCCCGGTAGGCGGCCCAGTGGTCAGATGGAGAGGAAGGGGCAGGGGCAGGGGCAGGGGCAGAGGTAGAGACAGAGGAATGGCAACACTCGCTAGGGGTAAGGCTCAGGCAGCAGCTGGACAAAGAGAGGTGACCCCTCCCCCACCCAAGTATCAAGTTGAAGAGGAAGTTGAGGTTGTTGTTAAGGAAGGAGTTAAATAGGAGGAGGAAGTTGCGACTGGAGGTGCAGGCTTTCCCCCTATAACGCCTAGGGAATTTCAGCAGGTATGGACTTTTTTGAGTGGACTGGTTAGTGCTGGAGTCACTCCCACATGTACTGTAGATCAGGCTTCGGGCACCCAGCCAGCGGCTGCAATGGCTCCTAGGATGGATGCAACATTGGGTACTGATGACTTCTTCCATCTGATGCTTGGTCTGGTTATGACTGGGAATGAGTATGAGATGCTGACTAAGTTTTTGAAACTGAAACCTCTTACGTTTCAAGGTACTGAGAAAGAGGATGCTTATGAGTTTATCCTAGATTGTTATGAGAGGCTGCATAAGCTGGGCAATGTGCAGCAGCATAGGGTAGAGTTCGTCCCTTTTTGGCTTCATGGTGATGTCAAGCAGTGGTGGAGGTCTCATGTGGAGTGTCGACCATCAGTTTTGCCTCCACTGAATTGGGCGGAGTTTCATTCTCTTTTATTAGAGAAGTATGTGCCCTGCACTCTGAGGGATCATCAAAAGGATGAGTTTCTGTCACTTGAGTAGGGCAACATGTCGGTCTCAGCCCATGAGGCCAAATTCCATGCATTATCCCATTATGCTACTCAGCTTTTGGGTGCAGAAGAGGAGAGGATTCGTTTATATGTGAAGGGCCTGAATACTGAGTTGCAGGTGTTATCTATCTATAGGACTTCAGCGTGAAAGAGTTTCAATGAGGTAACAGATTATATGATGAAGTTAGAGGGGGTTAAACAGGTCGGGAAGGCTAAGGTGTTAGCCAAGAAGTCCCGAAATGATGGAAATTTCAATAGTTCATACTCCAGGGGTCACAGTCAGCAGGTGTATTTTTCTCATCCTATTCAGTCAGCTTTGCCAGCTTTTACAGGTGGTCATCTGGGAGCCAGTTAGTTCTTAGCTCCTATAGGCCAGGGGGCTTCTTATACTTCTACTAGTAGGCCTACTCTTAACCGCGGATGTTTTCATTGTGGTGATATGGGTCACTTCAAGAGGGAGTACCCTCACAAGAAGATAGGTAATCAGACTCAGCAGCAGTCTAAGGTTGTGGTTCCAGCAACTAGAGGTGGTTATGTTAGAGGTTATTCATAGGGTGGGTGAGGTAACTTTCAGGAAGGCCGAGGAGATAGAGAGAATAGCGGCACAGGCAAGGGTGTGGCACAACTAGCTCGAGAAGTTACTCAGATTGATGACTGGGCCTATTGTTATGCTTTTCCAGGGAAGTCTGAGGCTGAGGCGTCAGACACAGTGATCACAGGTACAATTCTAGTTTGTGATAGGATGGTTTCTGTATTGTTTGACCCAGGTTCTACTCACTCTTATGTGTTTGTGAATTTTGCTTTTGGTGTGGTTTGGTCTATGATATCCTTGATTTGCCTATTCATGTTTCTACCCCAGTTGGAGAGTCTGTGATATTAACCCATGTTTATCGTACTTGTCCTATGGTGTTTGTGGGGCTGCATACTTGGGTAAATTTGGTTATTCTAGACATGTTGGATTTAGATGTTATTTTGAGGATGACCTAGTTATCTCCATGTCATGCCGTGTTGAATTGTAATACTAAGACTGTAACTTTAGAGATTTTGGGTAAGGATAGACTAGAGTGAGAAGGTGTGTATAGGCCTAAGCCAGCTAAGATCATATCATTTATCCGAGCTAGGAAGTTAGTGGGAAGATGATGTTTGGCTTTCTTGGCTCATCTCTAGGATGATAGTGTGGAGTACCCATCGATTGAGTCAGTTCTGGCAGTTTTAGAGTTTCAGGAGGTGTTTTTGGCGGATTTGCCTAGTATGCCTCCGGATAGAGACATTGGCTTTTATATATACTTGGAGCCAGACACTCACCAAATTTTTATTCCTCCTTACCGCATGGCTCCGACAGAGTTGAGAGAACTTAAGACTCAGCTTCAGGAACTCTTAGATAAAGGTTTTATCCATCCAGTGCTTCACCTTGGGGTGCCCTGGTATTATTTGTGAAAAAAAAGGATGGTAGTATGAGGATGTGTATAGACTATAGGCAACTGAACAAGTTTACCATCCAGAAAAGTTTTATTTATCTCTCATAGATGACCTCTTTGACCAATTGCAGGGTGCATCGATATTTTTAAGGATTGAGTTAACGTTAGGGTATCATCAGTTAAAGATTAGGCCTGAGGACATCCCTAAGATGGCATTTTAGACTCGATATGGGCATTACGAATTCATAGTGATGTCATTTGGGTTGACCAATGCACTGGTGGCATTCATGAGTTTGATGAATAAGGTATTCAAATCTTATCTAGATTCATTCGTCATTATGTTTATAGATGACATTCTGATTTACTCTAAGAGTAGGGAGGAGCATGCTGAGCATCTCCGCATTGTTTTGGTTATTTTGAGGCACCAAAAATGATATGCCAAGTTTTCCAAGTGTGAATTTTGGTTGACTTCTGTTGCCTTCTTAGGGCATATAATGTCAAAGTAGGGGGTGATGGTGGATCCCCAGAATATTGAAGCAGTTAAGAGTTGAGTCCAGCCTAGCTCTGTGTCTGAGATTAGGAGTTTTGTGGGGCTTGAAGGCTACTATTGCAGGTTTGTCAAGAATCTTTCATCTATCGTCACTCACTTGACAAGGTTGAATCAGAAGGAGGTACATTTATGTTGTCCGACAAGTGTGAGGAGAGATTCCAAAAGCTCAAGACACTTCTTACTACAGCTCTTATTCTTTCATTGTCGGTTGAAGGTAAGGATTTCATTGTGTATTGTGATGCTTCACATTCGGGTTTGGGTGTTGTGTTAATGCAGGACAAGAGTGTCATAGCGTATGCTATAAGGCAGTTAAAGCCTCATAAGAAGAATTACCCAACTCACAACTTGGAGTTGGCAGCGGTGGTCCATGCACTTAAGATTTCGAGGCACTACCTCTATTGTGTCAAGTGTGAAGTGTTCACGTACCATCAAAGCCTGCAACATGTGTTTACTCAAAAGGATTTGAATCTAAGGCAGAGAAGGTGGATGGAGTTGTTAAAAGATTATGATGTGACCATCCAGTATCATCGGGGCAAGGCTAATGTTGTGGCAGACGCATTGAGTCAGAATACGATTAGCATGGGCAGTTTGGCTTATTTGTGGGTGTCCAAACGACCACTAGTTAAGGAGATTTGGGCTCTAGAATCTAAGTTTATGCAATTGGG
The DNA here is from genome assembly GCA_003996215.1 of Jaltomata sinuosa. Taxonomy (NCBI): domain Eukaryota; kingdom Viridiplantae; phylum Streptophyta; class Magnoliopsida; order Solanales; family Solanaceae; genus Jaltomata; species Jaltomata sinuosa. The sequence goes on along the minus strand of QJPP01007573.1, from coordinate 282,465 downwards.
AATCTCAGAACAGGGTGGGGTGTTGGCCAGTATTGAGTTCAAATCCACGTTCATAGAAAAAATAAAGGCCAAGCAGTTTGAGGATGCACAATTGAACAAGATTCTGAGCAAGATAGTATCTGGAGAGTCTGGGGATGCCACGTTGGGCACTGATAGAGGGATGAGCTTCAGGGGGGAGGATTTGTGTTCCTCAGGTTGATGACATAATTTAGAAGGTGTTGGCAGAAGCTCATGGTTCACGGTATTTGATTCATCCGGGCGTAACCAAAATGTACCAGGACATGAGGAAACATTATTGGTGGCCTAGGATGAAAAGAGACATAGCTGATTATATTTCAAAGTGTTAGAATAGTCAGGGTCAAATATGAGCACCAAAGGCCTGCAGGATTGCTTCAGAAAATGCCCGATCCAGAGTGGAAGTGGGAAATGATAGCCATGGATTTCATTGTAGGTCTTTCTAAGTCCTTGGGAAAGTATGACACTATTTGGGTCATTGTGGACAGGCTGACCAAGTCAGCTTATTTCATTCTAGTCAGGGTGGACTATAATTTGCAACAGTTGGCTAAAATCTATGTTAAGGAGATTGTGAGAGTGCACGAGGTGCCACTATCAATCATTTCAGAAAGGGATACTCAGTTTACCTCCAAATTTTGGGGTAAGTGACACGAAGAGTTGGACACTCAACTCACTTTTATCACGGCATTTCATCCTCAGATAGACGATTAGTCAGAGAGCATAATTCAGGTGTTAGAGGACATGCTGAGAGCACGTGTGATTGATTTTGGGGATCATTGGAAATAGTTTCTACCATTGTGTGAGTTCTCATACAACAACAACTACCACTCTAGTATCGACATGGTACCATTTAAGGCATTGTATGAGAGGGGATGTGGATCACCTATAGAGTGGTTTTAGATAGGAAATGTGAAACCCTTGGGCATCGACTTGGTAAGGTAAGCTCAAGAAAAGGTGAGGGGAATTCAAACCAAGTTGCTAGCAGCCCAAAGCAGGAAGTAAGAGTATACAAATTGCAAGGTAAGAGATGGATTTTAAGGTTGGTGACCAGGTGGTATTGAAAGTGTCACCAATAAAGGAGGTTATGCGATTTGGCAAGAGGGTCAAGCTCAGCCCTTGGTATATCAGTCCATTCGAGGTTCTTGAGATTGTAGGGCTAGTGGCTTGCAGGCTAGCACTGCTACCAGTTTATCCAGATTCCATCCAGTCTTCCATGTATCCACGTTAAAGTGATACCATGGGGATGGGGAATACATTATTAAGTGGGATTCAATTTTGCTAGACAAGGATCTTCAATATGAAGAGGAACCAGTTGTGATTCTTGATTAGGATGTTTGAAAGTTGAGGACAAAGGAGATCAAATCTGTGAAAGTTCAATGGAAGCATGGTCCAGTTGAGGAAGCCACTTGGGAAACTGAGAAGGACATGCAGGCTAAGTACACTCACTTGTTTAAAGATTCAGGTACTTCACTTTCCCACTTTTACTTTGTATTTTTGAGTTTGATCATTCGGGGATGAACTATGGATAAATTAGTCTCTGTTGTAATGACCGGGTTTATCGTTATGGGTTTTACCTTTTATGCCAAGTTTCGGGTTAGAAATTTTGGGCTAGGCTAGGCTAGGCTCGGTCAGTTTCAGAGCAAGGTATGGTCTTGGGATATCCAGGTAAGGATTGGTTAATGTTTCTTGTGTTGAGATAGTTTTTCTATTAGCTAAGATTTTAAGGAGTCCATAAGACTTTTCAGAATAGAACTCAGGTAAGTAGAACTCCCGATATTAAGGTTGACATTGAAAGGGTTGTTCCAGAACGTCATAATTTAAGGTGTGTTGTAAAAGGAACCCTTTTGTAGGATTTTTCGAGATTCTATCATGTGTCAACTGCTATAGCAATTGACACTGCGCTACTGCGGTCACCACTATAACTAAATAATTATGCTATAGCAAAAGCCAACGACGATCAGCACCACCATAGCGGTCGGTTCCACTACAGCGGTGCCGCTATAGTGGTGTACGGACTCATATAGCAAACTGAGTCGGGTTTTATGCTGAAACTTCCCTAAAAACGTTCAAAATCTTTCAAGAATGTTTTTGGGAAGGGCATAGATGAAGGGAGGCTAATCTCAGTGAATTTCCACTAAACTCTATAAAAAGGTAAGGTTTTTGCTCCGCTCTTCATTATTTTGATTCCCGAACCTTAGAAACTATAATCTACCGGTTTGGGGAAAGGTTTGGATTAAGCTAAGAATATGGAATCTGGGGAAAAGAGGGATTCTAGCATTTGAGTTCTTGGTTATATTGTTTATAGGTTTTTCATGCCTTAATCACCCTTATTCGGTAAATGTAACCATAAAAATGGTAGTTTAGGATGAATTAGTGGTGGGAAAGATCGGGAATTGATGAATGACTATAGTTTTGGCCTGGGGATTGGGATTTTTTATAATCCAGGTATTTTAGTCTATTGGACTGATTTTAGCATATTTTATAATTGTTTTAGACCAAGAGCAAGCACAAGCTTTCGAAAATGGGAAGGCTCCGGTCCAGTAAAATTTTCCAAAAGTAATTCGAGGTAGGTGATGGTTAATGTTTTTCAAATGCAATGTACATACATGTAACTATAACTTAGTATTGTATGTGTTTTAATGCTTAGAAAAAGGAGACTGAATATCCAATTGTTTGGGGTGTCAAATATGTGAAATAAACTTGATTATTGCTTGTTGGTTTACAAGGTGTTTCTGTTCATTTTTGTGTTGACTGTTGGTTTTGTGTGATATGAATAGTTGGCTCGGGTACCATGCCTGGTACAAGATACTAATGGTTGGCTCGGGTACCATACCTGGTACGAGATAATAATGGCTGGCCTGGGTACCACGCCTGGTACAAGTTATATATATATCAGTTAACTCGGGTACCATGCCTTGTACAGGTTTAATTTATATTTGATTATATTTTGGATGGTTCCATGAGTGGATCGGGTTGATTGCTGAATTTGTGATTTATCATGTTGGTCCTTGAGAGGCCGGGTTGTTACACTTAAATATGGGGTTGGTCCTACGGTGGACTGGCATTGCATGTCAACATTAGGTGTTAGTCTATGGATCTGTAGTTGGTCTGGCAATGAGATAAGGGTAATGTCTTATTTGTTATTCATGGTAAAATAATTGTTGAATCTGTTTTTATGTGGTTGATAAGTTAGAAGGTAGGCTGAGAGCCTGGAATCATGTTGTTGGTTGTTACTACATGCTTGCACTACTTTACTCAGTTTTGGGTTATTGTATTTATATTATTTGTTGGAGTTGGCTGATGATCCTACCAGTACATGGTGGTTGTGTACTGATTCTGCACTTGTTTTTCCTTTTATGAGTATTGGACATATTCTGGTGGCTCCTACATAATATCTGATCTAATTTTGGTGATTCCAAATTCCAAGGGTGAACTACTTTTTCTGGGCTACCATGGTTTCTCTAGTACATTATCTAGTCCATTGTTCGGACTTAGACTCCTTTGTTTTTGGGGTTGCATCCCCGTATTCTAGACTTTTGGTAGATGTTTTGGTACAGTGACTTTTGAATTTTAGGGGTAGTTTTCCACAGGATCTTGTTTAGTATTGTTTTTAAATGTATATGTTAATTTATTTTAATGCAAACTAATTTTGAGCTGTTAGAATTGCTAAGTGTTGCATCGATATTGGTTCGCTCATCCGAGAGTTTCGGGTAGGTGCCACTTACGAGGGTTGGGTCGTGACATATAGCATCCATAAGAGAATAGGTTAATTTTTATCAAGGAAATTTTGTACATGCTTTGGATCAGAATTCAAGCTTTGTGGGGTAAGGCTATATTTATGGTAGTGGATTGTGTTAAGGTATGGATTTGTAAGATAAGGATGATTGAGAATGACGATCATAGAGGAGTTGGAAGGAATTGTGCATGGAAGAGCACATGGGTTGCAGAATTTATTACTTTTAAATGTTAAAGATATAATGAAGTATTACACTCAAAGGATTTGATTTAGAATATGATGTAATAGGCCATGATCCTTTAGACAAAGAATATAGAATGATGAATGAGTCAAAGGGAGGGACAAGAGGTTTGTATCTCGGAGAGTTTGAAGTATTCAAAATTATTTCATGGGTACGAGTTGATAAATCAAATTCCTAGCAGCATTGCATGATTGGTACAAGTTGAGAAATGTGAGACATCATATATGGATCCTTAGTGAAGAATTGAAGGTTTGTGTGGATTGCAGCATTTGAGTTTAGGAAAGACAACACGAGTTGGAACATTCATTAGTAAAAGGTGGAGTAGTTTTGACATAGACTTATGAAGGACTTAGTAATGGCTCTTTTGTAGATTTGGTGTTAGTCTTGGTGTTAATAAGTGATATATGGGTGATTTTGCATTTTTATGTTAGGTTAAATTATTCATATTTTATCAAGTAGCTTGCTGGTGTATTATCAAAAAGACTTGCGATTTTAAGGGTTTATTGAGGATTTCAGGTGGAATTTATACTACCTAGTTGATGAATAATATATAAATTAGTATGATAAATTACTTAGACATTTGGTGATGTATAGATGTATATGCTTATGGTACAAAAAGTTATTGAAGTGATCAGTGGTTTTTTTCAAGTTTTGGTATGAGGATGTAATTGTTGGAATAAAGTTGAAGCATGACATTTGAAGATATATATGAAACTGATATTGATTTCTGACTCAGTAGATTCAGCTCGATGAAACAATACTAACAAAGTTTGAATCAACCTTGGATAAGGCTAGTTTCTGATAAGAAATACTTAGAATGGGCTCAGACGAGTGGAGATCCCTTTTTGGGGGGAAATGGAAAGTCATAACTTAGAGTTTTAGAGATTGGTAATGTGTACTCTAAGGTTGTTTGGTACTAATGACAATTTTTGAATTGTAAATAGAGAATCTGTGAGGCCATGTTATTTTGTTCGCATAGATTTGTACTAGATTTACAATTATCAGATTATGGTGACTATATTGAGTTTTGGTAAATTGGGTATATTCTGAACTATGATTTTTATCAACTTAGTTATTGTGTGTAGAGATAGTTCAAAAGTGTTAAAATCAGATATTTTGAGAAGTTTTGGTTTTGAATACTAGAGATGTATCTGTAAAGGATAAAACAAAAAAGGATTTCAATAGTTAAGGTGAACGAGCGGTACTACATATGTAACTTTATTTGGAAGTATTTGTATAAAGTCTACTATGGGTATTTGCAGTTGTTCGACAGTCTTTGTACTTTCCTTACTTTTATGTTCGAGGACGACCATGTGTTTTAGTGGTGGATAATGTAACAACCTTCGTAGTGATTTCTGACTTTTGGTGTGTTTGACCATTTTAACCCTCTTCATAGTTGTATAATGGTATTCATGGTTTATGAGAATGGGTGGCATGGTTCTCGAGGTGGTTGGTTTAGAATTATGCAAGTTTCTCATTTTGAAAGGTTGAAAAGCTGATATGGCTGACTTTAGTCAACATCCATAAAAGTTGAGCTCGTATTGAAATTCCATTAGCACCATCAGCTCCAAAAATTCATTGTTGGGTTAGTGGGACTATTGGTTCTGGTTCGGAGATATTTGGATGAGTATTGGAAGAGTTTTGAGTTTTGAAAATTGGAAACTTAAAAGAGTTGACCAAATTCAACATTTGAGGTTAGAAAGGTCATTTTTGAGTTTTGATGATTTCACTAAGTTCGTAAGATTACTTTTGGTCTAGTTGAAGGTCTGGTTCAGTTCCTGAGGCTTTTGAATGAGGGTTGAGTCGTTATTTGGTAATTTGGAGATTTTTAAATTAAGAGTTGACTTCGTTCAACATTCGGTTAAGATGACCTCGTTTGGATGTTTTAATGATTGCATCAGGTACGGAATGTGTTTTACAAGTGGTCTGCACTATTGGTTGGGGTCTCAAAGTGTTCAAATGTATTTTGAGTAGTTGGTTGGAAAGTTGAAAGTTTTGGCCAAGAGTTGACTCGGGTCAATATTCATGGATAATGACCTCTGTTGGAAAATTCGATGATTCCATTGAGTCCAAAATATTATTTTTTATCTAGTAGCATGTTGGATAAGTTTTGGGTGATTTTCCAAATTTAGGGTGCTTTGGCCTTGTTTAAGAAAAATCTGTCGATTAAATGGTCTGTTTTTAATTCTAACATAAACAATAACATACCCAGTATGTTTCTAAAAAGTGGGGTCTAGGAAGGGTAGGGTAACCATTTTTAGTTCTAAAGATTGAAAAATTATTCCGAGACTTCCAAAATTTTAAGCATGAATTATAGGACTAATTTGGAAAGTTTGGTGTCATTTTGATAAGTCGAGGTCGAGTTTTTATTGCGAAATATGAAATCTTTTTTTAACAACTAAAAATAATATCTGACTGGGCAAACGAATGTATTATGAAGTTTTGATTGAACGAGTAGGTATGATCATTATTTAGGAGCTATTGAAAAAAAAAATCGGGGCATTTCGCTATTGTATGAGGGAGTTCCGGTCTTATTAGTGAGAAATTATATTGTTGGTGCAAAAGGGTGCTGGTGCAGACCTTTACTGACTGGATTCTTGACTTTTAGCGACGAAAAATGACTTTTACGACTAGAATCGTAGTTGAACAATGTCTATATTTTCAGACTTTGTTCATTCACTAAAAACCTTATTTTTGGGAGCAAGGTAGCTACGATTGAGGCGATTTTTGATGCATTTTTCTCATACAAATATTGAGTATGTGTTTCTAACTTCAATTTGCTCATTTTCTAAGAACATCTATTTCGTTTTTCATGATTTTGATTCATAAAGTAAGATTTCAAACCCCAAAGTTTATGAAATAAAAAGTTCTTGAATTTTTGATCAAATTGTGATGGGTTTTTGTTGATTATTTAAAAGTAAGGTCCTTGTAGTATTGGTAATCTAATTTTGACATAAATTTACCAAATTTTCTCATTTTAAACCGCGTTTGAACTTGGGAATTTGAATTTTTTTTGGTAAAGTAAAAGAATGGTATTTTAATGATTTCAAGCTAAATTTAACTCCATTTTTTATAAAAAATTCATATATGAACTTTTTAATCTTTGGGTAAATTTATTTTCTAAGAAATTTCTTGTTTTGCCCTTTCGGACTCGAGATTGACTTTTGGGTTAACTTTTTGGACGCACTTAGAACCATAGCAATATAGGTATCGTTGGATTCATGTTTATGCGTAGAACTTGTTTTTGATAGAATGGTTGCACTCTGAAGCTCTTCGTAAAGGAAAGGCTTAGGTGTGACCTTGTAGAGTTTGCAGTTCGGTTTTGAGGTAGGTTATGACTTAACTTTCTTCATACTTTGCTTGGGTGGAGACTTATCGTGTAAAATATGCTATGGGTTGGGTGAAATTATGGACCTGCGAACTAAATGAGTTTAATTATCATTGTGATGCCCAAATTTGGGCATATACTGTGCTGGGGGAGAAGGAATTTATATTCTTGGATTAAGATTGAGGCTCGTGGCCGGTGTTCATGAACTTATTATGATTCTAAAACTTTGATCATGTCAGTGTAATTGGCTTGTTGTTACTTCATTTTTCACGCATATGCATTCATCTCATGAAACACTGTATTGTACCATTGGAAGAACTGATTTTGAAAGAAACTAAAATACTTTCTATTTATTCAGTCCGATGTAGGATTCTGGATACAGATATATAGTATTTTACTTATGCAATCCGATGCAGGATTTCGGGCACATATATATGATATGTTACTTATTCAGTTTGATACAGGATTCATGACATAGATATATTTTTTTATTAATTTTATCAGATGTTGGATTTCGGGCAAGGTATATGGACTTCGCGAGTCCCCCATGGATCCCACCTTCTAGCATAGACTGAGAAGGGGATGTATACCGATAGACATGTTCATTACATTATCATTTGAATTATTATTTTGATTGAGATATACAATGGTATTATTATTATTGAACTGCTTACACTTTTCTGCGTGCAGGTTATTTTAGAATTCTTTACTCGATATAGTCATTGATTAAGCTACGTCGACCAATAATGCCTACTGTCACGACCCAGACCGCCGTGAGTGGCACCCACCCAACCCCCGAGTGAGAGAACCATCAACGACCCCGAAACTTAACCGTTCTAACAGCTCAAAATCAGTGTGCAAGAAAATAAACTAGCAATAATCAACCAAATCAACACTAATATAAATAAACCTGCGGAAATCCCTCCCTAAAACCTGAAAGTCATCGTACCAAAACATTTATCAAATCTGTCTAGAATACGAGGATGAAACCCCAATATAAATGAGCAGAGTTTAATCCCGAAACAAATAGGCTACACCTAGTACGAAAGAAATCAAGGAAGCTCGCTCGAAGCAGCTCACCCTTGATGTCTTGATGCGTTAGGCCTACAGGTGAGGTCGTGCATCAACCGCCAGAAGATTGCATATACTCACAAAAAGAAATGCAAGTGCAGAATCAGTACACAACCACCATGTACTGGTAGGATCATCAGCCAGTTCCAAATAGCAATATATGAACAACACAATAGTCAAGTAAGAGTACAGGAAATATGTAAACAAGCCGCAGGTATCCCTAACTACAAGTCTCTTCCTAGCTTGTCCTCACATGTAACCCACCCTTATAACCATTATCAACAATCAAATGAAATCAGTAATTATACCAATTAACATATCTCGAGCCCACCCTAAGATCCCACTAGGCAACACCTAAGTATTAAATATGCAGCCCAATCAACACCAAGACCAAACTCACAGATCAATAATAATAACCCAGCTTCTCAAGGACCATATGCAATATCACCAATCATAAACACAGCACGGTCCACTCATGGAACCAAAATCAAAATGTATAATGTAAAAATAAACCCGTACCAGGCGTGGTATCCAAGCCAACTATTAGTATCACATACCAGGCGTGGTACGCGAGTTAACCATTAGTATGTCCCATATCAGGCATGGTACCCGAGCCAACCGTTAGTATATCCCGTACCAGGCATGGTACCCGAGCCAACTGAATGTCACACAAAATTCACAGTCACAAACAATGAACAATCAATACTTGTAAATCAACAAGCAATAACACCTAATTCATTTCACCAGACTGAAAATATGACTTTTGGACATTCCTAAACCATTCCCTAAGCAATGCAACTCATACAAATACTTAGACAAAAGTACACAAACATACAATGCATACAGGAATCAATCACCATCACCTACATCGAATTATTCCAAGCTCTACTCAACCAAAGCTTTCCTATTTCCCGAAGTTCTTGTCGGTTCTTGGTCTAAAAAATACATAATAACCAAGAATCAATCTTTATGGCCTACAATTTACCCGGATTATGCAAAATCATAAACCCCGGGACATCCATGATCATTCCACCCTTTTTTCGGGCTTTCCCACCATTAATTCACCTAGTTCTACCATTTTTATGGATACATTTATGGAATTAAAGTCACATGATCATAACATAGAAGACTTAACAACAACTAAGAACTTATACCCTTAGAATCCCTCTCTTCCCCCGGATTCCACAATTCTTAGGTCATCTCAAATCTTTCCCCAAGTCTACCCCTAGTAATTCTACAGCGTAGGAAAAATAGTACGGAGTTTGGGGAGTAGAATCTTTACCTTTAGGACGAAAAACAATGAAAAATAGAGGAAAGTCACCCAGAATCACCTTGCCCTTCTCCCAAAATGTGTTGAAGAAAACTAACTATTTTTGGAGAATATTTTTGTATTAAATCCCATCAAGCTCCGCTATAGAGGTATCGCCGTAGCAGAGATGACCGCTATGGTGGAGGCTAACCATCGTTGACTTCTGTTATAACGGTAATTATTCCACTATAGCGAGGTCTCCATGGCGGAGTGATAGCGCTCGTCATGGGAAGTAGCTCAAGAATTCTCCGAAATCCCCTAAAAAGGGTCCATTTTACAACACATTTAATTCTGTGATGTTCTGGAACAACCCTTTCACATCAACCTCGATACCGGGAGTTCTACTTACGCGAATTCAATGCCGCAAAGTCCCCCGATCTCCTTTATGTATTAGCTAAATGGAAAACTAACTCAAATTAAGACACTTTACCCATTCCTTACCCGTATTTCTATAGCCTATGCCTCACTTCCAAACTGGTCGAGACTAGCCTAGCCCAGAATTTCAAAATCCCAAATCTAGAGTTTTCTAACTCTAAATATTGGTACGAGTGGTTTACCTATAACGACGGACCTAGTCCTTACAATAGATACCAATTTACCCATCGTTCGTTCCCTAATGATCTAACTTGAAAATATAATAAGTAAGAGCAAAAAGAGTAGTACATGTATCCTCAAACAAGTGAGGGTACTTGTCCCACATGTCCTCAGTTTCCTAAGTGGCTTCTTCAACCGGACGATGCTTCTATTGAACCTTTACCATACTGATCACCTTTGTCCTCAACTTCTGGGCATCCTGATCAAGAATCAAAACTAGTTCCTCTTCATAGCGAAGATCTTTATCAAACAACACCTCATCCCACTTGATGATGTAGTCCCTATCCCTATGGTATTGCTTCAGCATGGATACATGAAATATCGGATGAACACTCGACATACTGGGTGATAGTGCTAATCTGTAAGCCACTAGCCCTATAATCTCAAGAACTTCGAATGGACCGATGAACCGAGGGCTGATATTGCCCTTCTTACTGAACCGCATAACTCCTTTCATCGGTGACACTTTCAAAAACACTTGTTCACAAATCTTGAAATCCATGTTCCTTACCTTGTGATCCGCATATTCCTTCTGCTTGCTTTGGGCAGCTAGTAACTTCATTTGAATGCCTCTTACCTTTTCTTGTGCTTCCCTTAACAAGTCCACGCCTAAATGCTTCACATCGCCTTCCTCAAACCATCCAATAGGTGATCTACAACCTCTCTCGTACAATGCCTCGAATGGTGCCATGTCGATACTGGAGTGGTAGCTATTGTTGTACGAGAATACGCATAATGGTAGAAATTGGTCCCAATGACCCCCGAAGGCAATCACACATGCTCTCAGTATGTCCTCCAATACCTGAATCATCCTCTCCGACTGACCATCAGTCTGAGGATGGAAGGTTGTACTAAATGTGAGTTGTGTACCCAACTCTTCATGTAACTTACCCCAAAACTTGGAGGTAAACTGTGTACCCCTATTTGATATGATGGACAGTGGTACCCTATGCAACCTCACAATCTCTTTCACAATAAACAATAAAGTCCTTACCCTCAACCGGCAAGGACAAAATATGAGCAGTGGTTAGAAATGTCTTAAACTTTTGGAAGCTCTCATCATACTTGTTGGACCATACAAACGGTATGTCTTTCTAAGTCAGCCTTGTCAAATGAGTAGCAATAGTTGCAAGACAAACTTCTGGTAGTAACCTGCGAGTCTAACAAAACTTCTCACCTCAGTCACAGAGCTAGGCCGGACCCAACTCTTCACTGCCTCAATCTTCTGGGGATCCACCATCACCCTCTTTTCTGACACTACATTCCCTAAGAATGCGACTAAAGTCAACCAAAATTCACACTTGGAGAACATCGCATAAAGTTTTTGGCATCTCAATATCTCTAACACAACCCGGAGATGTTCAGCATGCTTCTCCCTACTCTTAGAGTAGATCAAAATATCATCAATAAAAACAATGATGAATGAATCCAAATAAGACTTAAATACCCCATTCATCAAACTCATTAATACTATCGGCGCATTAGTCAACCCAAACGACATCACTAAGAACTCGTAATGCCCATACCGAGTCTAAAATGCAGTCTTAGATATATCCTCGGGCCTAATCTTTAACTGACGGTACCCTGACCTTAAGTCAATCTTTGAGAACAAAGATGCACCTTGTAACTAGTCAAACAGATCATCAATATGGGGTAGAGGGTACTTATTCTGGATGGTAACCTTGTTTAACTGCCTGTAGTCTATGCACATCCGCATACTACCATCATTTTTCTTCATAAACAATATCGGAGCACCCCAAGGTGAAGCATTGGGATGGATAAATCCCTTGTCTAGGATTTTCTAAAGTTGAGTCTTAAGTTCCCTTAACTCTGCCAGAGCCATACGATAAGGAGGAATAGAAATTGGGTGAGTGCGCGGCTCTAAGTCAATCCAGAAGTCGATATCCCTGTCCAGAGGCATACCAGGCAAGTCCACTGGAAACAACTCTCGAAACTCTGAAACAACTGGAACTGACTCAATAGATGGGAACTCTACACTATCATCCCAGATATGAGCCAAAAAGGCCAGACACCCTCTCCCCACTAGTTTCCTAGCCCGAATGAACAATATGGTCTTAACTGGCTTAGGCCTGTACACACCTTCCCACTCTAGCCCATCCTTACCTGGAATCTCTAGAGCCACAGTCTTGGTGTTACAGTTCAACACAACATGATACGGGGATAACCAAGTCATGCCCAAAATATACCTGCTGATTGTGACCCTTAGAGTGCAGGCCACTAAAGTTTCCATCATTTCGGGGCCTCTTGGCTAATACGTAGCATGCCCCACCTGCTTGACCCCTTCTAGCTTCTTAACATAATCTGCTACTTCATTGAAGCCCTTGCCTACTGAAGTCATATGTACATATAGAGCTTGTAAGTCTGTATTCAATCCCTTCACGAATAACTGAATCCACTCCTCCTCAGAACCCAACAACTGTGTAGCAAAATGGGATAAGGCATTAAACTAAGCCTCATAAGTAGAGACTGACATGTTACCCTGTTCCAGATCCAGGCACTCATCCTTTTTGTGATGTCTCAAAGTACGAGGCACGTACTTCTCCAAGAAGAGAGCATGAAACTACTCCCAAGTCAGTGGGGGCAAAACAAATGATCGATATTCCATATGAGACCTCCACCACTGCTTAGCATCACCATACAACTAAAAAGTTACAAACTCAACCCCATGGTATTGCACAATGCCCAGCTTGTGCAGCCTCTCATAACATTCCAATATGAATTCGTGAGCATCTTCGTTTTCAGTGCCCTGAAATGTAGGAGGTTTCAGCTTGAGAAACTTGGTCAGCATCTCATGTTCATTCCCTGTCATTACTGGGCGTAGCATTGTCCTGAAGAAATCACCAGTACCTGAAGTTGCATCCATTCTAGGAGCTGTAGAAACTTCTGGCTGAGTACCCAGAACCTGATCTACAACACCCGTGGGGGTGGCTCCGACACCAACCAAACCACTCAAAAAGGACCACACCTGCTGAAATGCTTTGGGTGTGATAGGGGGTAGGCCTGCACCTCCTGCCAGTGCTGCCTCCGCCTGCTCTACACCCTCCTCAATCGCAACCTTGACCTCCTCTTCGACATGATCCTGGGGTGGGAGAGGGGTCGCCTCGCATGCTCCTGCAGATGCCTGAGCTCCACCCCTAGAGGGTGTGGCTCTAACTCGACCTCTACCTCTACCCCTGCCTCTACCTCTTATAGCCGGGCCCGCTGCTAGGACTGCTGGTCTTGCTCCGCTGTTCCTTGTGTTAACCATCTGCGGACAGAAGAGTGAACGAAGTCAGATACAAATTTGTATCACCAGATACCAATTGGAATCAAGTTATAGAACGAAAGAAAAAAGTAAAGATAGTCCTAAAGTCCCATAGCCTCTCGAAGAAAAGTACGGACGTCTCCACATCGTTTCGCAAGACTCTACTAGACTTGTTTTGGTACGACAAGATCAATGAACCTAGGACTCTGATATCATCTTTGTCACGACCAAGACTGCCGTGAGTGATACCCACCCAACCGCAGGGTGAGCGAACCATCAACGACCCCGAAACTTAACTGTTCTACCAGCCCAAAACCAGTGTGCAAGAAAATAAACTAGCAATAGTCAACCAAATCAACACTAATATAAATAAACCTGCGGAAATCCCTCCCTAGAACCTGAAAGTCACCATACCAAAACATCTACCAAATATGTCTAGAATACGGGGATGCAACCCCAATGTAAATGAGCAGAGTTTAAACCCGAAACAAATAGGCTACAACTAGTACGAAAGAAATCAAGGCAGCTCGATTGAAGCAGCTCACCCTTGATGTCTTGATGCGTTAGGCCTACAGGTGAGGTCGTGCATCAATCGCTGGAAGATTACATGTACTCACTAAAAAGAAATGCAAGTGCAGAATCAGTACACAACCACCGTGTACTGGTAGAATCATCAGCTAGTTCCAAATAGCAATATATAAACAGTACAATAGTCAAGTAAGAGTACAGGAAACATGTAAACAAGCCACATGTATCCCTAACTACAAGTCTCTTCCTAGATTGTCCCCACATGTAACCCACTCTTATAACCATTATCAACAATCAAATGAAATTAGTAATTATACCATTTAACATATCCAGGGCCTATCCTGGGATCCCCTAGGAAACACTTAAGTGTTAAATATGCAACCCGGTCTACACCAAGACCAAACTCATAGAGCAATAATAATAACCCGGCCTCTCAAGGACCATATGCAATATCACCAATCATAAACACAGCCCGGTCCACTCATATAACCAAAATCAAAAGGCATAATGTAAAAGTAAACCTATAACAAGCGTGGTACCTGAGCCAACCATTAGTATCCCATACCAAGCGTGGTACCCGAGCCAACCGTTAGTATGTCCCGTACTAGGCGTGGTACCTGAGCCAACCGTTAATATATCCCATACCAGGCATGGTACCCGAGCCAACTGAATGTCACACAAAATTCACAGTCACAAACAATGAACAATCAATACTTGTAAATCAACAAGCAATAACACCTAGTTCATTTCACCAGACTGAAAACATGACTTTTGGACATTCCTAAATCATTCCCTAAGCAACGCAACTCATACAAATACTTAGACAAAAGTACACAAACATACAATGCATACAGGAATCAATAACCATCACCTACTTCAAATTAGTTCAAGCTCTACTCAACCAGAGCTTTCCCGTTTCCTGTAGTTCTTGACGGATCTTGGTCTAAACAATACACAATAACCAAGAATCAATCTTTATGGCCTATAATTTACCCAGATTATGCAAAATCCTAAACCCCAGGCCACCCATGATCATTCCACCCTTTTTCCGGGCTTTTCCACCATTAATTCACCTAGTTCTACCATTTTTATGGATACATTTAGGGAATTAAAGTCACATGATCATAATATAGAAGAATTAAAAACAACCAAGAAATTCTACCCTTAGAATCCCTTTTTTCCCCCAGATTCCACCATTCCTAGGTCATCCCAAACCTTTCCCCAAGTCTACCCCTAGCAATTCGATAGCGTAGAAAAGATAGTACGGAGTTTGGGGAGTAGAATCCTTACCTTTAGGACAAAAAACAATAGAAAATGGAGGAAAATCGCCCAGAATCGTCTTGCCCTTCTCCCAAAACATGTTGAAGAAAACTGACTATTTTTGGAAAATATTTCTGCATTAAATCCCGTCATGCTCCCTATAGCGGTCCGTTCCTCTATAGCAGTACTACCATAGAAGAGATGACCGCTATGGTGGAGGCTGACCGCCATTGACTTCTGCTATAGTGGTAATTATTCCGCTATAGCGGAGGTTGCAATGGAGGAGCGATAGCACTCATCACGGGCAGTAGCTCGAGAATTCCTTGAAATCCCCCAAAAGGGTACATTTTACAATACACTTAATTCCCTGACGTTCCAAAACAACCCTTTCGCATCAAACTCGATATCGGGAGTTCTACTTACCCGAATTTGATTCTGAAAAGTCCCTCGGACTCCTTTATGTCTTAGCTAAATAGAAAACTAGCTCAAATTAAGACACTTTACATTATCCTTACCCAGATTTCGCCCATGCCTCACTCCAAAACCGGTCGAGACTATTCTAGCCCAGAATTTCAACTCTCAAATTTGAAGTTTTCAAACTGTAAAAATTGGCACGAGTGGTTTACCCGTAACAACGAACCCGGTTGTTACACAAATAGAGTATAAGTGGACCATACTTACCCCTACTTTCCTGCATCCTTCTGACGCAGATTCAAGTACAAGTAGATCCCGCGACTAGAGTTCGTGCTTTTTGATATCTTTGAAGCTGTGGTGAGCTCCTATGTTCGGAGACTGTCTCAGCTTTTTCTACTACTTATCTCTATTTTCTTTAATTTGTCAGTCAGTATTATAGTATTTGGTTAGGATATTTTGTACTTAGAGTCGCTCTTGTATTCGTGACAGCTGAGTCTTGGGATATTTTTGGGAGTCTTACTGTTCAGTTTTCTTTTTATTATTATTGTTAAATTGAGTTATAGCTGGATATTCATTGTGTTATTCCGTTGTTTACCTTACTTGAAGTTACTTGCATTTATTGAGTGAGACTTACCTACCATGGTTGGATTGGGGCAGGTGTCATCATAACCCGTGTGAGTTTTGGATTGTGACAATTACGGAAAAATATTGATTAGTAATATTATATTTATATATCTTCCAAAATAGTAAAATAAAAATATAAAAATCATCATATAAGTTCACACGAAAAATTAGTTACATCAACTCTTGTAATTTGTATTTCAATATTTTTTGGGACGGAGGAAGCAATATTTTTAGAGAGGAGATTAGATGATTGATATAGAAAATTATTAAAATTCACTTATTTCATAACTAATATACCTTTTAGTCGTTTTAACTTCTATCTACAGAATCTACAAAACAAACACACACACTATGTATCTACTTTCAGTCTTCATCCGACCACTCATATTCTTCCACGTTAGCATCATCTTCCTCCTCCTTTTTACCTCGAATAATTAAAGCTCTTCCTTCTTCTTTTTATTGTTTTTGTGTTTCATTTATATTTGATATTTTACAGTCAAAAATCAAACAAGAGAAAAGAATACTTAAAAGATTTTCTATCCAGAAAAGGCAGCAGAAAAAGACTAATTTTGCTTACAAATTTCTGCAACAAATGTGCTACATTCAATTTTGAAGCATTGATGCAAATAATATCATCCCATAACAAGTTACTAAAGGTGAGATTAGTCATTATTTTCTTTTTTTCACCCCTGTTCATCCCTTTCAAGATTATATCATATGATGATAATGATTATTCTTCATTTTTTATAGCATGTTCATGTATGCATTTAAAGGTTCAGTATATGCCCCATCTCGAATTTTGTGTGTTCACTTTGGTTGAGTTAGAGACTAAAAATAGGATTGGGAGAATTTTTTTTGCTTAAAAGAGAGTAAATCAATTAAAATCCCTCTAAACTTTTGACTGACTTTCAAATTTCATACCTAAAATATCAGGTATTCTCATTACCCTCAACAATAGCTCCTTATATACTATAAAATACCTAGTTTTAATTGTTGGAGACATGTCTGGTATACACCCTAATCAAATAATAAAATGTGAAATGTGGCACTATACGTGACTACTTTACTCGGGTTGATTTGAATATCACTTTTTTAAGGACTTTTAATTAATAATCCTAATCAATAAAAAAATATAAGGTGGGTTGGTTCTACCATTAAACTTCGATTTTGACATTTCTTCCTTAAGGTGGGTTAGGAAGTATATATTAACAACTATTACACTTAAAGTATAAATCAAAAGAGTGGAACAAAGTGTCACTTCAGAAAATATGGGTGTTGAAAATCATAAAAATATGTAGGTTCTCAATTTTAAAGCAGATCCTATCAAGATGATAGGTGTCATGCCCTATTTTTACCAAGGTTAGATAAAGCACAACTTATGGACTCTAAAAGAATTTTTATTATGTACAGAGTTGCCACCTAATTTTTAAGAAAACCTATTTTAATTATTGATATGTACGACTCGCATTTTAATCTTCGAAAATAATTTGACATTCTAGATAAGGGTTCAAGTTATTCCAAAGGGAAGGTGTTAAGCATCCTTCGAAATCCACAAATGTAGTACCCGACTAAACTTAATTTTTAAAGAGAAAGGAGGTAAAAAAATATTTTTTGAAAAGTATAAATATAAATAGTAAAAAATATGTATATACAAGTGCAAAGAATAATTTTAAAATATGTACATAAGAGTATGAAAATGTATTTTTATATGTATGAGAAAATTTAGTATGTATGAAAATTTATATGTAAGAAAGTATACAAAAGAGTGTAAAAGCATGTATATTATTAATATGAAAAGTATGTAAATATGTCAATATAAATAGAAAATGTGTAAGTAATATATGTCTAAGTACATTGAGTAAACAATGTAAAAAATGTAAAAAAATATGTATAATGTAAAGAAATGTATCAAAAATATTGTACAATGATTACATCGATTGATTTGCGTTTTTTATTATGTAAATACTATTTCACTTTTGCAAGAAAAAATGAGTTTAAAAATGAGAAAAGAATATTAATTTTCAAAAGAATATATAAAGAATCATTTGTAAAGTTTAAGTAAAAATAATTAAAAGGATGGTTTGTGTAATGACCCTTCCGGTCATTTCCACGTTTAAGTTTTGAAGTCAAGCAAATCGACAAAAGATATCGTAAGACATTTAACAAATTTTCTGAACGTTGGGTCAAATGTATCAGGGCTTTTCTCCCAATATATAAAGAGTTAGAAGTCCCCCAAAATACCAAATTGAAGGTCTACGAGTCTAGTTTCCAACGCACAAAACCTCACATCCAACCGATCTCGGAGTAAAGAGTTATGACTGTTTTACCGCGGACTGTCTGGCAGAAAATGGGTTGCGAACCGGGTCGCGAACCGGGTCGGGTTAAACTCGATTTAAGCCTCGACTTCACGTTTTAAAACGCCATTTCAGTTCCGAAACAGTGATAAAACATAAGGGAGGATCCCGAGAGCATTCTTGAGTATCAAAATCGTGCGTTGGCGAATTACGAGCCTAAACTTAAGAATTTTATTAGCCTCGTGCGTGTATTTGAAAATACATTATTTAAAAGTTGAATTTGGTAAAAAATTATATTATTATTACCTTTTCAAAATATTTTAAAGGTTTATGGAAAATATTTTTGATACGATATAATTGTATATGTATTTATTTTATAAGGTTTTTATACTCCGTAATATTTTAACGGAGATAGTAAATTAGTTATGTTGAAATTTATTATTATAATATAGTAGGTTTTATTCGAAATAATTTTCTATGAATTATGGTATATTTAAAATATTATATTTATTATACCACAAACTTACGCAATACCCGAGTTTATACTTAGCGGGATGAGATTGGTTGCCACCTCCACCTCCACGTGGAAGTGGAGGAGAGAGTACAGCAACCTCTCAATAATAAGGGGCTGCCAAGTGTGCCTAATCACTTGAATAAATTGAACCAATTTCAAATTGAATTGCTGCCAAACTTTCATATACTTCGTTGGCAGCATATTTATCAAATGGTTCTTAAACATTTGGAATGTCCTTAAGATAGATAAACTTCAGCAAACAATTTAATTCCTTTTGCTCTACATATCTATATAGTATATAGATATTTAGGCAGAGAGGTGCATATCTGCACATGGAATTAAAAGGAGAATTAATTATCTACGTCAAGTTATTCCGTCCCAAATCCGAATCCGATTCTGATTTAGTTTTGGATTTTCTCGGAGTGGTTCGAGCTTGGACATCGTTGTTCCAGCAGCTTGTCGTCGGACGACAGGTAGGTTACGGTTTATTTTCCCTGGACTCCGTATATATAAAATAAAATTGTATTAATGGGCATCCTTGGGTTGGTTTATTAGGTTGGTACCACAGACCTCGACCGCTTTATTCATGTCCGCCTACTTTTGTTCCTCCGTTGCTTGTAGTGTTTGCCGATATATTTTATTTACCCTTGTGGTCCTGTGAGGCCTTGTTGACTCTGGAACATAGAAGGTGGGATTTTTGGGAATGTCCGCGAGTCCCGGACATAGAATTATCCTTCTAGGCTGGTTATGCTTGCTGAGTAGCTGTGGGCCTGTGCAGGGTCGATAGGTTGATTGTGAGCTGTGGGGCAGCTATTGTGTGTGATCATACCATTTCCATGCATATAAAGAGGTTTTATCCATGTTTTACTGTGGTTTTGGCTTCGGGCCTATTGGCATTGTTTTCTAAACCTTGCATGGCCCGGGGGCCCCTTTTTGATGGAAATGATTTGGAAATGGTTGATTTCACTTGTGGAGATTTTTGGGCAAGAAAGTAAAATTATGTTTAAAATCATCAGTTTTATGATTATCGCTAGACTCGGCAGGGCCGGGGTGCTAGTTGAGTTTTCTTGTTACTTGAGATGATTTTTAGCCTCGGTCAGACCGAGCACCTGAGATGACTTTTTACTGTTTAGACCCGGCTACGCCCGGGCACCCTTGGAGGGGTTTTTGAGATATTTTCCTACTATTTTTAGTCCTGGACAGGGTCTGGGCATGCATATTCGAGACTGGGTCTCTATCTTGATATCGAGACTGGGTCTCTATCTTGATACATGTTCTGATACTGAGTTTTAGTATGGGGTCTGGGACCTCCATGGACCTTGCCATCCGGGCCAGGGGCTACGGGCTGCGTGTGCCGGAGGAGGGGTCTACGGTGGAGTAGAGGTATACGGGCAGTGTCCTTCCATGGAACCTACCTGCTGGGCCGGATCGGCGCCGGAGGAGGTACATACAGAGATACCATTTACTGAGATCTTCATGCATCATATCATTCATTGTTTGAGGCTCCACCCTTGTTTGTTGTTTGTTGATTATACGCTCCGGTAGTATGGGATGCCGGAGGGTTTGTTTTCACTTGTTTGTGTTCCTCGGTTGTATGGGCCGGGGGATTGTAGGTAGACTTTTGCTATTTACTTACAGAATTGTTCTCTATTATGGATAAGTATGAGATTGGTATGATTAGTTGAGTTTGATTCATGTCTCTGAGCATGCCTATCATTACTCTTTCTCTCTTCTTCTTACACTTGAGGTTACCGGTATACCGTCCATTTCGTAAACTTATTATGTATACACTGTTATTGCAAGGACCCCAGGTGCGTTATTTCTTACTTTCACCTGTGCCTATGGTGTGTATATTCTGCTTACTGGCCTCACATGTGGTTCTGTTGATTTCCCTCTGGGCTAGTTCCTGTGTACCTTTCGTTGATTTCTGTGACTGCTTGCTTCTATTCTGTCTGTTACTACGCTTTTATCTTATATGTGCCCAGTCGGCCTATGATACCTACTGGGTACCTTATGCTTCGCATTTGGTGCTCACCCCTACCCCCTGCATCTTTGGGTGCAGATCCTAGCGTGGGCCATCGTTGTGATTCGTGCTTGGAGATCTGTTGGGGACTACTTCAGACTGAGGGTGAGCTCTTGGCGATCGGAGCTTAGCTTTAGTTTATCTTTTGCTTCATGTACTCTATTACCATTCAGAGACATCTGTATATGTTGTTTTGGATTATTTGCACTCCATGTATGTAGTTTGGGCTCTATACTATGATACCAGGTCTTGGGGTTTGGTTTAGTTTCCGAATATGTATATATTTATATCCCTGTTATCTATTTTATTCGTCTTGTTCCCTTATTTGCTAGATAGTAGCCCATTACTAACCATTCTGGGCTACGAGGATTGGTTCACCTACCGGGGGTTGTAGGTGCCATCATGACCGAGAAATTGGGTCGTGACAAATTCATATTCAAATCATGAGAGGATAATATTTAGCAAAACCCATAAGAATTAGATAAGAACCCTAATTTGAAAATCATGAAATCAAAATTTGAATTAGAGGTTTTGGGAACAAGGGTGAAAGAAACCCATTGTTGAATACCCACATACCTTGTTTGAAGTTAACCCACTTGAATTGAAAAGACTTAGGAGACTTGAACTTGGAGTTTGAGTCTTGGAGCTTGAAACCCTAACTTGAAGCTTGAGAAGATGGAACTCTTTTTCTTCTTTTGGAAGTTGATTGAAAGAATGGGGAAGAACCTAGGCTAAGTGGGAATAAAACTCCTTCAAATTTGCCCAAAATGACTTATCTTAGGAGTTAAAAGAGTGGGAAATTACCAAAATATCCTTGGGAAAAGAATTTAAAAACTTCAGAAAATTTCGTCAAAGGCTTCCACGGACACAAATCACGTCCCGTGGAATGAATCACGGTCCGTGGAATGGAAGTCGTGGTTCCAAGGGACTTTTCAGGGCTCTGGACTGATTTCCACGAGTTGGTTTCACGACCCGTGGAAACTTCCATGACCGTGGAATCTTCTCGTGATTTCCAGAAAAAGAACTGATTTCCACGAGTTAGTTTCACTACTCGTGGAAACTTCCACAATTCGTGGAACTTTCTCGTTTTTGCTGTCTGTCATTTTGACAGACAGACAACCTGTTGTAAAACACTGATATCTTTTTACTACGGACTCATATTAAGGCACGGTTGGTGGCATTGGAAATAAGATTCAAAGACCTTTAATTTAATGGGTACCAGGCCACCTAACTCTTTATATTTTAGGAGTTATGATCGTTTGAAATTGACCCTTAAAAAATCTTACACTAAAACTCAATCGGTAAGGAAGCTTTCAACTCAACTTTGAGCTAGAGGTTCTTTATGACCCTAATTCATATCTAATACACCTTTAAAACTTCAGAATAAGTCTTAATACTTAGATACATAGAAAATTTATCTAGTTCAGGTCTAATAACACATGAAGAACGGTTCAGATTTGGCTTAGAATTTCTGAGGTGTTACAATATATCCCCCTTGGGATCATTCGTCCTCGAATGAAGACTTCTATATTGAGAGTGGAGGGAGAAAGGGTTGAAATCCCATCAACTGAGTTTTAAAAGCTAAAGTATTTACATGATAGCTGTTCTCTTGACTGAATTATAAACTGAGCTGAATTCATGAGGCATGTAAGTATACTGAGGGCATGAGAACAACTTATGGTGTATGAAACTAAATGGCCAACATAATAACTGATCTAGATTAAGAGTAGTGTCTCAACTGAAACTCATAAGGAACGAGCGCATTCTTAGAAATTATAGATAATTGAAAATGACGTCAAACTGAGAGGGGTAACTATACAAGGAAACCATTCCCTTTTAAACTGAACTTACTACCTTGGACTAAACTGAAGGTAGGGCCTTCTAACCTTAGGAATGATTATCGATAGGTCTAAACTGATCTGATATGAGGGGTCTAGTATTCTTGCAAGCTGAAGTTGCTAGACCTAAGATATGGGCACCCTGGGCTAGGAGTAAGAAAGGGCTATTCTTGCCTTAATCACTACGGTTGACAACTCTTAAGCTTAGAAACACGTTTCAACTACACTAACTCCTCTGAATACTAAGGTCTAAGTCTAACTACCTACTTTCACGATGTTCAAGCCTATCTTGACTAAATCTCTTACATCCAGAATTACCTCCCAAGAATGATACTCCTCCTTATCACGAAAATCAACTAAGCTTGAGCTCTAATGAATGGGTCACTAGGCACACAAAGTAAAAGCCCACATGTATTTCATTATGACTTTCAAGCCTATCACTATGATCACCTTATAGTTTTAGCTTATACCATCCAAGACTTCCCCCCTCTTCCTAGCATACCTCGGAGCTGTAACTTGAAGAACTTTTACAAAAAGACATACCAAAAATCCTCATCTAACTATTTCACATGAATAATCCTCACCTAACTTTTCTTCCACGCTTACAACCTACTACTTCCTATCCAGGCTACTACTTAGCTTCCTCTACTAACAGATATGAAAACACAAGCCAAGATCACTGAGAGAATAGAGTGGGAGCATGAGCATCACGAATGAAGGAATACTGATCGGTCTTGACTTATACTTAGTTTGATCTAGCCACTCAAGGTGGGGTTTGAGACGTTAAGTGAAAAGGGCATGAGTGTCTCACATCCTGGACATACAAAGCATGGTTAGAGTAAGGATATCACAAGCATGAATTATTAGAGAAATCTGGTATGAGCATATACATTATGTAGCATGATTTCATTAGCCATTAAGGCATATCTGGAGAACTGAGTATGTAGACTGAGCATAGTGTGAGACATGAGCTTTTATATATGACAAGTATTATGGTTTAAAGTTGGAATTCATAGAATCATAGAGAAAGATTAGAATTCTGTTTGGAGAAATTTATGTTTGTTCTGGGAGTTGAGTATGGACGTGAATCTGCATGAAGTTCGTGAATTCGAATTAAGAACATGGCACTGGAATACATGACATGAATGGGGTATAGTAATGAGGGAAGTATACTTAAGGTGCTAGGATAGAAATAAGTCCCAGCATCCCTCCTAACTTCATTCTGACACCCATTAGCATCACTACCTGAGTCTCCAAAATCTGACTAATTCTACATCTCACCATCTCCCCCTTAGATTCATGCTACGTTCTAAGTCTGTGGACCTCTCGCTAACCTATAAATGGAACTATGATCTTTTTAATCTAACAGAACAAACATTACTCTAGGAGTTAATCTGAATATACACCACCTTCTATAGTCTAAGGATCACCCTTACCTAAATATCTTGGCATCAACCTTTCTATCTCATATAAGGGTTGTACATATCACACTCAATAACTTTCAACCTATCCCTTGCAAAGACATGTCAAGCTTACATGGTTCTAACTCCCAAATCTCTCTCTTTCTACTACCTACCAAATCAAATGCTTTAAAGCCTATACCGAGAGGCTCAAAACTGCCCATCCTTCTCTAAATCACACACACACACACATATATATATATATATATATATATATATATATATATATCATGCATACACATTCACACTTGCTGCAACTCATCACTTAAACTCTTACATACACTCTACCAAGCCTACCAGAAAAGACCACAAAACTATCATTTCCCCATCTAGGATACCATCCTTCTGACTTCATATTTCTGGCTCTAGGTTCATTCTACTACTAATGACTTACAATACAACTTCTATCGGGTGGCAACACTACCCAAAGATCTAGGTACACATTTTCCGCTCTTACGGAATAATTAGTAACAAGGTTCTGAAAGAGGATCTGAGAGAACCTCACTAAGAGATAATCTGAGATTTACTACTTATGGTACCACAAATATGAGGTAAAGCAGGTGGAATTGGGACAACGCATAAATTTGGAGAATAAATAGAGTTAAACTCTATTGCACGATATTGATCATGAAAGAAGTGAAGTTTTTTGTAAGACACCTCGTAGACTCTCTCTCATAAGTGTGGCGCGCTTCACACCCATGAAAGAGATTCTACTCGATGTGGCTTTCAAACATCCTAGGACTCTTGAACCTGATGCTCTGATACCAAGTTTGTCACACCCCGAGCCTACCCCCCTGGACGTAACACGGGACCCAAGATCATAAGTGATCTCAAGATAACCCTCTGGAATTAGCATGACTTATAAACTGAACAAAACATAAGAACGAAAGCTTAACTGAAGTAATGATTAACTTAATCTTGTTATAAATATATCAGTCTAAAAACGACAATCTGAATACAGCTGGATATCTGACTCTATGTCTAAAAGCCTCTACTACTGATGAGTTGCTGGGACAAGTCCCCAGCTAACTCTAAATACTGAGAACTGAAAAAAACTAAAACTTGAAATAAAGCTAACTCCAAGTCCTCGAAGGAAGAGGACCAACTAAGCTGGTTGGATATGCTGCTGACCTACTAGCCATGGATCTGGGAACGGCTGTAGAATCTACATCATAAAAGGATGCAGCACAAAGAAGTATGCGATCAGTACTATAGGATGTACCGAGTATGTGGGACATGCATAGGTCATGATAAAAATATACTTGAAAGCCTGTTTAAAATTGAGATCATGCATAATTTGTGATAAAACATGCTTAAATCATCCTTGAAGCTGAAATTATATGGTAATAGTAAAATCTGTAATGTAATGACTCAATGCAATATCATAAGCTAAAAACATAATCATAAGTAGTAAGTCTGAAATCTGAAAGCAAAGAGTCAATACATTTTTAAAGCATAAACTGTTTCTGTAGGAGTTTCTCTTAACCGACATTAAACCATGCTGAGCTACATGGAGTTCAGTATCTTGCACCCACACTCAATGAGTTGTCCTAACCATCCAAGGTTAGAACCATTTCATACCATGATCCTGTCATAATAAGCCTCAACACGGGCAACCTACGATGGCAACGTAGTTTTGGACTTGGGTTATCTGAACCCTTGTCTCTCGGTGCTAAATACTACTCCCAAAATATAATAATAACATGAGATCATATACATGTGACATATCTAATGCCAAACTTGTTCATACTTGTTCATGACTTGTTCATACTTATTCATACCCCGGATCGTCATACTACTCATGAGTTTTAGTTTAGAAAGTGGATCATGAGCATTGATGGAACATCGGGTGTCTTGCTTTGCATCATACTTCATAACATGGAAAACTTGCATACTTCATGACTTGTAAATTTGCATGACTCTAGTTCAATTTTAGAAAACATATACTTTCATAGAACATAGGAACTAGGCATGCATATGCTTGAAAATCCATAATGAACATGCTATGAAATCCCAATTTGCTTAAATCAACTTCATGCAGGTAGAAATTTTCATGGTTAAACTTCAATTCATGAAATAAGAGTTAACATGTAAAAATCCATGTAAAATTATGCAATTCAATAGTAATTCATATTCAAATCATGAGAGGATCATATTTAGCAAAACCCATAATAATTAGATAAGAACCCTAATTTGAAAATCATGAAATCAAAATTTGAATTAGGAGTTTTGGGCACAAGGGTAAAAGAAACCCATTGTTGAATACCCACATACCTTGATTGAAGCTAACCCACTTGAATTTAAAAGACTTAGGAGACTTAAACTTGGAGTTTGAGTCTTGGAGCTTGAAACCCTAACTTGAAGCTTGAGAAGATGGAACTCTTTTTCTTCTTTTGAAAGTTGATTAAAAGAATGGGGAAGAACCTAGGCTAAGTGGGAATAAAACCCCTTCTAATTTTCCCAAAATGACTTAACTTAGGAGTTAAAAGAGTGAGAAATTACCAAAATACCCTTGGAAAAAGAATTTAAAAACTTTAGAAAATTTCATCAAAGACTTCCACGGACACAAATCACGGCCCGTGGAATGAATCACGGTCCGTGGAATGGAAGTCGTGGTTCCAAGGAACTTTTCAGGGCTCTGGACTGATTTCCACAAGTTGGTTTCACGACCCGTGGAACCTTCTCATGATTTCCAGCAAAAAATTTGATTTCCACGAGTTGGTTTCATGACTCGTGGAAACTTCCACGATTCGTGGAACCTTCTCGTGGTTGTTGTCTGTCATTTTGACATACAGACACCCTGTAGTAAAATACTGATATCTTTTTACTACCGACTTGTATTAAGTCACGGTTGGTGGTGTTGGAAAGAAGATTCAAAGACCTTTAATTTGGTGGGTACTAGGCCACCTAACTTTTTATATTTTAGGAGTTATGATCGTTTGAAATTGACCCTTAAAAAATCTTACACTAAAACTCAATCGGTAAGGAAGCTTTCAACTCAACTTTGAGCTAGAGGTTCTTTATGACCCTAAGTCATATATAATACACCTTTAAAACTTCATAATAAGTCTTAATACTTAGATACATAGAAAATTTATCTAGTTCGAATCTAACAACAAATGAAGAACGGATCAGGTTTGGCTTAGATTTTCTGGGGTGTTACAGTACAACAGTCTCAGTTGACTCCTCAATTGACTCATCTGATCGATATACTAGCATCAGTCAACTGATCACTTCGTACAACAGTAACTTCAACTGGCTCAGTGATGTAACTCTTCACCTCTTGTCAACACTTCCCCTAAATAGTGGGCTCCTCAGCTATATTCCTGCATTCAAAATTTGAAGTGCTGAGATTGGATCTGTCAGAAAAAGAATTGGAGACTGGACATGTTGATGAAATATGTATTAGTCATCATGGGTATAAATACCATCAACTAGATTCGAAATATTTTGAAGACATTAGAAGATTAATGAAAGAAACATGGAAGGTCTACAATATACTAAAGTGGAAATTTAATCAAGAGATAAGTACATTTTAGATAATTAATAAAATAATTTTATTATTTTCCTTGTTTTTAGCTCAGGGGTATCATTGTAACTAGCTTATGTTAGTTTGTCTACTATTATAAATAGTAAAAATTAGGGTTTATTTTATTAATTAGTTTTTGGATATTGAAGACTCCTTTGAGAGCTTAGCGATATGCCCTTTTATCTCTTCATGAACCCTTCTTGAATTCTTTGTAAGAATTCCTTGTATGAGTTCATTCTCTTCTGACATGGTTTAATCTAGTAATTATATGTGCATTTAATTGTTAGATTAACCTTTCTTTCTTCTAGTTTCTATTCTCTCTAATCTAATTTCTTTCTTTTCTTGATAGTCCTTTGAATTCATCTCTATTTTATTTGTTGTGTTCATCTTTGGTGTATCGTTTTACATCACATATGGTGTCAAATACCACATGTCTTGATAATTCATAAGAGAAAACTTATTTTTTTCCTTTCAAGTACGGATAACATCTACGTCCAAATACCTTCAAACTATTATAATCTGGATGAGTTCCATATAATTTGAAAATTGGAGATTCAATCTAGAGAACCGATAAGGGCATCCTATTTACAAAGAAAAGTAGCAGTCAAGAATGCATCAACCCACAAATAAAGAGGCAACTTAGAATGAAACTGTTAGCATGATGGACAAATTGTAGAATATCTTGTACATTAAGATATTCTCAATATGGTGAATATGTAAGAAATATTCTAGATATTATATTAGTGTAGAATGTTGTGTAAGAGATATTCTAAATACTACATTTAGTGTAGAATTAGTTGTAAAATATATGTAAGAGATATTCGAGATACTATATTTAGTGTAGAATATGTTAAAAAAAATAATCTCACCCAGGATAATATTCACGGTAAACAGCATTAACAAGAGAGTAACAACGACACCAAATATTGTAACGGAGTAAATATAATACTTGAATAGAGTAATACAATAACACTGATTACAACTTGATAGTGTCAAAAAGACTACGACTCTTTTAAAGAAACTACACTCTTTTATTTCACACAAATCACTATAATATTACTCTCACTCTATTTTCTCACAGTCTATAAAGAATCTGCGAATTACTCTCTCTACGCTCTCTATTGCTCTCTGTTTTAGTATGCATTAAACTAAAGAGGAAGTCATCTATTTATATATGAACTTTCCAAACTTTGAATCAATCAAATTGCTAGATTTCTTTGTAATTTGCAAAACAAGTTGCAACAGCTCAAACCAATTTGCAAAGCCAAACCTGTTATCACAACAACTTGTCGCCTACAATTTCCTTTCCTTCAGCCAATCACCTTTTCTCCTTTCTTTTTGTTTTCTTAATTTATTTTAATATATTTAATTATTGGCCCCACATATTATTGATCTAGCATTAGTTGTAGAATATTATACACATTAATTTGTAGGATTTATATTAAATGTAGGATATTCTTTTGTATATAAGTACCGATGTATTTTTACGTATTTGAATCAATGAATTGAGACAATCATTCTTCAGTTCCTCTCATGTTCTCTATTCTTGACATGGTATTAAATCCTTCTATTCTTTGATTCATAGAGACCTTGGTCTATGGTTACTTTCAAAAAAAAAATTGAAAGTTTTTTTCTTGATTGTTCATCAATGGTTAGTCCTGAATACTTAGGGATCTTGGTCTATATTATTCTAGCTACTTTTAATATCATTTTTTTTTTAGTTTCGCTATTAAAAACATTTCACATCAATTTGACTCCTTCAATATTCATTTCACTAGAAAACATTATTTTGCTTGAAAATTTCAGTTTCAATTATTTGTTACTGGAAAAGAATCATGGGGCCATATAGATGAAAGTGATCCTTCTCATCCTGATCCAACAAAGTTAGGTCAGTGGAAGGTCAAAGATGCTCAAGTTATGACATGGATTTTAGGGTCAATTAACTCTCTTATTGTCCTTAATCTTAGGCCATACAAGAATGCAAATGCCATGTGAGATCATTTATAAAAGGTTTATAACCAAGACAATAGCGCAAGATGCTTTCAGCTAGAGCAAGAAATTGTTAATTATTCTCAAGGAAGTCTTTTTGTTCAGGATTATTTTTCTGGATTTCAGAACTTATGGCTGAATTCACTGATATTATTTATGCTAAAATACCTGCTGAATATCTCTCTATAACTCAAGCAATTCATGAGCAAAGCAAGCGAAACCAAATTTTGATGAAATTACGATATGATTTTATGAGTGTTCACTCTAACTTGATGAATTGTGACCCATCTCCCTCCTTGGATGTCTTTTTTAGGGAAACACTTTGTGAAGAGTGAATTGTTCAAGAAATCTGATATGAGCATATGCAGGGCGTAGCATGATTTCACTAGCCTTTAGGGGCATATCATGAGTTCGTAGGACTGATCATACTGTGAAAGATGAGTTCATATATCATGAGTCATATAACATAAGGCTGAAATTCATAGATTCATAGAGTAGGGCTAGGATTGCTTCTTGAAGCTATTGTTTCTCATTCTAGGAAATGAGAATGGACATGAATCTGCATGGAGTGCATGAACCTGGGTCATGGGCATGACACTAATATGCAAGAGATGAGAAGAGTGTCATCTTGAATGAAACACAAGGAATATGCTGATATAAGAATGTATCATTGTCTCATCATAGTTCTTTTCTGGAACTTATTACTATCTGAATCTCAAGACATGTCATGGTCATTCATCCTATCATCTCCTCCCAAGTTCAAAATTCAACATTATAAGTCTGCGGACCTATTCTCTAAATTAAGCTATAATCACATAACTCTACATAGTCGGGGTATCACTATACACATGAATGCTAAACTCTCCTTGATAGATTATATTTGTAGATATATAACTTTTTGCTAAAATTTCTTTCTGAGATACTTCTCATCTTTCTCCTTCCTCTAGGGCTATTATTCTATAACTTATGCTCTTATTGACATACATATCCATTTTTTCTAACACTTAACAAATTGGTTTCCTCTTATTAGTCTACTAACATCACACCTCCAAATTTCTATCCATTCAATTTAATATAATTAAAACTATACTAAGAGACTCACCCTCATCTGTCTTATCTATAATCCCATGGATTCAACTCTTAGAGACACCCTATAATACATACCTAGCATCTTTCCACCTTACGAAACTCAAGAATATTAAACCAGGCACCCAACATTTAGAAGCTTAGAATCTCATCTACAATACCTCTTCTGAAGCACACATTTTCCTTATTATTCTTAAGGTTTCCTCTTCATCTATGTCTTAGCCTCCATTCACATATTCATCTAGAGCCTACATATATCACACTTACACTCCCACACTTGCCATAAGTTATAGACTTAAGCTCTTGCACACACTATATTCAGCCTACTAGATCAAATCCACAAACTAACATTATCACCCTCGTACTGCCATTTTTTTCATCACGGTAATCATCTACTTTTCAAGTGTCACGCCCTGAGGCTACCCCCTAGATGCAACATGGTGCTCAGTGTCACAAGTGACCACGAGATAACCCATGGCATGATATATTTATACAATTTGAAGCAAAAGTATATACTATGTAGAAGCTAAAAACATTTTATATGTATAAAGTGGGAAAGAGCACAAAATATAGCTGAGTATAAACTGTATTAAGAATATAGTAATGACTGAAAATAACACTAGCAACTCCACTGAATCTAGTCTATGTCTAAAAGCCTCTAACTGATATGAGTTGCTGGGACATGCCCCTAGCTCTCTAATAAGACTAAAACTGAAAGGTAAATGCTGAAAGTAAAGCATGGCTATCGTCCTCGAACTATGAGGACTCACCACTGAGTTGCTGAGTTGCTGAGTATGGACTGGAAGTCGACTAAGCGTGGTCTGTATGTTGTACCTGAACCTACATCATAAAATGATATAGCACAAAAGTATGCGCCAGTACTTTGAATGTACTGAGCATGCAGGATATATATCTACTAAGTGAATAATAAAGATTTGAACCTGGAAACAATCATACTGAAATATAACTGAAAGTTGGGCTGAGTACAATAACCAAGTACAAATCATGAATATAACATGTTGAACTGAATACTGAAATAAATATTGGGTACATGGTCAATGCAACATGAATATGACTGTGGGAGGTACTGTTAACCGACATACCCCAAGTTGAGCTAACTATGGGGACAACCTGTAACCCTGGATGGAAGGGTGCTCATACCTTGCAAAGGGTACGAACAAGTCTGACGTGGATCCACTACTGATGTCCCCAAGGGACAAGGAAGTGCAGCCTAGTCTGACAGCTGACTCCTTTAATACCTACAGTGGCGCCATAATTTTGAAACTTGGGGACTGCTACTAAAGGTCTTAGCCTAAACTAACAGCTAAGCCTTCATCCCCTCGTCCGCTCGGTACTAAGTCTACTCCCAACTGAATATAAGCAAAAATGCATTGAAATAATGGATAGCTCAAAATACTGGTAATTAACTGAGAATGCAACATAAATATACTGAAGGATAGGGCATTTAAATTCTGAAACATGATTATTTGACTAATATGCCTAGCAAGCAAAATCTATAAAGTAGTGGAACTTTTGACAGGCTAGGGTTCTGAATCCTAAATATGGGTTGTAGTAATTTTCCAAGGAATCCGGGATAGACATCATATGAATTGTAGCATGTGAATAACAAAGGAAAATTCTAAGGTTTTTGAACCCTAGGTCTAATCAATCATGGAGAAACTGGAGGAACCAACTAAATTCTAGGGACCTAATGGGTGAAAGGAACCCACTAGTGAAATCCCACATACCTGGTGAAGAAAACTATGGAGAAATCCTTGGATTTTTAGGGCTGAACTTGATGAAGACCTCTTCTTGTTATTGAGAGAAAACTATTGCTTCTCTCTTCTTTTATTTCTAAGTCCGATGTTTTTAGGAGAATGAGGGTTTTAGGTAGTTTCTGAATAATTAATTAGGCTTAGTGTAGTTAAAACAACGTAGCCTAGGCATTAAAAGAGAAAGGAAAAGTCTGGAATGCCCCTGGAAAATAATTAGAAAAACTTCTGAAATTCGCAACTCAGGGATCACGACTTGGTTCTACGGCTCGTGGAAAATTCCACGGGTCATGGAACCCTATCGTAATTTCCTGGTCCTGAAATTTGAGATACCGGATGGAACTCCACGAGTTGGGTTCAAGACACATGGAAGCTTCCACAGGTCATGGAATCCCACTCATTGTTACTGGGCTGAATTCCTTGGTCTCTGAATATTGGTTCCACGGGTTGGGTTCACGACTCGTGGAAACTCCCATGGGTCATGGAACCCACTTGTGGTTCCTAGGGACTTAAGGTTGGGCTACTGGAACCAATTCCACGAGTTGGGTTCACGACTCATGGAAACTTCCACAGGTCGTGGAACCCAATCGTGGTTCCTGGGAGTCGTCTGGAAGGAGGATTCCACGGATGATTTCCACGGTCTATGGAAACTTCTATGGTCTGTTGACTCCAATCATGGAATTGACTTTTCAGAGGAGTAGTCCTCTGATCTTTGTTCCATGAGTCCAGTCCACGACTTGTGGACTATTCCACGGCTCATGGTTCTGCCATCAGTTGGAAAATTTTATTTCCTCTGGTTTTCTGAGCTAAGTCTGAGCTTGGAAGTTCTGGGTTGTTACAATATCTCCCCCTTGGGATCATTCATCCTCGAATGAAGACTAAACAAGCAATGTTTGGAGGGAAAGAGCTGAAATCCTTACCAGCTGAGTGCAAGAAACTGACATATGACTGAACTGAGTTCCATGAACATACAACTATGCTGAAATGCAAGGATAACTGAGGGAACTGGGTACTAAGACTGAATTCACACAAGATTTAACTGAAAGACTGGAGAGAAACTATTACCTCAAGCTGGAACTAAATCGTAAGGGAAGAGGTGAGGATACTTGGCCATCATGGCTGCTTCTACTTCTCAAGTAGCTCCCTCTACGGACTGATTCCTCCACAAAACTATTACCAAGGCGACTTCTTTATTCCTCAGCCTACGAACCTGATGGTCAAGAATCTCAACTGGAACCTCCTCATAGGTGAGGCTATCTTTCACTGCCACACTCTCTAAATGTACAATCGATGCTGGGTCACCCACGCACTTCTTCAACAAGGAAATGTGAAATACTGGATGAATCGCTGCTAGCTCTGCTGGCAACTCTAACTCATAAGCTACCTTACCAACCCTTTTCAGGATTCTATAAGGACCTACATACCTAGCACTGAGCTTCCCTTTCTTGCTGAATCTCATCACCCCCTTCATGGGTGATACTTTCAGGAAAACCCAATCATCGATCTCAAACTCTAAGTCTCTTCTCTTTATATCTGCATAGGACTTCTAACGACTCTGAGCTATTTTTAGCCTCTCTCTGATGAGCTGAACTTTCTCTATGGCCTCATGAACCGAGTCTGTCCCGATCAAGGCTGCTTCACCTACTTCGAACCAACCTACTAGTGATCTGCATCTACGCCCATAAAGTGCCTCATATGGGACCATCTGAATACTGTAGTGATAACTGTTGTTGTAGGCAAACTCTATGAGAGATAGGTGATCATCCCAACTACCCTTGAAATTAATCACGCAAGCTCTCAACTTGTCCTCCAAGGTCTAAATGGTATGCTCTGCCTGACCATCCATTTGCGGATAAAATGATGTGCTGAGATTCACTTGAGTACCAATACCATTATGAAAAGACTTCCAGAAATGAGATGTAAACTGAGGACCTCTATCTGAGATGATAGACAAGGGAACCCCATGCAACCTGACTATCTCGCTGATGTAGAGTCTGTCATAATCCTCCGCTAAACCGGTCATCTTGACATGCAAGAAGTGAGTTGACTTAGTGACTCTGTCCACTATCACCCAAATGGAGTCATGTTATCTGTGAGTACGGGGTAAGCCTGTAATGAAATCCATGTTGACCACTTACCACTTCCAAGTAGGAATTCTAATCTCCTGAGTCACACCTCCTGGTCTCTGATGTTCTACCTTAACTTGCTGACATTTGGGACACTTAGCCACAAAATTTGCGATGTCCCTCTTCATGCCGTCCACCAATAAACTTCCCATAGATCACGGTACATCTTATTGGCACTTGGATGAATGGAGTATCTGGAATTATGGGCTTCTGTAAAGATCCTCTGCCTCAACTCACCCACCTTAGGAACACATAGGCGACCCTGATAACGAAGCACATCATCTCCCCCTTGGGAGAATACCTCAACTTTCTGCTGATGAACTGCACCCTTAAGCTGAAGAAATATGGGATCACTATCCTGTTTCTCCTGAACCTCAGCTACCAATGAAGATTCTTACCCATTCTGAACTATCACACCACTATCTAACGTGTCCATAAGGCAAACTCCTAAGCGAGCAAGCCGATGAACCTCTCTGGCCAGTTATCTCTTCTCTTCCTCAATATGAGATACGCTACCCATAGATAGTCTACTGAGAGCATCAGCCACTACATTGGCCTTACCCGGATGGTAGAGCACATTCATATCATAATCTTTGTGGAACTCAATCCATCTCCTCTGACGAAGATTCAACTCTTTCTGGGTGAACAGATACTGGAGGCTCTTATGATCTGTGAACACATCAACATGCATACCATACAGGTAGTGTCTCCAAATCATTAGGGAAAATATAACTGATGCTAGCTCTAGGTCATGAGTCAGGTAGTTCTTTTCATGGGTCTTGAGCTGTCTGGAAGCATAATTTATGACCTTACCTTGTTGCATCAAAATACAACCCAGCCGACTCTGGATGCATCGCAATAAACCACATAACCGTTTGAACCCTCTGGTAGAGTCAAAACATGAGTTGTAGTCAACCTAGTCTTCAGTTCCAAGAAGTTTTTCTCACACTCTTCTGACCACTGGAACTTGACCTTTTTCTGAGTCAACTTGGTCAATGGGGCAGCTATGGATGAAAATCCTTCTACGAACCTCCTGTAATAACTAGCCAAACCCAAGAAACTTCTAATGTCTTTCAGAGTGGTGGGTCTAGGCCAGTCCTTTACTACCTCAATCTTCTGAGAGTCAACTCGGATGCCATCACTAGACACCACATGACCAAGGAAAGCGACTGATTTCAACCAGAACTCGCACTTACTGCACTTGGAAAATAATTTGCAGTCCTCGAGAGTCTGCAGAACGACCCTCAAATGATTCACATGCTCCTCCTCATTTTGAAAATAAACAAGGATATCATCAATGAAGACAATGACGAACAAATCTAAATACTGTCTGAACACCTTGTTCATTAAGTCCATAAAAGCTGCAGGAGCATTGGTTAGTCCAAAAGACATAACTACAAATTCATAGTGACCATACCGAGTCCTGAAGGCCGTTTTCAGGATGTCACTACCTCTGACTCTGAGCTGATGGTAGCCGGATCTGAGATCTATCTTGGAAAAGCAACCGGCTCCTTGAAGCTAGTCGAACAAGTCATTAATCCTAGGGATGGGATATTTATTCTTGATCATGACTTTGTTCAACTAATGGTACTCAATGCACATCCTGAGAGAACCATCTTTATTACGCATGAACAACACTGGAGCACCCCATGGAGAGATGCTAGGTCTGATAAAGCCCTTATCTAGCAGGTATTTCAGCTATTCTTTCAATTCCCTAAGCTCAGCTGAAGCCATTCTATAAGGAGGAATCGAAATAGGCTGGGTATCTGGAAGGAGATCAATTTCGAAGTTGATTTTCCTTTCGGGAGGAACTCCGGGAAGATCTTCTGGGAACACTTCTGGAAACTCATTCACCACTGGGACTGACTCAAGAGTGTGGGTCTCAGAGTTTGAATCCTTAACCCAAACAAGGTGATAGATATACCCTTTGGAGATCATTTTTCTAGCCTTAAGGTAGGAGATGAATCGACCTACAGGCACGGAGTTACTACCCTTCCACTCTAAGACTGGATCGTTAGGAAACTAAAGCCGAACAATCCTAGTTCTATAATCGACTGAGGCATAACAGGAATGTAACCAATCCATGCCTAGAATGATATCAAAATCAACCATTTCTAACTCTACATGATCTGCTGAGGTGACTTTCTGGGAAACTGTGACAGGGTAATTTCTGTATACCCA
This sequence comes from Jaltomata sinuosa, assembly GCA_003996215.1. Classification (NCBI taxonomy): domain Eukaryota; kingdom Viridiplantae; phylum Streptophyta; class Magnoliopsida; order Solanales; family Solanaceae; genus Jaltomata; species Jaltomata sinuosa. The sequence continues at coordinate 245,268 of QJPP01007573.1, read as the reverse complement.
TCTAGCTATAACTGGGTCACCCACTGGAATAGAGACTGAGAAGGGTTCTGGGAGAATTTCTGGACTAACCCTGAAGTTTACTGCTATATAAAGAGTGATGAAGGAAAGTGTAGCCCTTGGATCTAACAATGCATAAACATCAGTATTAAAGACTCACAACGTGCCCGTGACCACATCAGGAGAATCCTCCTGGTCCTGTCGAGCCTGAAGTGCATACAACCTGTTCTGGTGCTGACCACCATCTATTCAAGACAAGGCAACCTGCTGAGTGAGGCGTCCGATCGGAGTTGTTGTAGAACTAGTCTGAGTTTGCGGGCGAACATCCTTACCCTTCTGAGAAGCCGTTAGATAATCCCTCATCATGTAGCCTGACTTGCCACACCCAAAGCAATTTCCACTACCTGCCAAGAACTCACCTTGGTAGTTTCTACCATACTTCTTACATATTGGGTTAGTGCGCCCACTAGTAACCATACCTTGGGACTTAGAGCCAGACGCTCTATTCCGAAGATCCTTCTTGAACTTAGGCACTGGGGCACTAGCAGAAGATGGAGCTAGAGCTAAATTTTTCTGGCGATATTGAGAGCGATTTCCACCCTCTGACCTCTGCGTATAGTGGCTATAATCACTTGTCCTGGCCCTCTTAGCATCTCCTCCCCTTTTCTTAATCTTCTCCTCCTCAATCTATTGAGCATAAGTAACCAGTCTAGAGAAGTCCATCTCCTTAATCAGCATAGCGGTTTTGCACTCCTTGACCACATCATATGACACACCAGATACAAACTTGCTCATACGAGCTCTGGATTCCGCTACTATCGCTGGAGCATACTTAGATAGCTGAGTGAACTTGAGAGCATAGTCTCTCACGCTCATGTCATCCTGCTTCAGATTGATGAACTCCTGAACCTTGGCTTCCCTGAGCTCTAGTGGGAAGAACTGGTCCAGAAAAGTTGTCTTAAAAATATCCCAAGTCACTGGTCCTGTGTTGGCACAATGAGATTCCTTCCATTGCTGGTACCAAGTGTTGTCCACTTCCTTCAACTGATAGGCGGCCAAGTTTGCACCCTCGACTGGAGTGACACCCATAATATATGTCACCTTCTGAATATCATCCAAAAACTCTTGGGGATCCTCTTCTGACTTGGACCCATGAAACTCTGGAGGGTTCATCCTTGTGAAATCCCTGATCCTGGCTGCAACAGTGTTGATCTAAGGCGGAGCTGAGGCTGCAGCCTGCTGGTTGACCTGGGTGGTCATGGTCTGAGCAAGTACATGGAAGGCAGCCCTGAATTTGGCATGCGTGACTTGCTCGTTCAAGGGGTCTGCTGGAGCTGCTGGAGCTGGCTGATTCCTAGCGTTAGCTCTTCGGGGAGACATTTTCTGAAATACGAAGAGCATGAGTTAGAATGGAAGGAAATTAAATAGAGTTTATGCTCTATAGCACGAACTGGAAAAGAAATAAGAGAAGTTATTCCTAATGATGTCTCATAGCTTCTCCCCCATAGGTGTGGCGCGCTTCACACCCATGAATAAGACTCTACTTGACGCGGCTTTCAGACAACCTAGGACACTTAAACCTGATACTGTGATCCTAAGTTTATCATGCCCTGAGGCTACCCCCTAAACGCAACACGGTGCTCACTGTCATAAGTGAACCCGAGCTAACTCATGGCATGTCATATCTATATAATTTAAAGCAAAAGTATATACTGTGCGGAAGATGAAAATAGTTTATATGTATAAAGTGGGAAAGAGCCCAAAACATATCTAAGTATAAACTATAATAAGAATATAGTAATGACTGAAAACAACACTAGCAAGTGCACTGAATCTAGTCTATGTCTGAAAGCCTCTAACTGATATGAATTGCTGGGACATGCCCCCAGCTAACTCTAATAAGACTGAAACTGAAAGGTAAATGCTGAAAGTAAAGCATGTCTATCGTCCTCGAACTATGAGGACTCACCACTGAGCTGTTCAGTACGGACTGGAAGTCGGCTAAGCGCGATCTGGATGCTGAGTGCCTGAACCTACATCATAAAATGATATAGCACAAAAGTATACGTCAGTACTTTGAATGTACTGAGCATGCAGGATATATATCTACTAAGTGAATAATAAAGATTTGAACCTGGAAACAATCATACTGAAATATAACTGAAAGTTGGGCTGAGTACAATGACCAAGTACAAATCATGAATATAACATGCTGAACTGAATAGTGCAATAAATACTGGGTACATGGTCAATGCAACATGAATCTGACTGTGGGAGGTACTGTTAACCGACATACCCCAAGTTGAGCTAACTATGGGGCCAACCTATAACCCTGGATGGAAGGGTGTTCATACCTTGCCAAGGGTACGAACAAGTCTGATGTGGATCCACTAATGATGTCCCCAAGGAAAAAGGAGGTATAGCCTAGTCTGACAGCTTACTCCTTTAATACCTACGGCAGTGCCGTAGTTGTAGGACTTGGGAACTGCTACTAAAGGTATTAGCCTAAACTGACAGCTAAGCCTTCATCCCCTCATCCGCTCGGTACTAAGTCTACTCCCAACTTAATATAAGCAACAATGCACTGAAATAATGGATAGCTCAAAATACTAGTATTTAACTGAGAATGCAACATAAACATACTGAAGGATAGGGCATTTAATTTCTGAAACATGATTATTTGACTAATTTGCCTAGCAAGCAAAATCTATAAAGTACTGGAACTTTTGACAGGCTAGGGTTCTGAATCCTAAACATGGGCTGTAGTAATTTTCCAAGGAATCCAGGCTAGACATCACATGAATTGTAGCATTTGAATAACAAAGGAAAATTCTAAGGTTCTTGAACCCTAGGTCTAATCAATCATCGAGAAACTGAAGGAACCAACTGAATTCTAGGGACCTAATGGGTGAAAGGAACCCACTAATGAAATCCCATATACGTGGTGAAGAAAACTATGGAGAAATCCTTGGATTTTTAGGGCTGTATTTGATGAAGACCTCTGCTTGTTATTGAGGGAAAACTATCGCTTCTTTCTCTTCTTTTATTTCTAAGTTTGATATTTTTAGGAGAATGAGGGTTTTAGGTAGTTTCTGAATAATTAATTAGGCTTAGAGTAGTTAAAACAATGTAGCCTAGGAATTAAAAGAGAAAGGAAAAGTCTGGAATTTTCGTGGAAAATAATTATAAAAACTACTGAAATTTGCGACTCAGGGATCACGACTTGGTTCTACGGCTCGTGGAAAATTCCACGGGTCGTGGAACCCTGTCATGGTTTTTTGTTCCTGAAAGTTGAGCTACTGGATGGAACTCCACGATTTGGGTTCATGACTCATGGAAGCTTCCATGGGTCATGGAATCCCATTCGTGGTTACTGGGCTGAATTCCTTGGTCTCTGAAGATTGGTTCTACGGGTTGGGTTCACGACTCGTGGAAACTTCCACGGGTCATGGAACCCACTCGTGGTTCCTGGGGACTTAAGGTTGGGCTACTGGAACTGATTTCACGAGTTGGGTTCATGACTCGTGGAAACTTCCACGGGTCATGGAACCCAATCGTGGTTCCTGGGAGTCGTCAGGAAGGAGGATTCCACGGACGATTTCCACGGTCTGTGGAAACTTCTACGGTCTTTTGACTCCAATCGTGGAATTGACTTCAGAGGAGTAGTCCATTGATCTTTGTTCCACGAGTCCAGTCCACAACTCGTGGACTGTTCCACGGCTCATGGAAGTGACTCGTAGTTCTGCCATCAATTGAAAATTTTTATTTTCTCTGGTTTTCTGAGCTAAGTCTGAGTTTGGAAGTTCTGGGGTGTTACATCAAGCTTAGTGTTTGATTCTAAACATGGATAGAAACACAAACTTATAACACTTTATTCAACACCTAAGGAAATATCATCCCATCGCTCACTTAATAACTATATTATTCTAAATACATACCTCAAATCACACTATCTCTCGGGTGACACTACCCAAGCATTTAGAGACATACTTTCTCCCTTAAAGTGTTTCATCGGTAACAAAGCTTCGAAGGGGTCTGAGAGCACATCCTACCGTAGGCTCAAATGCATGATTCATGTAAATAAGAGTGTATTCTTTTTAATTAGTAGACTTGGATGCACTAATGGGCACCTCTCAAGCCTTTGTGCAGTCTCTTAGCTTTGTTATGGTTCTATTTGAGATCACCACATTGATAAGAATCTGAGCTCTACTACTTCTATTACCTCGAAGATGAGGCATAGTCATAGGAATTTGAGCAACGCAAAAATCTGAATAAGTCTCTTATGGCACAACTCTATTGCATGATCTAGAGTATAAAAGAAAAGAAACATTTTCTAAATGTCCTGTAGCCTCCAAATTATATGAATTCATACTAGCCTCCATTTCCTAAACACTCATGAAAAGGACTCTACTAGATATGACTTCATAGAAAATTGAACCTAGTGCTCTGATACCAAGTTTGTCATGCTCTAAGACTAGACCCTTGGAGTGACCGGTATTCGATACCATTGCTAGCCCGAGTGTACCCGTATATGGAATGCGACATGAACATTCAACTAAAATATGCAGAAGATATAAGTGAAAACATGATAGAGATATTTTATAAAGAGACTTTAATTCATTAATTTGAAAACTTGAAATTTTCTAATCATAGTGACACAAAGGTCAAAACTAAAATAACATAAACCTTACTACTAGTTGTCTTTCAAGCCTCTAAAATCTGAGAATAATGTCTACCAAGACAAGGCCCCCAGTATACCTTTATTGGACTAAGAACATAGAAACTAACATAACTAAGCCCCCAGGAAGTAAGGAGGGATTACCAATAGCTAAAAGCGAGGAACTTAACGATGCGCTTGATCGCGAGCCTGTGTACCTGAATTTGCATAATGAAATAATATTGTGCCGAACTGCATAAGTACATAGAATGCACTGTATGTAAAATATATAAATGAAATATAACCTATAGGTATGACAACTTCCTGATATATCTGTATAATTGAGACGTGGAGCAAAATCTATAACAAATCACGAGATAGACTATGTAACTGGAACATAAGAGACTCTGAATATCTGAGTTATGAGGTAATTGTATAACTAAAGACTGTGAGAAAAATGTAAAGTAGAGTCATGAGTTCTAAAATCATGAGTTAAGCTGAAATAACTGAACCATACAATAAGCTGAATGTAAAACTGTATGAAACATATTTAGCAACTGGTGGTCTTGTTGTTGGAGAAAATAGAGAACAAACTTAAAGAACAGAGGCTCAAAGTTAAAGTACTAGATATGTGCTGATATTTTAGCTTTTCTGTATATTAAATCAAAGCAAAGTACTGCCTTTATATAGGCTTACAAATAAACAAACCACTAAGTCACTAGTTGACCACTACTACCATTAATTAAGCAACAACTAACCAATAACAGTAAACTAGAAAAGTATTGCACCATGACTTGCTAACAACCCAAGAATATAGGAAACTACTAACAAATTAAATTAACAAGGTCATACTTTGAATCAGTCTTTAATACTCCCCCTTGATTCAAATTACAGACACCCAAGAAATCCCTTAAATAGATAAACTTATCTGTTGCCAAAGACTTCATCAGTATATTAGCTAATTGCTTATGAGTGCTTCAATGCTTCAATATAATCTCCTCATTTACAACCAAATCACGAATAAAATGAAAGCAAACATCAATGTGCTTAGTTCTGCTATGAAAATTTGGATTCTTTGTCATGGAGATCGATGCTTTGTTGTCACAGTACATCTCTGTTGCACTTTATTGCTTATGCTAAAGTTCAGCTAACATCCTTCTTAGCCACATGGCTTGGAAAGCGACTGAAGTAGCTTCAATGTACTCAGCTTCAGAGGTGGACAAAGTTGTTGTAGCTTGCTTCTTTGAGCTCCAATTTATTACTCCTGACCCAAGAGTAAAAATATGTGCTGAAATGCTCCATGTATCATCCAATAAACCAACATAGTCAGTATCAGTGAATCCACATAATCTAAAATTAGAAACTTGTGAGTACCAAATCCCATAGTCCATAGTTTCAGTGATATAACACAAAACTCTTTTTGCTACTCTAAAATGAACCTTTGAAGGTTGTTGCATAAACCTAGAAATGACGCCAACAGAGAATGCAATATCAGGGCAAGTGTGGGTTAGATAAATTAAACCTTCAACCATGCTTCTGAAAGTTCTAGCATCATCCACCTCTGTTCCACCATTAAGCTGTAATTTTTCACCAATATCCATAGGTGTAGCTGCAGACTTGCAATTAAGCAAACTAAATTTAATAAGAAGGTCCCTGGCATATTTTCTTTGTGAAAGAAATATTTCATTTTCAACTAGATAGACTTCAATTACAAGAAAATAATGTAATAAACCTATATCTGACATCTCAAATTCATTCGTTATTGGAGACTTAAATTTATCGACAGGAAAAATAGAAGAACTAGTATAAATGATACTATCAACATAAAGGCAAATAATGATGAAATCATTACCTTTCTTCTTTATATATAACATGGATTCATTTTCACTTCTCATGTATCTTTTTTTCTAAAAAGACCCATTGATTTTGCTATACCATACTCGAAGGGCTTGCTTCAAATCATAAAATGCCTTTATCTTGTAGACCTTTGTTTCATCGCCATTCTTTATGAAACCTTTTTATTATGCTACATCGACCTCTTCTTGTAGGTTTTCATCAAGAAATGCCAACTTGACATCAAATTGATAAACTAGCCATTGTGACTGTGCAGCTAATGCTAGAATAAGTCTCACAGTTTCAAACCGCGCGACTAGAGAAAATGTTTTTCAAAATCAATACCATATTGTTGTGCATATGCTTTTGCCATAAGCTGAGCTTTATGCTTCTGTAGGCTCCCATCCACAACAAACTTTGTCCTGAACATCCACTTTAAGCCAATTATATTTTTGCCTTCTGGTAATTCCACCATCTCCCATGTGCCATTCTTTTTCATAGATTTCATCTCTTTTAACATCGCTTTCCGCCACTCTTCCTTTTAAGATGCTTCTCAATAATGTGTAGGATCTGAAACAACAAAAGAAATTTGACAAGTTGTATACATATCATTGGCGTACTTGGGGTTCGGCTTTGTAATCCTTGTTGATCTTTTTAATGGAATTGACTCATCTGGACACTCTTCAAGAGTTGTACATAAACAATTTTTTCTCAGTGAAGTTGAAGAAGATGAATCTGGAGAAGTTGTAGAAGAACCAACTATTGTAGCTGTCGGAGTTAGCTGTTGAATTCCATCAAAAGTGATTACAGTAGGCATAGGAATTTGTTGTTGCATCTTCTCATTGTTTCCACTCCAATTCCAGCTTACCACTTCATCAAATACTACATTCCTTCTAACTAAAATCTTGCTACTAAGAGGGTTATACAATCTATATGCTTTGGATTGTGTACAATAACCAATAAATGCATTTTTCAGATTTTTCATCCAACTTATGATGAAATTGTGAATTTACCAAAGCATAAGCAATACAACCAAAAATTCTTGAATAGATTACAGATGGTTTTCTACCCTTCCAAGCTTCAAATGTAGTTTGATTCATAACAAACTTTATGGGAGAAAGATTTAGTAAATGGACTGATGTCGCCACAGCCTCAGCCAAAAAATGATTTGGAAGTCCCTTTGCTTGTAGCATGTTTCTTGCCATCTCCACAACAGTGCAATTGTTTTGCTCAGCGGTGCCATTTTGCTCTAGAGAATAAGGTGTTGTCAGCTCCCTATCGATGCCACTTTCTTCAAAAGAGAGATTAAACTCCCTGGACAAGAATTTGTCGCCTCTATCAGTGCAAAAAGTTTTGTGCACAGACCACTTTTCTTCTCAACCTTGGCTTTGAAGTTCTTGAATTTTTGAAATGTTTCTGATTTGCTTTCCAAAAAATAGACCCTACTCATGCGACTACAATCATCAGTAAAGAGTAGAAAATAATGAATCCCACAAAAAGATGTAGTATGCATAGGTCCACATAAATGAACCTGTATTAATTCAAGACACTTTGAAGCCCTCCAAGCCTTTCCAATAGGAAGAGACTTTCTAGTTTGTTTTTCATAAATGCATCATTCACACAATTCAATAGAATCAATTTTAGGTAGTCCAAGGACCATACCTTTGTCAACTAGCAATTTTAGTCCTTTTATGTTGAGATGACCATAACTCAAGTGCTACAACTTTGAGTCATCCTTTGCACTTGCAGCAAGCGCAAAATTTTCTATATTAGAAACATCCAGCGAAAACATCTTGTTTGGCGTCATGGTGATGCAAACTTTTTGCCTGACTTCTTATTTGTAATTACACAAGCATCATCATCAAACCAAAGAGAATACCCATCAGTCATTAGTTGTCCAACACTCAACAAATTGCATCCTAAATTAGGTACAAATTGAACGTTGTCTAGCATTTTTACTTTGTCGTGGCTACTGTCGACATCCACGATGCCTTTTCCTTCAACCTGCATCTCTTTTGTGTTGCTAAGCTGTACCTTTTTATTTTGCTTCTCATCATAACAAAGATTTGATGCCTTTCATATGATTTGAACAACCACTATCTAAAACCATAAATCACTTGGATTATAGTCTGCATCAATGCAAGTCATAAAGAGATCATTCTCTTCCTCATTTTCTGTTGCTGTAAAATTTATTTTTAGGTCTTTATACCAACAATTAGCCTTTATATGCCCATACCACTGGCAATGATGGCATTGAGTGCCACTTTTTGTGTTACCTTGCTCGTTAGACTGCCTGTGCCCATCATTCCTTCCTCTGCCTCTTCCATAACCATGACCTCAACCACTATGGAATCCTCCTCTTTCTCGACCTCTGCTTGTTGGACCATAATTTTCTCCATTTAGTGGCTACGTCTTTTACTTGGAATGCCTTCTCTTCATTCTTTTATGTAGATAGATTGAGTCTCGCCTCACGAGCTTGAACAGATCCCATCTATTCATCAAAGGAAAAAATTGATAGATCCTTAGACTCTCTATACTTGTTTGTGCATGTTTTAAAACTCATCTCATTAGACTTAGTAAGACAAGTTGTTTTTAACTTATGGATGTCACGCACTATATGTTTTTGATATAGGCAAGAACGATTAGTTTCATGTCTTAAATATCGTTAACAGATAACGAATTACAATTTATATTATCTAACTGTTCAATATTTAGTCACGGGTTCAAGCCTTGGAAACAGCCTCTGGCAGAAATGCAAGGTAAGGTTGCGTACAATAGACCCTTGTGGTCGGGCCTTTCCCCGGACCTTGTGCATAGCGGGAGCTTTAGTGCACCGGGCTATCCTTTATGTACGGTAATAGTTTAATTTGTCTTTTCTATTACTGTGATAATGTCATTATTGTTGCTTGAATTTCTTCTAATGTTTTCCACTTAGCCTCAGACACCACTTTTGCGATGAACAAAAAAATACAAACATAAAGAACACACTAGACTAAGTATAGAATAAATTGTGATATTTGAAAGTGCTTTTTCTCAAACTTCATTTGATAAATATACTTTTAAGAATAAGTAGATTTTTGAGTTTTGGTCAAACAAGCTCTAAATTGGCATTTTGTATTAAACTAATTCTCTAATTATCATTTCCTTTGATTATCATGTGATAAAGAACCACATATTTCTATGATGAATCTAATTAATTTTCTGCCGATTTAATATGGAATATTTAAATAATTAACTTTGTATTGAAGAATAACTGAATCTATTTTATTTTATATTTCCTTCCCTACCAAAAGGGGAGAAAGTTTAGTGAAAAATTATTTTTATTCATTCTCCTTCTCCAACTTTCTTTCTTCTACTTTTTTGTATTTATCAAACTATATAAACAAGGATATGTTTTACTGTATCTCCTTTTACTTCCTTTCTGCACGCATTTCCAAAAACAAAAGGTTTATATGATTTAAACCCATTTAGATAAATAATCAATATGACCATATCAACTTATTAACTTACCAAATGCACTAGCAAATATGGTACGCCATCTCTTTATATATTTCATATTGTCAATAAATATGATTCTAAGATAATTAGAAATGCAACTTATTAATTTTCCACATGAACTAGAAATACAGTTTATTAACTTCCAATATAATGAACTAGGAATACAATTTATTAATTTTTCAAATATAATGAACTAGCTACTCGATCAAGTTATAGTTGATCTTTCAACAAGAGTGCTCTTTATGTTAATCAATATATGCAAACTCCTTCTAAAAGTACAAGATCAAATTCTACTATATCTTCTAGTCAAGGAATGCGAACAATGGATAAAAATACATTGGTTCTTGAGAAAGAAGATATGCAAACCAATATTTCATGGCCTCTATCTATTGATCAAGTTATGCAAAACACCCAAATAGCTGAAACAGGTATGATATGCTGAATCCATGTGTTATTAATTTGTAGAACTGAATTTTATTGCTATAGTTTTTACCAAATTATGCAACTGTAGGTTCACCTAATCCTTGAAAGGAAAAAAGATTTGGAGGGAGCAACTGGTGCAAAGAAGTTGCATCACTTGAATTCAGACAAAAGCTGAAAGTAACCTTTTACAATAATCGAACGGTTGGAACAAATAGCAAACTATTGTCGAGACATTTGGGATAATTGTCTGTGATCGTAATATGTGTTCGTTGGGTGTATCATCGTGGAATAATATTAAGTAGGAAAAGTTGAATCACTTGTAGGTAGCTATTGAGGTAACAAATGTTGTCAAGAGTATGAACTGAATCATCGTCACCTAATTGATTTTTTTGTTGGCTTAGCATTTTGAACTGCATCATTGTCGTCTTTATATTCTGAGCTGATTTTTGTTGTGCTCTCTTTGTTCGATATGATAATGCCTCAGATTCTCATGATTTAATAGAGCATCTTCAGATTCTTTATTGTTACCTGATACATCGGCGAGCTCTTGTCCATATTGATTTGCTGCAAATTTCCTTGTTTCTTAGTAGTTGAAACAAGATAAATATGTGGGAACTATAATGTCCTTTTCTAGGATTTGTTTCATCTTTCAAGTTAAGTATGATCATTTATCTTGAGTTGTATCATATGTACAAAGTTATTTTTCGAACAATTTTCACATTCCAATTTTAGTAGTTTAAAAGTAATGGCGGTTGCTTCTCCAAATAGCTCGAGCTCTTACATTTGCCAAGTTGGAGCACACACAAGGAATCAACTTGTTAGCTAGTTTTAACACTTTTAATATTTGCTTTTTCCTTGGTAAAACTGTTACAGAGACTTACAACATGCATGAAACTTCATCTTCTTCTTTATGAAGCTAACAAAACTTCTATCTTATTATCTTCTTTACTATAAAAGCTCTGCTTATACTGCTAGAAGTAGAGCTCACCATTGTCCATGTTGTGGTCCTTTCTGAAAGTCAAGAGGGGGGTGAATTAAAAATTTCTTACCACCAAGTCGACTGTGGCTACGCACTAGTCGACTCACCTGCAAGTTAGTTTAATAACCAAAATATAACGCAGTGCAAATACTGAAAGTAAACAGGAAAACAATATTTTATACTGGTTTGGATCACCAAAGTGGTGCCTATTCCAGTCCCCTTGGGTTTCAAGAGTTTCCATTAGATCTTCTGATTGAAGCGGAGTTACAACGATTGGCTTAACAATCTAAGATTGTCTTCCTTGATACTTTGTGATGACACAGCCTCTACTTGTATAACTAGTATTGTTTCTCTCTTTTTATTTTGATTACAATTGTAGTCTTTAGGAAATACAAAGTATTATGAAAGATAAAAGATAGACAGTGGTCTTGTTCAAGAAAAGTTGTGTGGCTTCTTTTTCTGATGTCGTTTGGCTTTTATGCTTGGAGGGTAGATCTGGTGTAGCTCTTCAAAAGGAAAACCCAAGGGAATTCTTTCAATCAAGGAATGTTGATGGGAATCCTTGATTGAGTAAGTCATGTCCATATCAGATATGTCCATGATATTTTCTTCCAAAACTGGAAGATCCTTAATTCAGTCTATCCCATTAGTTGCGATCTCTATCTTCCTTGTGCAGCATATGATTTTCTTGTCTTGAGGGATTTGATTTTGAATTTGATCATGAGGGATCTCTATCTTCCTTGTGCATCGTCTTGATCTCCTTGTCTTGTGGTGTGATTCTTCTTTCCTTATGCACATTAGTAAATCAAGGATTGACATTCAATCCAAGATATATGTTGCTTCTTATCTTCTCTTGATATTGATTTGACCTCCTAGTATTGTTGATTTCTCTACTTTCCTAGTATGGCTTTGCTGGTTGTTTCTTTTTACCTGCACATGTCTCAAGGTTAGTTTTGTCATTATTGAAATCAGTGTTCGGAGGCTAACAATCTCCCCCTATTTGATAATGACAAAAATTAGGAAAGCACAAATATATGTAGTCGACTTCCCTGTATGTTGGCTAAGCTCCCCCTGTCTTAGAGATCCCCCTTTCTTGTAGCTTCCTGTTGTGAGGAATTTGTGTGATTGCTTTCTCCCCCTTTGGCATAATAAAAAAGAAACACAAGCATACAAAGCAATTTTGCAGATAGGCATGTATATATCACATAAAGCAAGCAAAAAGGATGATTAAAGAGAAATGAAAGAGGAGTTTAGGGGGTATAAGGGACCCCAGTTACAGAGCCAAAATAGAGTCAATGGGGACAGACCCCCAAGAGAGTTCAAAAAAGAAGACCAGAAGTTATTTTTTCTAAAGAAAATAGGCCAGAGTGTTGTGCATGTTTCTGCAGAAGGTGTCATAAGAGCGTTCCTTATTTTTGCAGAAGTTGGTGTAGGAAGTTTGAACAGTGACAGCCAGTTCATTCTGAGAGGAGTCGGCTTCCTTCTTAAGGGAGCTGACTTGCTTCAATAGTTTGTCTATTGTGGATACCCCTTCATTTTTTAACTCACCCATTTTCAGACGAAGTGTGCCGATGTCAGTGCTGGATTTCTTTCCTAAAGCAAGCAACTTGTTGATTGATTCCTGAAGCACCTGCATCCCATTCTCAGGATTGTGGAGTCTGCCTTTGATTCCTTCTGCTTCTTTGAGAATAATAGAGGCAGAGTCGGCTGAAACACGAGTGACCTTTGAGGATTCAGAGTTAATTTTGATAGAATCTTTCTTGCACCATTTCTCTTCAACCAAAATATACCCCATACTTGAAAAAGTCCTGGAATCATAAGTGGCTGAGACCTCAATTGCTTTGTAGTCTGACAGATAAATGATAGAGTCGATGAGAATTCGAGAAATCAGGAGACCGTAGGGTAGATTGGCAGTAGCATTGTTGTCCTTAGCACTTTCCAACATGTATTCACGAAACCACGAGGCCCAGTTGATACGGTATTTTTTCAGTAAGCAGTAGAGAACAAAAACATCTCTATTTGAGATAGAGCTCAGAGAACTTTTTCAAGGAATCAAGGTTGTAGAGACCATATGAGCCAAAATACGATGCTCAAAGCAGAGAGAGGGGTCCGAACTCAGAAATATCAGAGCCTGGTTCAGCCACCACAGGTTTTTGCACCATCTAGAGTTACCTCAAAGTCTTCTTGACGATTACCATCCATATATGGTACAATGCCAGAGAACTTTGTACCAAATACTTTCTCAAACAGAAAATCATTCACAATGATTTGATTTCCCAGAACAAGGGTTTCTAGTTCACGACTGTCCTTTGAAATTCGAAGGTTTGCATAAAACATACGAAAAGGTTCTTTATAAAATTCCAAGCTACAAATTTTAAGGAACAAGGATAACTTCTGGGATTTGAAAAAGGTACTTACAGGGCAGTGAATTTCATCCAGAAGATCCAGATTGATAACTCGACCAGGAAAAAATTGTCGATTTTTAAAGGACTCATATCTTTTCTTCTGGTCAGCACCCCAGAACTTGTGCATGTCTTCTGGAGATAGGGTTTCTGAGGAATTTGCTCATAACTTCTTCTTTTCACCTTTATTACCAGCAAAAGTCCTTTTCTTTGAGATGGAAGAAGGAACAGGGACATGTGATTCTCTTTCTGATGAATCGGAGGAAAGAGAGAGAACATCTGGATCTAAGGAGGAAAGGTGATTATTTGTCACGACCCAATTTCTCGGTCATCATGGCACCTACAACCCTCGGTAGGTGAACCAATCCCCGTAGCCCAGAACAGTTAGTAATGGGCTACTATCTAGCAAATAGAGGAACAAGACAAATAAAATAGATAACAGGGATATAAACATATACATATGCGGAAACTAAACCAAACCCCAAGACCTGGTATCATAGTACAGAGCCAAACTACATACATGGAGTGCAAATAAACCAAAACTATATATACAGATGTCTCTGAATGGTAATAGAGTACATGAAGCAAAAGATAAACTAAAGCTAAGCTCCGATCGCCAAGAGCTCACCCTCAGCCTGAAGTAGTCTCCAACAGATCTCCAAGCACGAATCACAACGGTCTAACGGCGATGGCCCACGCTAGGATCTGCACCCAAAGATGCAGGGGGTAGGGTGAGCACCAAATGCGAAGCATAAGGTACCCAGTAGGTATCATAGGCCGACTGGGCACATATAAGATAAAAGCGTAGTAATAGACAGAATAGAAGCAAGTAGTCACAGAAATCAACGAAAGATACACAGGAACTAGCCCAGAGGGAAATCAACAGAACCACATATGAGGCTAGTAAGAAGCATATACACACCATAGGCACAGGTGAAAGTAAGAAATAACGCACCTGGGGTCCTTGCAACAACAGTGTATACAAAATAAGTTTACGAAATGGACGGTATACCGGTAACCTCAAGTGTAAGAAGAAGAGAGAAAGAGTAATAATAGGCATGCTCAGAGACATGAATCAACTCAACTAATCATACCAATCTCATACTTATCCATAATAGAGAACGATTCTGTAAGTAAAAGCAAAAGTCTACCTACAGTCCCCGGCCGCCCATACAACCGAGGAACACAAACAAGTGAAAACAAACCCTCCGGCATCCCATACTACCGGAGCGTACAATCAGCAAACAGCAAACAAGGGTGGAGCCTCAAACAATGAATGATATGATGCATGAAGATCTCAAGTGAAATGGTATCTCTGTATGTACCTCCTCCGGCGCCGATCCGGCCCAGCAGGTAGGTTCCATGGAAGGACACTGCCCGTATACCTCTACTCCACCGTATACCCCTCCTCCGGCACACGCAGCCCGTAGCCCCTGGCCCGGATGGCAAGGTCCATGGAGGTCCCAGACCCCATACTAAAACTCAGTATCAGAACATGTATCAAGATAGAGACCCAGTCTCGATATCAAGATAGAGACCCAGTCTCGAATATGCATGCCCAGACCCTGTCCAGGACTAAAAATAGTAGGAGAATATCTCAAAAACCCCTCCAAGGGTGCCCGGGCGTAGCCGGGTCTAAACAGTCAAAAGTCATCTCAGGTGCTCGGTCCGACCGAGGCTAAAAATCATCTCAAGTAACAAGAAAACTCAACTAGCACCCCGGCCCTGCCGAGTCTAGCGATAATCATAAAACTGATGATTTTAAAAATAATTTTACTTTCTTGCCCAAAAATCTCCACAAGTGAAATCAACCATTTCCAAATCATTTCCATCAAAAACGGGCCCCCCGGGCCATGCAAGGTTTAGAAAACAGTGCCAGTAGGCCCGAAGCCAAAACCACAGTAAAACACGGATAAAACCTCTTTATATGCATGGAAATGGTATGATCACACACAATAGCTGCCCCGCAGCTCACAATCAACCTATCGACCCTGTACAGGCCCACAGCTACTCAGCAAGCATAACCAGCCTAGAAGGATAATTCTATGCCCGGGACTCGCGGACATTCCCAAAATCCCACCTTCTATGTTCCAGAGTCAACAAGGCCTCACAGGACCACAAGGGTAAATAAAATATATCCGCAAATACTAAAAGCAACGGAGGAATAAAAATAGGCGGACATGAATAAAGCGGTCAAGGTTTGTGGTACCAACCTAATAAACCAACCCAAGGATGCCCATTAATACAATTTTATTTTATATATGCGGAGTCTAGGGAGATTAAATCGTAACCTACCTGTCGTCCGATGACAAGCTGCTGGAACAACGATGTCCAAGCTCGAACCACTCCGAGAAAATTCAAAACTAAATCGGAATTGGATTCGGATTTGGGACGGAATAACTTGACGTAGATAATTGATTTTCTAACGGAAATCAAATAATTCTTCAAGAACATTTTTTGCAAGAATTCCTCTCTCCAAGCTATACATATACATGTATATGGTACAATAATCATTTATTTGGGCAAAGGTAGTTAAGGAAGCATTATTTGAACCGTGTACATATGTACACAAACGTATAAAGTTGCAATATTTAGTAGGTGACTTTGCTAAACATTTTGCTGAAGTTTATCTATGTTAGTAAAGTCATTTATAAGTTTTTAAAACATTGGTTAATTAATGCTACATGTTCCAAGTGATGCCACCATTTCACTTGGTGATTGCTGGCTACTCCCTCCACCTACACGTGGAGGGGAGGTGGCACTTACAAGGTGACAAAACAATATTTTTGTCCCGTTATTTATATATTCGGGTATTGCATAAATTCGTGGTATAATAAATATAATATTTTAAATATACCATAATTCATAGAAAATCATTTCCAATAAAACCTACTAGATTATAATAATAATTTTCAACATAACTAAATTTACTATCTCCGTTAAAATATTGCGGAGTATAAAAACTTTATAAAATGAATACGTATACACTTATATCGTATCAAAGATATTTTTCATAAACCTTTAAAATATTTTAAAAAGGCAATAATAATATAATTTTTACCCAATTCAACTTTTAAATAACGTATTTTCAAATACGCACGATTTCGATACTCAAGAATTCTCTCGGGATCCTCCCTTATTTTTTATAACTGTTTCAGAACTGAAATGACATTTTAAAACGTGACGTCGAGGCTTAAATTGCGTTTAACCCGACCCGGTTCGCGACCCGGTTCGCAACCCATTTTCTGCCAGACAGTCCGCAGTAAAACAGTCATAACTCTTTACTCCGAGATCAGTTGGACGTGAGGTTTTGCGTTGGAAACTAGACTCGTAGACCTTCGATTTGGTATTTCGGGGGACTTATAACTCTTTATATATTGAGAGAAAAGCCCTGATACATTTGACCCAAAGTTCAGAAAACTTGTTAAAGGTCTCACGATATCTTTTGTCGATTTGCTTGACTTCAAAACTTAAACGTGGAAATGACCGGAAGGGTCATTACATTATCCACTACTAAAAAGGGCTTTCGTCCTCGAAAGTCAAGGTCAAGGGGGTACCTGGAGGCTAAAATAGCTGCGAATACTGATCCCGCATATCTCTCTCGGTCTCCCAGGTAGCCTCCTCGACTGGACGGTGCCTCCACTGAACCTTAACAACCGGGACCTCTCGAGACCTCAATCTCCTGACATCTCTGGCCAAAATAGCTGACGGCTCCTCAACAAAGGCTAAACCCTCATCCCACTGAACTGAATCCTACTGCAACACATGAGACTCATCTGGGATATACCGACGCAGCATCGAAACATGAAACACAAGATGTATAGCCGAAAAAATTGGAGGTAAGGCTAACTGATAGGCAACGCTACCAACCCTCTGAAGAATCTCAAACGGCCCAATGTACCTGGGGCTGAGCTTGCCCCGCCTACCAAATCTCATCACGCCCTTCATGGGCGATACACGGAGAAACACCAAGTCACCGACACTAAACTCCAAGGCACGAAGCCTACGATCAGCATAACTCTTCTGCCTGCTCTGAGCTGCCCGAAGTCTGTCCTGAATCACTCGACTCGGTCTAAGGAATCTCGAAGCAAATCTGTGCTCTGTGGCCCAGCACTAAAACCATCAAACCAACCTACCGGATCTGCAACGCCTGCCATACAAAGCCTCAAAAGGTGCCATGCCGATACTCGAATGGAAGCTGTTATTATAAGCAAACTCTGCCAAGGGAACAAACCGATCCCAAGAACCTCCAAAGTCAAGAACACAGGCCCGAAGCATGTCCTCCAGGACCTGAATGGTCCTCTCGGACTGGCCATCTGTCTGAGGGTGGAAAGCGGTACTAAGATGAACCTCTGTACCCAAATCTCGCTGAATAGCCCTCCAAAAACTGAGATGTAAAACTGGGTGCCGCGGTCTGAAATGATAGAAGCTGGAACCCCGTGCAACCGAACAATCTCTACGAAGGTAGATCTGAGCTAACCTCTCTGCACCATAAGAAGTCTGAACCGGCAAGAAATGTGCTGACTGACTGGTGTCAGCCTATCAACAATCACCCATACGGAATCAAACCCATGAGAAGTACGAGGCAAACCAACAACAAAGTCCATAGTAATCCCTTCCTACTTCCCACCAGGAATGGGAAGTCGCAGCATCAAACCACCAGGTCTCATGTGCTCGAACTTAACCTGCTGACAGTTCAAGCACCGAGATACAAACTCCGCTATATCCCGCTTCATACCACTCCACCAGTAAAGCTGCCTCAAGTCTCTATACATCTTTGCTATGCCAGGGTGAATGGAGTATCTAGTACGATGTGCCTCATGAAGTATCAACTGAATCAAATCACTAATCCTCGGAACACAAAGGCGACTATCAAACCTCAGAACCCCATCCGAATCTAGAGTAACCTGGCTGGTCTCACCCTGAAGAACCCGATCACGAAGGTCACACAACTGCTGATCCTCAAACTGACGACTCTGAATCTGATCAATCAAAGTAGAACGAACCTCAACACTGGCGAGAACTCTGCTAGGATCCGACAAGTCAAGCCTAACCAAACGGTTAGCCAAGGACTGAATGTCCAAGGCCAACGGCCACTCTGAAACTGAAAGAGAAGCTAGGCTACCCATACTCACTGTCTTCCGACTCAAGGCATCCGCTACCACGTTTGCCTTGCCCGGATGGTACAGAATAGTGAAGTCATAGTCCTTCAGTAACTCGACCCATCTCCTCTGTCTCGAGTTCAACTCCCGCTGACTCGTGATATACTGAAGACTACGGTGATCGGTGAAGATATCACAGTGAACTCCATATAGGTAATGCCTCCAGATCTTAAGCGCGAAAACTACCGCCGCCAACTCTAAGTCATGAGTGGGGTAGTTGCGCTCGTGAACCTTCAGCTGCCTCGACGCATATGCTACTACTCGACCCTGTGCATCAACACACAACCAAGACCAACCCCAGAAGCATCACAATACACGGAGAAGCTCTGACCCTCAACCGGCAAAGTCAAAACTGGAGCTGAAGTCAATAAGGCCTTAAGCCTCTGGAAGCTATCTTCACACTGATCCGACCACTGAAATGGGACATCCTTCCTAGTCAGCATAGTCAAGGGTGCTGCTATGGAAGAAAATCCCTCAACGAACCGTCTGTAGTAACCTGCTAACCCAATAAAGCTGCGAACCTCGGTAACAGTAGTAGGTCTAGGCCACTCACAAACTGCTGAAATCTTTCCCGGATCAACCCTAATCCCATCCTTAGACACCACGTGCCCTAGGAATGCAACTGACTCAAGCCAAAACTCACACTTTGAGAACTTGGCATAAAGCCGATGATCTCTCAAAGTCTGGAGTATAACCCTCAAATGCTGCTCATGCTCATCTCTACTACGCGAGTATACCAAGATGTCGTCTATAAAAACTATCACAAATGAGTCCAAATACGGGCCAAGAACCCTGTGCATCAAGTTCATAAAGGCTGCGGGGGCATTAGTCAACCCAAAAGACATCACCAGGAACTCATAATGGCCATAACGTGTCCTGAACGCTGTCTTAGGGATGTCCTCCGCCCTAATCCTCAACTGATGGTAGCCGGACCTCAAATCAATCTTCGAAAACACAACTGAACCCTGAAGTTGGTCAAACAAATCATCAATCCTTGGCAACGGATACCTATTCTTCACTGTCACCCTATTCAGCTGCCGGTAATCAATACACATGCGCATCGACCCATCCTTCTTCTTCACGAAGAGAACAGGAGCACCCCAAGGCGACACACTAGGTCTAACAAACCCCATAGCTAACAGATCCTGGAGCTGCTCCTTAAGCTCCCTCAACTCAGCAGGAGCCATACGGTAAGGAGAAATAGAAATGGGCCTAGTGCCCGGCTCCAACTCAATAGAAAAATCAATATCTCTCTCAGGTGGAAGGCCTGGCAGGTCGGTAGGAAACACATCGAGGAAGTCTCTAACCACAGGAACAGACTCAGGAGAAGTAGGGTCAGCACTAACATCTCGTACATATGCTAGATAAGCTAAACACCCACGGGAAATCAACTTCCTAGCTCGAAGACAAGAGATGATCCCAGATGGTGCATGGCTAACAGAACCCTGCCATACAACCGGGGATACACCGGGCACAGCTATGGTAATGGTCTTGGCATAACAATCCAAAACCACACGGTGAGGGGATAACCAGTCCATGCCCAGTATTACACCAAAATCTAGCATATCAAGAATCATCAAGTCTCCCCAAGTCTCTGAATCACCAATAGATAACATACAGGATCTCACAATCCGATCCACTACTAAAGAATCTCCTACTGGGGTCGAAACAGAAACAGGAACAGATAACGGCTCACTAGCCAACCCCAAACAAGGCACAAAGTAGGTAGATACATATGAACAAGTGGATCCAGGATCAAATAAAGCCATAGCAGACTGATGGCACACAGTAATCATATCTGTAATCACAGCATCTGAGGCCTCTGCCTCTGGTCTCCTAGGGACCGCGTAAAACTGACAACGACCTCCACCTGCCCGACCGCCATACCTACCGCCTGCTCTATCACGCGGAGCACTACCTCTACTCTGACGACCACCCCCTCTAGCCGGGGGCTGAACTACCCGTAAAGGCTCGGCCAACTGAACTGTACCCTGCTGAGGGCAATCTCTAGCAAAATGACCTATCGCACCACAAGTAAAACAAGCCCCTGATGGCCTACTCAGTCGAGATGAACCAGTAAATCCCGAATGACCACCACGACCTGATGCCCCAAAAACTGTACCCCTCAAAGACTGGCCGCTATAGCCCTGATGGCTGCCCTGACCCTGCTCGAACTGGGCACTACCGAAAGTCTGAAGGAAAGCCTGAACCGGTCGGCTGGACTGACCCTGGTACTGCTGTGGCTGATAACTCCGGCTCCACTGGCCAGGACCTCTACCGCCATATCTGGAACCACTATAGACACCCTCATATCGAGGCCTCTTATCTCTGGGCCCCTGATCATGTCGCTGTAAGTCCTCCACAGTGCGAGCATAGTCTACAATGGCCTGGAATGACCGACCACTGGCAATCAATATCTCAGCTGGCTGTCTGATCTCTGGCCTCAAACCCCATACAAATCTGTGAATCCTATCTGCCTCGGTAGGATGATCATAGCTCCGAACGGTGCTAGCTGATGAAAATGGGTCTCATACTCCGAGATAGTCGTAGACCCCTGCATAAGGTGAGTAAACTGCTCCCTGCGACGCTCACGATCACTCTGAGGTAGGAACTTGGCCATAAAGGCCTCATAAAACTCAGACCAGGTCAAAGGAGGTGACGATGGTGGTCTACAAGCAACATGGGCCCTCCACCATAACTTCGCTGGGCCCTCTAACTGATAGGTAGTATAACCAACCCCGTGAGTCTCCAACAAACCCAAATGATGCAACATCTCCTCACAGGTAGTAATAAAGTCATGTGGATCCTGCCCAGAAGTACCCGCAAACCTCGGAGGTGCTAACCTCAAAAACCTACCCAACGCCTTCTTCTCTGACTCTGTCATAGCTGGGCGAGGAGCAAGAGGCTGTGCAACAGATGGAATCGGAATAACCTCCGCACGGGGAGCCATAGTAGCAGGCTGCGCTCCTGAGCTCTGTGCACCCAGGGCTGCCCCCTGAGCGGATGTCTGCACTACCTCAGAAGGCCGCTCTCCAATCACACCCAAAAGCTGCAATAGTAATCCCCGAATATCTGGAGACGGAGCTGCGGCTGGAGCTGGCACATAAGTGGGCACTGGAGCAGGTACTGGAGCTGGCGCTGGAACTGGCGCTGGAGCTGGTGGTACCTGGGCTGCCCCCTGAACCACATGCTGCTCGGGCTCTATCTGCACGCTAGCAGCTCTAGCAGGTGCCACTGTTTGAGGGCGTCCTCGACCCTTAGCTGGAGTGGGAGGCTCATCCTCGCGTGCTGCCGATGATCTCGTACGAACCATCTGCGGAAGAATGAAGTAGAACAAATGAGATCTCTAGAAACTTCAAGGGCTATACGCACGACACAGAGGCAAGAGTCAAATTTCCTAAAATGTCACTGTAGCCTCCCAAAGATTGAGTACGGACGTCTCCGCCCCGATCTGCAGGACTCTACTAGACATTAGCTCCTATACCGATGACACCGGTGAACCTAAAGCTCTGATACCAAGTTGTCACGACCCAATTTCTCGGTCATGATGGCACCTACAACCCCCGGTAGGTGAACCAATCCCCGTAGCCCAGAACAGTTAGTAATGGGCTACTATCTAGCAAATAGAGGAACAAGACAAATAAAATAGATAACAGGGATATAAATATATACATATGCGGAAACTAAACCAAACCCCAAGACCTGGTATCATAGTACAGAGCCAAACTACATACATGGAGTGCAAATAAACCAAAACTATATATACAGATATCTCTGAATGGTAATAGAGTACATGAAGCAAAAGATAAACTAAAGCTAAGCTCCGATCGCCAAAAGCTCACCCTCAGCCTGAAGTAGTCCTCAACAGATCTCCAAGCACGAATCACAGCGATCTAACGGTGATGGCCCATGCTAGGATCTGCACCCAAAGATGCAGGGGGTAGGGGTGAGCACCAAATGTGAAGCATAAGGTACCCAGTAGGTATCATAGGCCGACTAGGCACATATAAGATAAAAGCGTAGTAATAGACAGAATAGAAGCAAGTAGTCACAGAAATCAACGAAAGATACACAGGAACTAGCCCAGAGGGAAATCAACAGAACCACATATGAGGCTAGTAAGAAGCATATACACACCATAGGCACAGGTGAAAGTAAGAAATAACGCACCTCGGGTCCTTGCAACAACAGTGTATACAAAATAAGTTTACAAAATGGACGGTATACCGGTAACCTCAAGTGTAAGAAGAAGAGAGAAAGAGTAATAATAGGCATGCTCAAAGACATGAATCAACTCAACTAATCATACCAATCTCATACTTATCCATAATAGAGAATGATTCTGTAAGTAAAAAGCAAAAGTCTACCTACAGTACCCCGGCCGCCCATACAACCGAGGAACACAAACAAGTGAAAACAAACCCTCCGGCATCCCATACTACCGGAGCGTACAATCAGCAAACAGCAAACAAGGGTGGAGCCTCAAACAATGAATGATATGATGCATGAAGATCTCAAGTGCCATGGTATCTCTGTATGTACCTCCTCCGGCGCCGATCCGGCCCAGCAGGTAGGTTCCATGGAAGGACTCTGCCCGTATACCTCTACTCCACCGTATACCCCTCCTCCGGCACACGTAGCCCGTAGCCCCTGGCCCGGATGGCAAGGTCCATGGAGGTCCCAGACCCCATACTAAAACTCAGTATCAGAACATGTATCAAGATAGAGACCCAGTCTCGATATCAAGATAGAGACCCAGTCTCGAATATGCATGCCCAGACCCTGTCCAGGACTAAAAATAGTAGGAGAATATCTCAAAAACCCCTCCAAGGGTGCCCGGGCGTAGCCGGGTCTAAACAGTCAAAAGTCATCTCAGGTGCTCGGTCCGACCGAGGCTAAAAATCATCTCAAGTAACAAGAAAACTCAACTAGCACCCCGGCCCTGCCGAGTCTAGCGATAATCATAAAACTGATGATTTTAAACATAATTTTACTTCCTTGCCCAAAAAACTCCACAAGTGAAATCAACCATTTCCAAATCATTTCCATCAAAAACGGGCCCCCGGGCCATGCAAGATTTAGAAAACAGTGCCAGTAGGCCCGAAGCCAAAACCCACAGTAAAACACGGATAAAACCTCTTTATATGCATGGAAATGGTATGATCACACACAATAGCTGCCCCGCAGCTCACAATCAACCTATCGACCCTGCACAGGCCCACAGCTACTCAGCAAGCATAACCAGCCTAGAAGGATAATTCTATGCCCGGGACTCGCGGACATTCCCAAAATCCCACCTTCTATGTTCCAGAGTCAACAAGGCCTCACAGGACCACAAGGGTAAATAAAATATATCGCAAATACTACAAGCAACGGAGGAACAAAAATAGGCGGACATGAATAAAGCGGTCAAGGTTTGTGGTACCAACCTAATAAACCAACCCAAGGATGCCCATTAATACAATTTTATTTTATATATGCGGAGTCTAGGGAGATTAAATCGTAACCTACCTGTCGTCCGATGACAAGCTGCTGGAACAACGATGTCCAAGCTCGAACCACTCCGAGAAAATTCAAAACTAAATCGGAATTGGATTCGGATTTGGGACGGAATAACTTGACGTAGATAATTGATTTTCTAACGGAAATCAAATAATTCTTCAAGAACATTTTTTGCAAGAATTCCTCTCTCCAAGCTATACATATACATGTATATGGTACAATAATCATTTATTTGGGCAAAGGTAGTTAAGGAAGCATTATTTGAACCGTGTACATATGTACACAAACGTATAAAGTTGCAAATATTAGTAGGTGACTTTGCTAAACATTTTGCTGAAGTTTATCTATGTTAGTAAAGTCATTTATAAGTTTTTAAAACATTGGTTAATTAATGCTACATGTGCCAAGTGATGCCACCATTTCACTTGGTGATTGCTGGCCACTCCCTCCACCTACACGTGGAGGGGAGGTGGCACTTACAAGGTGACAAAACAATATTTTTGTCCCGTTATTTATATATTCGGTATTGCATAAATTCGTGGTAAAATAAATATAATATTTTAAATATACCATAATTCATAGAAAATCATTTCCAATAAAACCTACTAGATTATAATAATAATTTTCAACATAACTAAATTTACTATCTCCGTTAAAATATTACGGAGTATAAAAACTTTATAAAATGAATATGTATACACTTATATCGTATCAAAGATATTTTTCATAAACCTTTAAAATATTTTAAAAAGGCAATAATAATATAATTTTTACCCAATTCAACTTTTAAATAACGTATTTTCAAATACGCACGATTTCGATACTCAAGAATTCTCTCGGGATCCTCCCTTATTTTTTTATAACTGTTTCGGAACTGAAATGGCATTTTAAAACGTGACGTCGAGGCTTAAATCGCGTTTAACCCGACCCGGTTCGCGACCCGGTTCGCAACCCGTTTTCTGCCAGATAGTCCGCGGTAAAATAGTCATAACTCTTTACTCCGAGATCAGTTGGACGTGAGGTTTTGTGCGTTGGAAACTAGACTCATAGACCTTCGATTTGGTATTTCGGGGGACTTCTAACTCTTTATATATTGAGAGAAAAGCCCTGATACATTTGACCCAAAGTTCAGAAAACTTGTTAAAGGTCTCACGATATCTTTTATCGATTTGCTTGACTTCAAAACTTAAACGTGGAAATGACCGGAAGGGTCATTACATTATTGGAGGTAGGTTTAATGAAAGAACTCATGGATCTTGTTTTGGTCATGGAGAAGGAGGGAAAAAGGCATGAAGAAGAAGACAGTGGAGAGAGAGATAATAAAGATGGTATGAGGAAGAGAGAAGGGGAGATGAAGAGGTGTGATTTGAAAGGGAGGCGGCAGAAATTAAGGTGATGTGACGCTTTGAAAGGAAAGAAATCTTGGAAAAAGATTTTGGAGAGAATCAAGAAAATGACTATCATTAATAACACATAGATCAAATAAGGAAGAAAATAATTTAGCAAGACGAAGTAATTCCTAGACAGTTTCTGAGAAAACAAAATCTTTCTTTCAAAAGTGGTTTTGTAAAAATATCAGCAAGCTGATTTTCAAACTCAACAAATTCGAGAACAAAATCTCCATTTTCAACATGATCTCTAATGAAATGATGCTTTATATCAATGTGTTTAGCCCTAGAATGATGTACAGTATATATAGATAAGCTAATGGCACTAGTATTGTCACAAAATATAGGAGCAGCTTCAAAAGACAAATCATAATCAAGTAATTGATGCATAATCCAAAGTAGTTGAGTACCGCAGCTACCAACTGCAAGATATTAGGATTCAGTAGTTGACAGAGCCACATATGTCTGTTTTATACTGTGCTATAAAATTAATGCTTCTCCAAGAATTTGACACGTTCCACTTGTACTTTTGCGATCAGTTTTATCTCCTGCAAAATCAGCATCTGAATAGCTAATTAATTCAAAATGAGATGAGTGAGGATACCATAGCCCAAGGTCTTGGGTCCCAATAAGGTATCGAATGATCCTTTTGACTGCAGTGAGATGAGATTCTTTTGGAACGGATTGGAAGCGTGCACATTTGCACACACTGAACATGATGTCAGGGCCACTTGTTGTTAAATATAATAGAGATCCAATCATTCCTCGGTAGATCTTTTCGTCTACATCCTTTCTAGGAGCATCAGTTTCTAGACATGTTGAGGGACTCATAGGAGTTCCAAAAGCTTTTTCCTTTTCCATTCCAAATTTCTTGATGAGCTCTTTAGTATATTTGCCTTGGCTAATGAAGATTCCTTTTGATGACTGCTTAATTTGTAGTCCGAGAAAGAATGTGTTCTCCCATCAGGCTCATTTCAAATTCCCCTTTCATAAGATTTGCAAAATTCTCACAAAAAGATAAGTTAGTACTTCCAAAAATAATGTCATCAACATAAATCTGTACAATAAGAATATTGGAATCCAATTTTTGAGTAAAAAGAGTGGTATCAATTTTTCCTCGTTGAAAATTATTACTCAGCAAAAAGGTACTTAATATCTCATACCAAGCTTTTGGGGATTGTTTGAGACCGTAGAGAGCTTTTGTGAGTTTAAAAACATGATCAGGGCAGGAAGGATTTTTAAAACTAGGAGGATGTTTTACAAAAACTTCCTTTTTTATGAAACCATTTAAGAAGGCACTTTTAACATCCATTTGAAATTGTTTAAATCGTTTGAAAGATGCATAAGCTAATAATATTCGAATGGATTCCAATCTAGCCACAGGAGCAAAGGTTTCATCAAAATAAATACCTTCTTATTGAGAGTATCCTTGAGCTACTAACCTTGCCTTGTTTCTAATAACTTTACCTTCCTCATTGAGTTTGTTCTGAAATACCCATTTCGTACTAATGACTGAGCAATTTTTGGGTCATTTGATAAGAGTCCACACTTGATTTCGTTCAAACTGATCCAGTTATTCCTTCATGGCATGCACCCATTATTCATCCTCTAAGGCTTCATCAATTTGTTTAGATTCAAGTTGAGATATGAGAGCTACTGAGGCTTGTTTCTTTAAGGAGGCTCTGGTCTGCATCTTTTCAGTTGGATCTCCCATGATAAAATCATTTGGGTAACTTGCATTGTGTCTACATTCTCTGGGAACATTTGTTTTGATTGGATCCATGGTAGTTGACTCATCCCTGAGCATAGTTGACTCTTGTGATTCATCTAGATCATTCGACTGATCTGGTTCTCCTGGAGTCAACTTTTGTACATGTTCTTCATCAAGGCTAAAACTGCTAGGTTTCTGAATAACTGGGTTAGATTCATCAAATACAACATGTACAGATTCTTCAACACTGAGAGTACATTTACTAAAGATTCTAAAAGCACAACTGGAGGGGGAATATCCCAAGAATATACCTTCATCACTTCATGAATCAAACTTACCCAAATTATTCTTACCATTATTATGGACAAAGCATTTGCACCCAAAGGGACGAAAATAACAATTGTTAGGCTTCTTTCCTCTCCATAGTCCATACGGAGTCTTCTTTAGGATAGGTCTCATTAGGCACCTGCTAAGAATATGACAGGCAGTTCTTATATCTTCAGCCCAGAAGTAATCAGGTAAACCATGTTCAAGCAGTAGAGTTCTAGCAGTGTCTTGGAGAGATCTATTATTTCTTTCCACTACTCCATTTTGTTGGGGAGAGCAGGGTGATGAGAAGTTTTGAGTGATGCCTTGCTTTGAACATAGGTCTTCAAAGGCATTTGTCACGACCCAATTTCTTGGTCATGATGGCACCTACAACCCCCGGTAGGTGAACCAACCCCCGTAGCCCAGAACAGTTAGTAATGGGCTACTATCTAGCAAATAAGGGAACAAGACGAATAAAATAGATAACAGGGATATAAATATATACATATACGGAAACTAAACCAAACCCCAAGACCTGGTATCATAGTATAGAGCCAAACTACATACATGGAGTGCAAAATAAACCAAAACTATATATACAAATGTCTCTGAATGGTAATAGAGTACATGAAGCAAAAGATAAACTAAAGCTAAGCTCCGATCGCCAAGAGCTCACCCTCAGTCTGAAGTAGTCCCCAACAGATCTCCAAGCACGATTCACAACGATCTAACGGCGATGGCCCACGCTAGGATCTGCACCCAAAGATGCAGGGGGTAAGGGTGAGCACCAAATGCGGAGCATAAGGTACCCAGTAGGTATCATAGGCCGACTGGGCACATATAAGATAAAAGCGTAGTAGTAGACAGAATAGAAGCAATCAGTCACAGAAATCAACGAAAGGTACACAGGAACTAGCCCAGAGGGAAATCAACAGAACCACATATGAGGCTAGTAAGCAGAATATACACACCAAAGGCACAGGTGAAAGTAAGAAACAACGCACCTGGGGTCCTTGCAATAACAATGTATACAAAAAGTTTACGAAATGGACGGTATACCGGTAACCTCAAGTGTAAGAAGAAGAGAGAAAGAGTAATAATAGGCATGCTCAGAGACATGAATCAAACCCAACTAATCATATCAATCTCAAATCCAGAAACTAACAGTCTAGCAGTAACCAATCTCATACTTATCCCTAATAGAGAATAATCTGTAAGTAAATAGCAAAAGTCTACCTACAGTCCCCCGGCCGCCCATACAACCGAGGAACACAAACAAGTGAAAACAAACCCTCCGGCATCCCATACTACCGGAGCGTACAATCAGCAAATAGCAAACAAGGGTGGAACCTCGAACCATGAATGATATGATGCATGAAGATCTCAAGTGCCATAGTATCTCTGTATGTACCTCCTCCGGCGCCGATCCGGCCCAGCAGGTAGGTTCCATGGAAGGACTCTGCCCGTATACCTCTACTCCCCCGTATACCCCTCCTCCGGCACACGCAGCCCGTAGCCCCTGGCCCGGATGGCAAGGTCCATGGAGGTCCCAGACCCCATACTAAAACTCAGTATCAGAACATGTATCAAGATAGAACCCAGTCTCTATATCAAGATAGAGACCCAGTCTCGAATATGCATGCCCAGACCCTGTCCAGGACTAAAAATAGTAGGAAAATATCTCAAAAACCCCTCCAAGGGTGCCCGGGCGTAGCCGGGTCTAAACAGTAAAAAGTCATCTCAGGTGCTCGGTCCGACCGAGGCTAAAAATCATCTCAAGTAACAAGAAAACTCAACTAGCACCCCGGCCCTGCCGAGTCTAGCGATAATCATAAAACTGATGATTTTAAACATAATTTTACTTTCTTGCCCAAAAATCTCCACAAGTGAAATCAACCATTTCCAAATCATTTCCATCAAAAACGGGCCCCCCGGGCCATGCAAGGTTTAGAAAACAGTGCCAGTAGGCCCGAAGCCAAAACCACAGTAAAACATGGATAAAACCTCTTTATATGCATGGAAATGGTATGATCACACACAATAGCTGCCCCGCAGCTCACAATCAACCTATCGACCCTGCACAGGCCCTGCAGCTACTCAGCAAGCATAACCCAGCCTAGAAGGATAATTCTATGCCCGGGACTCGCGGACATTCCCAAAATCCACCTTCTATGTTCCAGAGTCAACAAGGCCTCACAGGACCACAAGGGTAAATAAAATACATATCGCAAATACTACAAGCAACGGAGAAAAAAATAGGCGGACATGAATAAAGCGGTCGAGGTCTGTGGTACCAACCTAATAAACCAACCCAAGGATGCCCATTAATACAATTTTATTCTATATATGCGGAGTCTAGGGAAAATAAATCGTAACCTACCTGTCGTCCGACGACAAGCTGCCAGAACAACGATGTCCAAGCTCGAACCACTCCGAGAAAATCCAAAACTAAATCGGAATCGAATTCGGATTTGGGACGTAATAACTTGACGTAGATAATTGATTTTCTACAATCAATTTAATATAACTATAACATTAAATTGGTTCCACCAATTCCCTTCTCTGTACGTATGAAAGTATATGGAGCAGTTAACAAACATTACCCATGGTAATGAATGAAACCAAAGGTTAGAAGCACTTTGTTACTTCCAATATATATACAGCAGTAGCTAATTGTTGATAAGTGATAGCCACCTAATTAAATACTCCTGCCACTACATGCTGCCTAACTCGTTGTACAAAGCCTCCACTTCCACGTGGAAGTGGAGGTGGCTACAATTTCCCCCCGTTAGGTATATACTCGGGTATTGCATAAATTCGTGGTAAAATAAATATAATATTTTAAATATACCATAATTCATAGAAAATTATTTTGAACAAAGCCTACTATATTATAATAATAATTTTTAACATAGCTAAATTTTACTATCTCCGTTAAAATATTACGGAGTATAAAAACCTTATAAAATAAATACATATACACTTATATCGTATCAAAGATATTTTTCATAAACCTTTAAAATATTTTAAAAAGGCAATAATAATATAATTTTTACCAATTTCAACTTTTAAATAACGTATTTTCAAATACACGCACGAGGCTAATAAAATTCTTAAGTTTAGGCTCGTAATTCGCCAACGCACGATTTTGATACTCAAGAATTCTCTCGGGATCCTCCCTTATGTTTTATCACTGTTTCGGAACTGAAATAGCATTTTAAAACGTGAAGTCGAGGCTTAAATCGCGTTTAACCCGACCCGGTTTGCGACCCGGTTCGCAACCCGTTTTCTGCCAGACAGTCCGCGGTAAAACAGTCATAACTCTTTACTCCGAGATCAGTTGGACGTGAGGTTTTGTGCGTTGGAAACTAGACTCGTAGACCTTCGATTTGGTATTTCGGGGGACTTCTAACTCTTTATATATTGAGAGAAAGTCCCTGATACATTTGACCCAAAGTTCAGAAAATTTGTTAAAGGTCTTACGATATCTTTTGTCGATTTGCTTGACTTCAAAACTTATACGTGGAAATGACCGGAAGGGTCATTACAGCATTGTTCTCAAATTCTCCTTCATGGTCACTGTGAATAGTAGAGATGAAATATCCTGCTTATCTTTGGAATTTTCTACAAAACACTTCAAAGTTAACAAAAGCTTTATGTTAGTGAGCAAGAAAAATAACCCAAGTAAATCTGGAAAATCACTAACAATGACAAAAGTGTATCTCTTTCCCCCGATGCTATCAGTCCTGGTGGGACCAAAAAGGTCCATGTAAAGAAGTTGGAGGGGCTTGGTTGTGCTCACGATATCTTTGACCTTGAAGGAAGTTCAAGTCTATTTGCCAAGTTGACAAGCATCACATATATGATCCTTTTCAAACTTTAGTTTAGGCAGACCGATTACGAGCTCAAGTCTAGATAAGTTTTCAAGAGCATGCATGCTTGCATGTCTAAGTTTGCCATAACCAAGGATCACAAGATAAAGCAGTGAGACAAGTTAAAGTAGGTAAATCAACATTATTTAAGACATAAATATTTTCAACCCGATCTCTGATTATGGAGATGTTCTTTGCTGCATTGCTGATTGTGCATCTGATAGCATTGAAGAGCACATTGAATCCGGCATCACATAGTTGACTAATGCTTAGAAGGTTATGCTTGAGCCCGTCAACCAAGTATACTTCGATTCGATCGTATGAGGGACTTATGGTTATAGATCCAACTCCTACTACTTCTCCTTTAGTATTATCTCCGAATCTCACATATCCACCATCAATATCTTTTACCATTTGGGTAAGTAATTAATAGCGGATATATCAATAAATCCGATTCTATAACAAATTAGGAATAATACTTATTAAGTTCCCAAATGAAATAGGGCAGGCAGTCTCTATATATATTTCATATTGTCAGTAAATTTGATTCCAAAACAAATTAGGAACGCAACTTATTAATTTCCCACATGAACTAGGAATACAATTTATTATTTTCCCAAATATAATGAACTAGGAATACAAACTATTGATTTCCCGAATATAATGAACTAGGAATATAATTTATTAATTTTCCAAATGAAATAATAAATAGGGTAGGCCATCTCTATATATAGTTCAGTGTCGATCCCTCGAACTAATTATATATTCTTTTCTGCTACGTAATGGAGTAATATTTTAACTATTTATTGTACTTGAGAAATATCTAGATATTTTAGAGTCTTAACTCTTAAGGATAGAATTATATAGATTTTTAGTATCTAGAACCATCCCCAAATAAATATAAACAGGGGTGATTTTGTTGCATTTGTAACCCAGTCAATTAAGAAAGTCTTGTTCAATTACAAAGTTCTTCTATCCAAAATCTTTTCTCTGACCTTTGTTAACGATCTTGGAATAATTAACACTAGGTATCTCCAACTTAATTTTTCTGATGCTATTCTGTATAATTCTTATGTTTTCTTTTGAGTGCATTCACATGAAATTTGTATCCTTAATGAGCCTGAAATTAAATGTATTCAAACCAAACCCTAAAATTCCTTCTCTTAAGTTTTTTTATACTAACTAAATTTTGTTTTCCATGTTGTTTTTGTTGTTGTACCTCTACATAAGATGTAGGAGGAGTTTTAACATGGCCACTAGTGTTGATGATGATGTTCACCCTTTCCCTGAAGATTTAGCAAAGGAGATTTTACAAGGTTTGCCAGTGAAGTCATTGTTGCGGTTCAAATGCGTCTGCAAGAGATGGTACGCTATTATCAGTTGTCGCAACTTTATAAGTAAACACTTCAATTATCATCATGAAAAGAACAAACGCTCCAAACTCTTTATTTGTGATCCTGATGAATCCGATGATTCAACTGCCATCACCTTAATTTCAGATTCGGCTTTAGTTGAAAAACCTGATCATCTCCAGGGGTTTGGTACTGCTTATCTATTGTTTGAAGGTCCTATAGATGGCGTGTTTTTGTTTCTGAAAGCAAATTCAAATACTGAATTATATGACTCTAATTTGGGACTGTGGAATCCTGCAACCAGGGTGGTAACCACCCTCCCTCCAGCCCACTTTCAGCTTCAACCATTTTTCAAGATGGGTGGCTATTTTGGGTTTGGATTCGACCCCCCCTTTTCAAGTAACTACAAGGTGGTTTGGGTTCGCCAGTTCAAGGATAACAACTATGGTAATTCATCCAATCGAGCTTATGCAGCCGTCTATTCCTCTTCTATAGACTCTTGGAGAGTCCTTAAACATAAACATCACAAAGTTCTAACCATCTCAGGTGACATCTGTAGTATTCCCAATATGCCCGGTTACCTAAATGGAACTTATTACTGGATGCTCAAGACGGAAGATTACTGTGGTCTTATTTCATTTGACTTTCGCAATGAGGTGTTAGGTGAGATTAGAGGGCCAGATGTTCCTCCTATTAATTGTCACAGCATGATATTGCGTGATGGATCCATTAACCTCTTGGCCCGAGGTTTCAACACTGACTATTCTTTGTGGGTTATGATCCAACCTGGTGTTTGGAACAAACTTCTTACCTTTCAATGTCCTTCAGTTATTAATTTGTTTTGTGGCTTCTGGGATTCTAGCACTGTCATTTACCTAACTGAGAGTTCTGGGCTGATCTCCTACGATTTTAAGACCCAGGAGACAAGGCATCTTGGATTTCGACATCAGGGCCAGATTTATTGTTGTATGGTTTATTATTATACTGAGAGTTTAGTAACAATTAAACGAGGAAGCAGAGAGCTAGGAAGTCCATTATAACTTTCCTTACATATTTTCCTCCTTCGTAAACAACTGAAAATGTTTTAATGTTTGCAGCCAAGATGTGGATTATTTAAGGTCAAGTTCTTAAAGCACTTTTCTTTACACAATTGCTGCATCTATTGTTTGAATGTTGCAATATTGACGACTTGCTTTGTCGAAACTGATATTTCTTTAGTCTAGTTTCTTCATGGATTTAGTTTTTTTATCCAAATGGGATTGGATTAATATGCCAATACAAGGCACTATTGAATTGGCTAGTTTAGATGAGACAAAAAACATAGAGAAGAGTACAGTTGAAGCATTAATTTGCCAGGCAACTGCAGGCTGTGCATTGAATTCCAATACTTAGAAAGCTCTAAAAGTGTATCCTACAGCTGTTGGTGAACAGTTTGATATTTCTTTTATTTAACAAACCCTTTCCCCGTGAGAAAATTTGTATAGGTCGATCAATCCGTAATTTCACATTGGCTTCTGGGATTCTAGCATTGTCATTTTCTTAACTAAAAGTTCTCGGCGACCGTGGAGAGGCATCAAAGTCATCCCTATTATAGTAGAACAAAGTAACCTTTAACTCCCACTTTATTGAAAAGCTTTATAACTCTTCTTCCATTAACTAGAGAGTTACTATGGAATTCTGCTCATAAACTATATTCATGTGAGGGGCAACTTTTGTATTCACCTGTTATGGGTAGAGTACATTAATTAGTTCTTACACTTTAAATAATTAAGTAGTTAAAAGATGTTTTAGAATAAATCTCCAAACAACCTAGTGGTAGATGGAATGGGAGTCTCTCAGTTTCTTTTTTCCCATTTAACTAATTTTTTGCTGCTTCTAATCTGAGTTTTGAAACCAATTACACTTCAAGCTTTAAGCAAGTAACACTGATATTATAATATAGTGGGTGCACCAACTAGGGACAATCCATGTATCAATTCTTCTTTTTTAAATTCGTTTCAACATGTACAAGGACTTTAGAAGGGTTCAACAGATACGCCATGTATCAAGCCTACTGCTAGTGGAGATCTTAGTAGCTCAGTTGGTTGGCTACCTGAACTTCCACCTTGCTAGTGAAGGTTCGATTCCCCACATTGTAATCCCCTCCTTGTTTCCCCTTCCCCTACCCCCAATTTTATTATTATTTTAAAAAAAAAAACAGACAATCTGCTAGGCCTATCCTCGCAAAATTGGAGAGACCTGCCATATTATTCTCACTCAACAAGTGATCCCTTTGAGTTGACTAGAAAGTTTCTGCATATTCACCAAGAGGCTTACATGGAGGAGAAAGAGGAGGATGTTATATTGAGGTATTTTAAAACAAGAACTCATCATGTTATTGTGCCTAAGATGGAACTAATAATCCCACGGAAACTGAAGATATTTGTGGCGTATGTCATGCGGAGTTTGACTATGACGAGATCATTGGGACACTTTGGTGCGGGCATGAAGATCATACAGGCTGCATCAAACAGTGGTTGCTTGAGGAAAAAAAATTGTCCCATATGCCGAGCTTCTGTTCTGCCCTTCACATCAACAAATATTACTTTAGAAATGCATAGCATTTAGAGATTATTTTATTCTGAAATTCTATTGTATTAATCTGAAGTTTTCTTTCTCAAATTTTGCAAGACCGATATACTTGTTTGTGCATGTTTTAAAACTCATCTCATTAGACTTAGTAAGACAAGTTGTTTTTAACTTATGGATGTCACGCACTATATGTTTTTGATATAGGCAAGAACGATTAGTTTCATGTCTTAAATATCGTTAACAGATAACGAATTACAATTTATATTATCTAACTGTTCAACATTTAGTCACGGGTTCAAGCCTTAGAAATAGCCTCTGCCAGAAATCCAAGGTAAGGTTGCGTACAATAGACCCCTGTGGTCGGGCCTTTCCCCGGACCTTGCGCATAGCGGGAGCTTTAGCGCACCGGGCTATCCTTTATGTATGGTAATAGTTTAATTTGTCTTTTCTATTACTGTGATAATGTCATTATTGTTGCTTGAATTTCTTCTAATGTTTGCCACTTAGCCTCAGACACCACTTTTGCGATGAACAAAAAAAATCCAAACATAAAGAACACACTAGACTAAGTATAGAATAAATTGTGATATTTGAAAGTGCTTTTTCTCAAACTTCATTTGATAAATATACTTTTAAGAATAAGTAGATTTTTGAGTTTTGGTCAAACAAGCTCTAAATTGGCATTTTGTATTAAACTAATTCTCTAATTATCATTTCCTTTGATTATCATGTGATAAAGAACCACATATTTCTATGATGAATCTAATTAATTTTCTGCCGATTTAATATGGAATATTTAAATAATTAACTTTGTATTGAAGAATAACTGAATCTATTTTATTTTATATTTCCTTCCCTACCAAAAGGGGAGAAAGTTTAGTGGAAAATTATTTTTATTCATTCTCCTTCTCCAACTTTCTTTCTTCCACTTTTTTGTATTTATCAAACTATATAAACAAGGATATGTTTTACTGTATCTCCTTTTACTTCCTTTCTGCATGCATTTCCAAAAACAAAAGGTTTATATGGTTTAAACCCATTTAGATAAATAATCAATATGACCATATCAACTTATTAACTTACCGAATGCACTAGGAAATATGGTACGCCATCTCTTTATATATTTCATATTGTCAATAAATATGATTCTAAAATAATTAGAAATGCAACTTATTAATTTTCCACATGAACTAGAAATACAGTTTATTAACTTCCAATATAATGAACTAGGAATACAATTTATTAATTTTTCAAATATAATGAACTAGCTACTCGATCAAGTTATAGTTATCTTTCAACAAGAGTGCTCTTTATGTTAATCAGTATATGCAAACTCCTTCTAAAAGTACAAGATCAAATTCTACCATATCTTCTAGTCAAGGAATGCGAACAATGGATAAAAATACCTTGGTTCTTGAGAAAGAAGATATGCAAACCAATATTTCATGGCCTCTATCTATTGATCAAGTTATGCAAAATACCCAAATAGCTGAAACAGGTATGATATGCTGAATCCATGTGTTATTAATTTGTAGAACTGAATTTTATTGCTATAGTTTTTACCAAATTATGCAACTGTAGGTTCACCTAATCCTTGAAAGGAAAAAAGATTTGGAGGGAGCAACTGGTGCAAAGAAGTTGCATCACTTGAATTCAGACAAAAGCTGAAGGTAACCTTTTACAATAATCGAACGGTTGGAACAAATAGCAAACTATTGTCGAGACATTTGGGATAATTGTCTGTGACCGTAATATGTGTTCGTTGGGTGTATCATCATGGAATAATATTAAGTAGGAAAAGTTGAATCACTTGTAGGTAGATATTGAGATAACAAATGTTGTCAAGAGTATGAACTGAATCATCGTCACCTAATTGATTTTTTTGTTGGCTTAGCATTTTGAACTGCATCATTGTCGTCTTTATATTATGAGCTGATTTTTGTTGTGCTCTCTTTGTTCGATATGATAATGCCTCAGATTCTCATGATTTAATAGAGCATCTTCAGATTCTTTATTGTTACCTGATACATCGGCGAGCTCTTGTCCATATTGATTTGCTGCAAATTTCCTTGTTTCTTAGTAGTTGAAACAAGATCAATATGTGGGAACTATAATGTCCTTTTCTAGGATTTGTTTCATCTTTCAAGTTAAGTATGATCATTTATCTTGAGTTGTATCATATGTACAAAGTTATTTGTCAAACAATTTTCACATTTCAATTTTAGTAGTTTAAAAGTAATGGCGGTTGCTTCTCCAAATAGCTCGAGCTCTT
This sequence comes from Jaltomata sinuosa, assembly GCA_003996215.1. NCBI lineage: Eukaryota > Viridiplantae > Streptophyta > Magnoliopsida > Solanales > Solanaceae > Jaltomata > Jaltomata sinuosa. The sequence goes on along the minus strand of QJPP01007573.1, from coordinate 207,340 downwards.
ACATTTGCCAAGTTGGAGCACACACAAGGAATCAACTTGTTAGCTAGTTTTAACACTTTTAATATTCGCTTTTTCCTTGGTAAAACTGTTACAGAGACTTACGACATGCATGAAACTTCATCTTCTTCTTTATGAAGCTAACAAAACTTCTGTCTTATTATCTTCTTTACTATAAAATCTCTGCTTATACTGCTAGAAGTAGAGCTCACAATTGTCCATGTTGTGGACCTTTCTAAAAGTCTAGAGGGGGGTGAATTAAAAATTTCTTACCACCAAGTCGACTGTGGCTACGCACTAGTCGACTCACCTGCAAGTTAGTTTAATAACCAAAATATAACGCATTGCAAATACTGAAAGTAAACAGGAACACAATATTTTATACTGGTTCGGATCATCAAAGTGGTGTCTATTCCAGTCCCCTTGGGTTTCAAGAGTTTTCATTAGAGCTTCTGATTGAAGAGGAGTTACAACGATTGGCTTAACAATCTAAGATTGTCTTCCTTGATATTTGTGATGACACAACCTCTACCTGTATAACTAGTATTGTTTCTCTCTTTTTCTTTTGATTACAATTGTAGTCTTTAAGAAATACAAAGTATTATGAAAGATAAAAGCTAGACAGTGGTCTTGTTCAAGATAAGTTGTGTGGCTTCTTCTTCTTATGTCGTTTGGCTTTTATACTTGGAGGGTAGATTTGGTGTAGCTCTTCAAAAGGAAAACCCAAGGGAATTCTTTCAATCAAGGAATGTTGATGGGAATCCTTGATTGAGTAAGTCATGTCCATATCAAATATGTCCATGATGTTTTCTTCCAAAACTGGAAGATCCTTGATTCAGTCTATCCCATTAGTTGCGATCTCTATCTTCCTTGTGCAGCATCTGATTTTCTTGTCTTGAGGGATTTGATTTTGAATTTGATCATGAGGGATCTCTATCTTCCTTGTGCATCGTCTTGATCTCCTTGTCTTGTGGTGTGATTCTTCTTTCCTTATGCACATTAGTAAATCAAGGATTGACATTCAATCTAAGATATATGTTGCTTCTTATCTTCTATTGATATTGATTTGATCTCCTAGTATTATTGATTTCTCTACTTTCCTAGTATGGCTTTGCTGGTTGTTTCTTTTTACCTGCACATGTCTCAAGGTTAGTTTTGTCATTATTGAAATCAGTGTTCGGAGGCTAACAATCTCCTCCTTTTTGATAATGACAAAAATTAGGAAAATACAAATATATGTAGTCGACTTCCCTGTATGTTGGCTAAGCTCCCCCTGTCTTGGAGATCCCCCTTTCTTGTAGCTTCCTGTTGTGATGAATTTGTGCGATTTCTTTCTCCCACTTTTGCATAATAAATAAGAAACACAAGCATACAAAGCAATTTTGCAGATAGGCATGTATATATCACATAAAGCAAGCAAAAAGGATGATTAAAGGGACCCCAGTTACAGAGCCAAAATAGAGTCAATGAGGACAGACCCCCAAGAGAGTTCAAAAAAGAAGACTAGAAGTTATTTTTTCTGAAGAAAATAGGCCAGAGTGTTGTGCATGTTTCTGCGAAGGTGTCATAAGAGCGTTCCTTATTTTTGCAGAAGTTGGTGTAGGAAGTTTGAACAGTGACATCCAGTTCATTCTGAGAGGAGTCAGCTTCCTTCTTGAGGGAGCTGACTTGCTTCAATAGTTTGTTGACTGTGGATACCCCTTCATTTTTTAACTCACCCATTTCTAGACGAAGTGTGCTGATGTTAGTGCTGGATTCCTTTCCTAAAGCAAGCAACTTGTTGATTGATTCCTGAAGCACCTGCATCCCATTCTCAAGATTGTGGATTCTGCCTTTGATTCCTTCTGCTTCTTTGAGAAGAATAGAGGCAGAGTCAGCTGAAACACGAGTGACCTTTGAGGATTCAGGCTTAATTTTGATAGAGTCTTTCTTGCACCATTTCTCTTCAACCAAAATATACCCCATACTTGAAAAAGTCCTGGAATCGTAAGTGGCTGAGACCTCAGTTGCTTTGTAGTCTGACAGATCAATCATAGAGTCGATGAGAATTCGAGAAATCAGGAGATCATAGGTATATTGGCAGTAGCATTGCTGTCCTTAGCACTTTCCAACATGTATTCACGATACCACGAGGCCCAGTTGATACGGTATTTTTTCAGTAAGCAGTAGAGAACAAAAACATCTCTGTTGGAGATAAAGCTCAGAAAACTTTTTCGAGGAACCAAGGTTGTAGTGACCATATGAGCCAAAATACGATGCTCAAAGCAGAGAGAGAGGGGTCCGAACTCAGAAATATCAGAGCCTGGTTCAGCCACCACAGTTTTTGCTCCATCTAGAGTTACCTCAAAGTCTTCTGGCCGATTACCATCCATATATGGTACAATGCCAGAGAACTTTGTACCAAATACTTTCTCAAATAGAAAATCATTCACAATGATTTGATTTCCCAGAACATGGGTTTCTAGTTCACGACTGTCCTTTGAAATTTGAAGGTTAGCATAAAACATACGAACAGGTTCTTTATAAAATTCCAAGCTACAAAGTTTAAGGAACAAGGATAACTTCTGGGATTTGAAAAAGGTACTTACAGGGCAGTGAATTTCATCCAGAAGATCCAGATTGATAACTCGACCAAGAAAAACTTGTCGATTTTTAAAGGACTCATATCTTTTCTTCTGATCAGCACCCCAGAACTTGTGCATGTCTTCTGGAGATAGGGTTTCTGAGGAATTTGCTCATAACTTCTTCTTTTCACCTTTATTACCAGCAAAAGGCCTTTTCTTTGAGATGAAAGAAGGAGCAGTGACATGGGATTCTGCTTCTGATGAATCAGAGGAAAGAGAGAGAACATCTGGATCTAAGGAGAAATGGTGATTGTTGGAGGGAGGTTTAATGAAAGAACTCATGGATATTGTTTTGGTCATGGAGAAAGAGGGAAAAAGGCATGAAGAAGAAGACAGTGGAGAGAGAGATAATAAAGATGGTATGAGGAAGAGAGAAGGGAAGATGAAGAGGTGTGATTTGAAAGGGACGCGGCAGAAACTAAGGTGATGTGACGCTTTGAAAGGAAAGAAATCTTGGAAAAAGATTTTGGAGAGAATCAAGAAAAGTACTATCATTAATAACACATAGAGCAAATAAGGAAGAAAATAATTTAGCAAGACGAAGTAATTCCTAGACAGTTTCTGAGAAAACAAAATCTTTCATTCAAAAGTGGTTTTATAAAAATATCAGCAAGCTGATTTTCAGACTCAACAAATTCGAGATCAAAATCTCCATTTTCAACATGATCTGTAATGAAATGATGCTTTATATCAATGTGTTTAGCCCTAGAATGATGTACAATATATATAGATAAGCTAATGGCACTAGTATTATCACAAAATATAGGAGCAGCTTCAAAAGACAAATCATAATCAAGTAATTGATGCATAATCCAAAGTAGTTGAGTACCGCAGCTACCAACTGTAAGATATTCGGATTCAGTAGTTGACAGAGCCACATATGTCTGTTTTATACTGTGCTATAAAATTAATGCTTCTCCAAGAATTTGACACGTTCCACTTGTACTTTTGCGATCAGTTTTATCTCTTGCAAAATCAGCATCTGAATAGCTAATTTATTCAAAATGAGATGAGTGAGGATACCATAGCCCAAGGTCTTGGGTCCCAATAAGGTATCAAATGATCCTTTTGACTACAGTGAGATGAGATTCTTTTGGAACGGATTGGAAGCGTGCACATTTGCACACACTGAACATGATGTCAGAGCCACTTGTTGTTAAATATAATAGAGATCCAATCATTCCTCGGTAGATCTTTTCGTCTACATCCTTTCTAGGAGCATCAGTTTCTAGACATGTTGAGGGACTCATAAGAGTTCCAAAAGCTTTTTCCTTTTCCATTCCAAATTTCTTGATGAGCTCTTTAGTATATTTGCCTTGGCTAATGAAGATTCCTTTTGATGACTGCTTAATTTGTAGTCTGAGAAAGAATGTGTTCTCCCATCAGGCTCATTTCAAATTCCCCTTTCATAAGATTTGCAAAATTCTCACAAAAAGATAAGTTAGTAATTCCAAAAATAATATCATCAACATAAATATGTACAATAAGAATATTGGAATCCAATTTTTGAGTAAAAAGAGTGGTATCAATTTTTCCTCATTTAAAATTATTACTCAGCAAAAAGGTACTTAATATCTCATACCAAGCTTTTGGGGATTGTTTGAGACCGTAGAGAGCTTTTGTGAGTTTAAAAACATGATCAGGGAAGGAAGGATTTTCAAAACTAGCAGGCTGTTTTACAAAAATTTCCTTTTTTATGAAACCACTTAAGAAGGCACTTTTAACATCCATTTGAAATAGTTTAAATCGTTTGAAAGATGCATAAGCTAATAATATTCGAATGGATTCCATTCTAGCCACAGGAGCAAAGGTTTCATCAAAATAAATACCTTCTTATTGAGAGTATCCTTGAGCTACTAACCTTGCCTTGTTTCTGATAACTTGACCTTCCTCATTGAGTTTGTTCTGAAATACCCATTTTGTACCAATGACTGAGCAATTTTTGGGTCATTTGATAAGAGTTCACACTTGATTTCGTTCAAACTGATCCAGTTCTTCCTTCATGGCATGCACCCATTATTTATCCTCTAGGGCTTCATCAATTTGTTTAGGTTCAAGTTGAGATATTAGAGCTACTGAGGCTTGTTTCTTTAAGGAGGCTCTGGTCTGCATCTTTTCAGCTGGATCTCCCATGATAAAATCATTTGGGTAACTTGCATTGTGTCTCCATTCTCTAGGAACATTTGTTTTGATTGGATCTATGGTAGTTGACTCAACCCTGGTAATAGTTGACTCTTGTGATTCATCTAGATCAGTCGACTGATCTGGTTCTCCTAGAGTCAACTTTTGTACATGTTCTTCATCAAGGCTAAAATTGCTAGGTTTCTGAATAACTGGGTTAGATTCATCAAATACAACATGTACAGATTCTTCAACACTGAGAGTACGTTTATTAAAGATTCTAAAAGCACAACTGGAGAGGGAATATCCCAAGAATATACCTTCATCACTTCATGAATCAAACTTACCCAAATTATTCTTACATTTTTATGGACAAAGCATTTGCACCCAAAGGGACAAAAATAACAATTGTTAGGCTTCTTTCCTCTCCATAGTTCATACGGAGTCTTCTTTAGGATAGGTCTGATTAGGCACCTGTTAAGAATATGATAGGCAGTGCTTATAGCTTCATCCCAGAAGTAATCAGGTAAATCATGTTCAAGCAGTAGAGTTCTAGCAGTGTCTTGTAGAGATCTGTTCTTTCTTTCCACTACTCCATTTTGTTGGGGAGAGCAGGGTGATGAGAAGTTTTGAGTGATGCCTTGCTTTGAACATAGGTCTTCAAAGGCATTGTTCTTAAATTCTCCTTCATAGTCACTGTGAATAGTAGAGATGAAATAACCTGCTTATCTTTGGACTTTTCTACAAAACACTTCAAAGTTAACAAAAGCTTTATGTTAGTGAGCAAGAAAAATAACCCAAGTAAATCTGGAAAAATCTCTAACAATGACAAAAGTGTATCTCTTTCCCCCGATGCTAGCAGTCCTGGTGGGACCAAACAGGTCGATGTGAAGAAGTTTGAGGGGCTTGGTTGTGCTCACGATATCTTTGACCTTGAAGGAAGTTCAAGTCTGTTTGCCAAGTTGACAAGCATCACATATATGATCCTTTTCAAACTTTAGTTTAGGCAGACCGATTACGAGCGCAAGTTTAGACAGCTTTTCAAGATCATGCATGCATGCTTGCATGTCCAAGTTTTCTATGGCATAACCAAGGATCACAAGATAAAGCAGTGAGACAAGTTAAAGTAGGTAAATCAACATTATTTAAGACATAAATATTTTCAACCCAATCTCTGATTATGGAGATGTTCTTTACTGCATTGCTGATTGTGCATCTGATAGTATTGAAGAGCACATCGAATCCGGCATCACATAGTTGACTAATGCTTAGAAGGTTATGCTTGAGCCCGTCAACCAAGTATACTTCGATTCGATCGCATGAGGGACTTATGGTTATAGATCCAACTCCTACTACTTCTCCTTTAGCATTATCTCCGAATCTCACATATCCACCATCAATATCTTTTACTGATTTGAAATTCTCCTTTTTGCCCGTCATATTTCTGGAACACCCACTATCTATTACCCATATACCCTTTTTGTATGTCTTCCTGGAGTGTTCCTTTAAAACAAGTAAATCAATTTCTTTTAGGTACCTAATTATCTTTGGGTCCTTGATGGTTAGTGTTGTTATCTTTAGGTCTCCAAACTCATTTTCCAAGATGATATCTTTTACAGTTAAAAGCATTGTGGCTAATTTTGCCACAGGAAAAATAGGTAGGTTTAAAACGACTGAAGGAGCTTTTAACTGGATGGAAATAGTTTGAGAAGATTGAAAGGTATTCATTCTTTGATTCTTTTAAAGAGGATATGTTCGTTTTAACTGAGCATTGGCTTGGTGATTGCTTGCTGATGTTCAGGCTCATTTTGATTTCACCAAGTTTTGCTTCAAGCAAAGCTATCTCAATCTGGATGTCTTCAAGAAGAATTTGCCAGTCCTTTTTTTCTTTAGCCAATTTATTGTATTCATCAATTGGCTTTTGAAGATCGTCAGTAACTAAATCAAATGAATATTGAAGATTAGAGCAATTAGGATATTCAAGAAATTTTACCTTGCTTGTTTCACCAATGGCCATGAAATATATGTTGGCTGTTTCAGCAGATTTAGCTTCTGAAACTTCTTTATCGCTCCAGGCTCCAAAGTTCTTTAAATTGCCATTCTTTCAATTTCCCTTCCTTTTAAGTTCAGGACAGTTTGGTTTGATGTGTCCTGTTTTTCCACAGTCATAGCATCTGTCATCGTTCTTTTGATATTCATTTCCTCAATTTTTTGATTGTGGCCTTTGATTCCTTTGTCTCAGCATGTGTCTAACTCCTCGATTGATTAGATCTAGTGCTTCATTTCCTTCTTCATCAATTTCTTCTATTGTATCTTGTTGGGTTATTGCATTGAAGGCAACAACTTTCTTCTTTTCTTCCTTGAGATGCCTATTGATGTGGTTTTGCTCATAGGCCATCAGATTTTCTCGAAGTTCGTCATAAGTCATATTTTCCAGATCACCATCCTCAAGAATGGTAGCTTTTGTTTCCCAAATTTTGGGAAGGATCCTGATCAGTTTTATGACTTGTAATCCATTTGAGTATCCCATTCCTAGAAATTTGAGTTCACTTACAATTTTGCTGAATCTTGAAAATATCATCTCAACAGTTTCTTCATCTGCCATCTTGAATAATTCATACTCATTCACTAGAGCACTAATACTTGCCTCTTTGACTTTGGTGGTTACTTCATATGTAACTTCCAGCTTGTCTCATATCTCCTTTGCCATCTCACAAATGGATATTTTATCGTACTCAGATCCACTGACTGCACAATAAAGCAAACATATAGCTCTAGCATTAGTTTGAATTACCTCTTGTTGTTCTTTTGTGACGTCAAAGGTTTCAAGATCCACTTTGCTAGTGGAGTCTTTTGATGTGGTTCCAAGTATAGGCTTTGGTCCCTTTCTTATCACAACCCCTGCTTGGAAGTCATTTGCTTGCACAAAGATTCTGAATCTTTCCTTCCAGTGAGAGTAGTGTTTTCCGTTGAAGTAGGGAGGTCTGTTGGATGAGTGTCCGTCTTGCAGAATTGCTCCAGGAATTTGGTATGCTATCATTTGATCTTTTCTCACATGTTGTTAGGCACTTGAATTGTGAGACCTGCTCTGATACCAATTGAAAGTCAAGAGCGAGGGTGAATTGAAAATTTCTTACCACCAAGTCGACTGTGGCTATGCACTAGTCGACTCATCTGCAAGTTAGTTTAATAACCAAAATATAACGTAGTACAAATACTGAAAGTAAATAGGAACACAATATTTTTATACTGGTTTGAATCATCAAAGTGGTGCCTATTCCAGTCCCCTTGGGTTTCAAGGGTTTCCATTAGAGCTTCTGATTGAAGGGGAGTTACAACGATTGGCTTAACAATCTAAGATTGTCTTCCTTGATACTTTGTGATGACACAGCCTCTACCTGTATAACTAGTACTGTTTCTCTCTTTTTCTTTTGATTACAATTGTAGTCTTTAGGGAATACAAAGTATTATGAAATATATAAGCTAGACAGTGGTCTTGTTCAAGATAAGTTGTGTGGCTTCTTTTTCTAATGTCGTTTGGCTTTTATACTTGGAGGGTAGATCTGGTGTAGCTCTTCAAAAGGAAAACCCAAGGGAATTCTTTCAATCAATGAATGTTGATGGGAATACTTGATTGAGTAGGTCATGTCCATATCAGATATGTCCATGATGTTTTCTTCCAAAACTGAAAGATCCTTGATTCAGTCCATCCCATAAGTTGTGATCTCTATCTTCCTTGTGTAGCGTCTGATTTCCTTGTCTTGAGAGATTTGATTTTGAATTTGATAATGAGGGATCTCTATCTTCCTTGTGCAGTGTGTTGATATCCTTGTCTTGTGGTGTGATTCTTCTGATATCCTTGTCTTGTGGTGTGATTCTTCTTTCCTTATGTGCATTAGTAAATCAAGGATTGACATTTAATCCAAGATATCTGCTGCTTCTTATCTTCTCTTGATATTGATTTGATCTCCTAGTATCGTTGATTTCTCTACTTTCCTTGTATGGATTTGCTGGTTGTTTCTTTTTACCTACACATGTATCAAGGTTAGTTTTGTCATTATTGAAATCAGTATGCAGAGGCTAACACTTTCTTGATACTTATTCCTTGGTAAAAGGTTTAATAGTACTTTCAATGCATTAACTCAACTCACGTTCCGATTGTAAGCCAGCCTTCTTCAGTGTATAAGCCAGCCTCCTCCAATATCTTTTTTGACTTGAAAATCTTTTTCAATAGCTTTAAACTTTTTTAGGCATGAGATCTCAGATTTTTTTAATAATCTTTTTACAATATTAAAATTAAGCTTATTGTTTTACAAATACATGCAAGAAGCAGCAGGAATGCATCAAACCAAGCTAAGTTGAAGATGCTTCATCATACAGGTAGCAAGTCTATTTGAGAGATTATTTATCAAAAGGTATTATCATAAAACTATTTTCCTAAAGGAAATATTTACGAGTTATTATTTCACATGTTTGCCTTTGATGTACATGGCGGGGAAGATGGCAATCCACCAAATTTTGCTACTATTTTTTTTGAGACTCATAAGAAAGATAACAAGCTTGTTGAACTTGAAGCAATTGAAAAACATGTGTGTTTGGTAAATTGAATATGTTAATTACTCTTAATCCAAAAAAAAATATGTTAATTACTAGAAACTATTATGGGTTTTGATTTAGAAAATGTTTCTTTATATATTTTGTAGGCTCAGATCAAAGAAATGGTTTAAGCAGAGCCATCTCTACCTAGCATAGAGATTGTAGAAAAATATTGTGGACCTCAAACTCGTATCCATGTATTTGTTATGGGGGTGGAGTAAAGGCAAAAGACTTGAAAGGTGACACTTCTTCAAAGGCTGAATTATTGTCCCCACTATGTTCAACTCGAGAGGAAAACAAATCTTTGAATAAGGAAAATAAAATATTGAATGATTGTTTGTCTACTTTAGAAGATGAGATGAAAGAAATAAAGAAAATAAAAAGAATTCTTCGTTGATCAACAATCACATGTCCCGCCCACAACATCGCGTGTTTCAACTAAATGACTATTGTTTTTGTCTTGTAACCAAGTTAGTAACAATATACCCGACTATTAAATTTATTTTGCTGATTGTGTATAGTCATTTGCTATCTTCACTGGTTCTAGCATTTGCTCGACTTCACCCTTCTGAATCGAAATAGAAGCATGCATAGTGGTATACATAGTGAGTGGTGTATTAAAGATGACAAATTTGCATTCAAGAATTGATAGTTATATGACTTCAGGTGGATAAAGTTAAGTTCAAGAATAGTTGCCTATATGACTTCTTATTAATGGACAAAGCTTCAAATACCAAGGTTTTCCCACTTTGTCTAGTATTTTTAAGAAAAATATAGTTTTTTATTGTTCTCGTCTATATTTATGTAGCAAATGAGATTCAATATTATGCTTCCTTTAAGGTTCATTAATCAAAGGAACGGGATAAAAAGGAAAGGTTATAAAACAGTGTGCCTTTTTCTGTCAACAGGTAGCTAAACATTTAAATCTTGATGACATTTTATTTCAACAAATTTAAATTCAGATCACACATAAACTTTCAGTATACTTTTCGGGCCTGTATATGCTAGTTCTTATAGACTAAACATGATTTCTTGCTACTTACAACATCAGTGAGAGAGAGCAGATGTTGTTTACCAAGTGAAAAATGTCTGACTTAAGCGTATGAGCTATTTATTGTCTTAGTTGGAAGAAAATTAATAGATACCTTGATTATATTTTCTTGACAAAGAAGAGACGGTGTTAAATTGAGATAGAGAATGCAATATTACAGATGATTCAGGGGTGTTGGAGCTTTGATGTTAAGATGCTGAGGAAAGATTGAAAAAATTAAAGACTCGAGAACTGATGAATAATTTCCCATGAGTTAATTTACTTATAAGGTAAGACTATGAGGCAAGGAAAAAAGAGCAATAAGAGTCAGTAGAATAGGGGAGATCGTCAACATCTATGGCATGAAATACTCCACAAGTTTTCTGGTAAACTCGAAAAAAAAGACAGTGAAAATAGAGAAAAAATTCCAAAACAGTGACAAAGGGAGTATTTACGGCTTTTATTAAGCGATTTTTTCTCTCTTTTACATACACTGAGTCTTCATGTAATTCTAGGGGCCATGGATTTTCTCCCTAATGGTAACCCTTATATTTTAAATTAACACTATCACTTAAATAGTTGAAAGTTAACTTCTCAAAATCTCAAAATTATCTATGCAACTAGAGAATTTGCTTCTTCATGGCTACTGATAAGCTTCATAATAGACAAACGTATTTTGTTCACCACATATTCTGTTGTCATGTTCAGCTGATGATCCATCTGTTTCAAAATTATTTTGTACAAAATCCCAATTAGGACACTTCCATCTGAAGCTCTAACTTCAATATCTGACTGATTTGTTGGAGTTTCTATTACAAGTTGTAGAGTTGTCATAACTTGAGAGCAAGTGACTTCTCTTAAATCATACCACTGGTTCCTTGGTATATTTATTGTCGTCTTCCTAAAGGCTTTTTACTTGCTCTTCCAGCATATTTAAGTAGATACGTGTAATAAATTTAAAAGCCTACTAGAGAAACCGGAGGAGATCCCCACTGAGTGAGTCATTCTCTTAGCTTTCTTTCAGTCAGTAAGTGGTCTTGGGCACGCAGTTGCAGATTTGGGACCATAAGTGTGGTGCCGCAATAGTGGACTATGGACCGCAGTTGCAGTGATGCAAAAGCGGTAGAAGGTCCGCAAATGCCAAAATCGTTGAGTATTAACTGTTAACTTGAGTTAGGAAATTAGTTGATCTTCTTTTAATGAGTAGATTTATTTTTAATTATTGTATCAATTAGAATATGATTTAGGAATATAGTAGCATATTATTTGGGATTGTAGTAGATTCCTTGAGATTGTAAATATCTTCCCATATCTTTGTAATTCTATATATTGTATAGATGATTATAATAAAGATATACTTTTCACCCATTTTGACTTGGTATAAGAAGCAAGAGTTACTTCTCTGATTATTCTCTTTTTTAACTCCAAATTTGTTCTATCATGGGTGATTCTTCTAAAAATACTAGCATTGTTCCAGAACCTATAGCCATTCCCTTCGGTGTGAAACTCAATGGCAAGAATTATCCTTTTTGGTCTCAAGTTGTTGAGATGTTTATTGCAAGTTGTGGAAAATTGGGATATTTGTCGGGAATAATTAAAGAGCCTCCCGCCAATGATGCAACGTATGAAAAATGGAGTATGGATAATGCTATTATTAAAATTTGGCTCATCGATGCCATGGAACCTGGCATTATGAGTTTATTTATTCGTCTTCCAACAGCCAATTATTTGGGACACGGTATCTCAAACCTATTATGAAGGGGCTGATAGATCAGTTATTTATGATCTCTCTTGTCAAGCAATGCGTATGAAACAAGAGGAAAAAATAGTTTCCTCATACTTCACAGATATGCGCAAGATATGGCAAGAACTAGATCATCGTAAGCCTATCTCTTTCACACAATCTGATGTTGTTCAGGCCCGACTGAAGGAAATAGAAGAAGAACGTGTGTATATCTTCTTGGATGGTTTGAATGATATTTATGATCGTATTTGAAGTGATATTCTTTGAACAAACCCTTTTCCCAATCCAGAATCTGCTTTTGCTATGGTTCGAAGTGAAGAACAACAGAGGAACACCATGTTAAACAACAATGCAGATCCTAGAATGGCTATGGCAGCAAAGGCTTTGTTGATCCAGAATTAAAATTACCATTCAAAAGCTCGTGGCAATAGTGAAAAGGGTTGTACTCATTGCGGTAATCCCAAACATGCAGTTGAAAACTATTTTAGATTGCATGGCTATCCAGATTGGTGGGATGGTTTAAATGAAAAGAAGTCCAGGGAACGACGAAATTGGAAGAATGGTGACAAAAATGATGGGAAAGCAGTTATTATGGTTTCATCCAGTACATCACCGCCAACTGTTGGAACTGCTTTAGTTTCAACTGAAATTGGTGATTCTGATTTACATATACCTAGCCACTCATCAGGTAATATTGGATTAGCTCTCATTAATATGGATCCTGCTAAAGACACAGGATGGGTTATTGACTTCGGAGCCACTGATCACATGACCTTTGATCAGTCGCTTCTACAGGCTCCTATAAAACCACATCGTTCACATGTGTCCAATGCAAATGGTGTATCATCCCCTGTTACTAGTGCTGGAACTATTGTTTTGACTCCTTCCTTATCACTAGAGCATACATTATTTGTTCCTTCACTATCCAATAATTTGTTATCTGTGTCTCAAGTAACTGAAAAATTAAATTGTCTAGTATTAATGTATTCTCATTTCTGCATCTTCAGGACCTCAACATCAAGGAGATTATTGGGCATGGTACTAAAAGAGGGGGGCTTTATTTTGTGGATGATGTGTGCCATGTTATTGCTCTAAACAGTCAAGGATTCTTTTCTGCTAAACAACACCAAATATAGATGTGGCATCGAAGATTTGGTCATGCTTCTTTTGGCTACATTAAGCACTTATTCCCAGCTTTGTTTTCAGAGTGCAATCTCTCTAATTTTCATTGTGATGTTTGTGTATTAGCGAAAAGTCATCGTACTACCTTTTGTTTAAGTACTAGTAAGGTGACTGAGCCAATTGCATTGATTCACTCTGATGTGTGGGGTCCTTCTCCAGTTCCTACTTCATCTGGATATCATTGGTTTGTAATCTTTGTTGATGATTTTAGTCATATGACATGGATTTATCTAATGAAGAATAAGAGTGATGTTTCTGAATGCTTCCGCTCATTTCATAAGATGATAGAAACTGAATTTTCTACCAAAATAAAAGTTCTTAGGTCAAGATAATGGTGGAGAATTTGTTAATCAACTATTGCAGTCTTATCTCCAAAATTATGGCATTATTCATGAAACAACATGCTCTTTTACACCTCAACAAAATGGCGTAGCAGAGAGGAAAAATCGACATATATTGGAAGCTACATGTGCATGTTTGATTAGTTCTCATATGCAACCTGCGTCTTGGGAGGATGCTATTTTGTATGCTGTTTATTTAATAAATTGTGTACCTAGTAGTGTTCTCCATTTTAAGACTCCCTTAAATCACCTCTCCAGTTCTGTTAACCTATCATCTACCTTAAATTTGGAACCTCGATTTTTTGGTTGTGTTGTTTTTGTTCATCTCCCTAAACACAAACATACCAAGCTTGATCTATGTTTATTAAAGTGTGTCTTTGTTGGGTATTTGCCTTATAAAAAGGGCTACAAATGTTATCACCCCCCTACCAAAAGATTGTATGTGACTATGGATGTTACTTTTTCTGAGACAGAGATGTATTTCTCTTCGGAGATATCCAGTTCTTCTCTTCAGGGGGAGAATAAGGTTGAAGTGTAGAATTGGATGGTGTTACTACCTGTTATAACAGTGGTAAAAATTCAAATAATACCTGGCTTAGCTCAACAACTCGGGACCATGGCATTCTCAGTCAAGCAGTTCAACAAAAAAGTGAAGAGTCCCCCTCTCCAGTACCCACCAATGATTCTCCTTCTGATGATATTCCTGAGGTATGTGTTAATTTTGAGGAAACTAATACTAATAATTTAATTGATGATGCTACACCAGTGGTTTCTAGCAATGATAACATGAATAGGTATCAGTTACCTCCTCGGACCAATCGAGGAAAAGAACCAGCAAGATACTCTCCTGATAATCCAAAGGAAGTCAAATATCCTATTACTCATTATGTTTCCAGTGGACACTTACCAATCTCTATTCAAGGCTTTGTGAATCAGATGTCATCAGTTAACATCCCTACAAGATTTGAAGAAGCAACGAATAATCCTAAATGGGCAGAATCTATGACTAAGAAGATGCGAGCACTGGAGAAAAGCCAAACATGAGATATTATGACGTTACCAGAAGGGAAGAAACCTGTTGGATGCAAATGGGTTTTCTCGGTGAAACACAAGCCGGATGGTTTAATTGATCGATTCAAAGCAAGACTAGTTGCTCGTGGCTTTACACAAACTTATGGTGTTGATTATCAGGAGACTTTTGCACCTGTGGCAAAGCTAAGTACTGTTCGTGTTCTACTATCCGTAGTTGCTAATCTTGACTGGCCTTTACAACAATATGATGTGAAGAATGCTTTTCTACATGGAGATTTATCTGAAGAAATTTATATGAGCATACCTCCTGGTTACAACACTTCTGGAAATATGAATTTGGTGTGCAAGCTTAAAAAGGCATTGTATGGTCTGAAGCAATCGCCTAGAGCATGGTTTGGTAGGTTTCAACTAACAATGAAGAAATATGGCTATATTCAGAGCAACGCGGATCATTCCTTATTTTTGAAGAGATAAAATGGGAAGATAATTGTTCTTATCATTTATGTCGATGACATGATTGTTACTGGTGATGATGTTGATGAGATAACTAAATTAAAGACTTACTTATCCTCCGAATTTGATATGAAAGATCTAGGTGGATTAAAGTATTTTTTAGGTATTGAAGTTATTAGGTCCAAACAAGGAATATTTTTGTCTCAGCGCAAATATGTTCTTAATTTGTTAAAAGATACGGGTATGTTAGGTTGTCAACCTATTGATACACCGATTGAACAAAATCATAACTTAGAGGAACTTCCTGATCAAGTTCCTGCTGATAAAGCGAGATATCAAAGATTAGTGGGACGCTTGATATACTTATCACATACACGACCAGATATTGCTTATGCGGTCAGTGTGGTAAGTCGCTTTATGCACAATCCAAGTGAAGTTCATATGAATGCAGTCATTTGAATCTTGCGATACTTGAAGTCAGCACCAGGAAGAGGTCTCATGTTCTCTAAGAATCACCATACAAAAATTATGGGTTATTGTGATTCAGATTAGGGTACAAAAGGGGAAAGACGACGCTCAACAACTGGGTATTTCACTTTTGTTGGAGGCAATATGGTTACTTGGAAAAGTAAAAAATAGAAGGTTATCTCGTTGTCTAGTGCAGAAGCTGAATACAGAGCAATGGTTAAAGGTATTCAAGAATTATTATGGTTTAAACGGCTTATGGGGGAGTTTGGTTTTTTGCTCGATGAACCTATGAAGTTATTTTGCGATAATCAGTCAGCTATTAGAATTGCAGAAAATCCAATTCAACATGGTCGCACTAAACATGTGGAGATTGATCGCAATTTCATCTCTGAGAAGTTTGAGGATAAAACAATTGAAGTTCCATATATGAAGACCTTAGAGCAGCTGGCTGATGTTCTAACTAAAGTTGTATCCAGACAAGCGTTTAGTAACTAACTTGTCAAGATGGGCATACATGATATCTATGCTTCATTAGAATATCATGTAGGATTATAGTAGCATATTATTTGGGATTGTAGTAGATTCCTTGGGATTGTAAATATCTTTCCATATCTTTGTAATTCTATGTATTGTATAGATGATCATAATGAAGATATACTTTTCACCCATTTTGACTTTAACGGGGCATATTTTGGAATTTTAGTATTTTTTTGACATTTTGGGAGCTAGAAAGCTTTGATTGAGGTGATTTTTAATGTGTTTTTCTCATATGACCATTTGATATGTGTCTCTACCCTCATTTTATTTATTTACCAAGGATATCCATTTCGTATTACATGATTTTAATTTATAAAATTGAGATTTGAAATCCCAAAGATAAGAAATCAAAAGTTTTTGCTTTGAGGAAAAAATTGTGATGAATTTTTGTTGATTTTTAAATTTAAGGTCCTTTTAGTATAGGTAAGCCTATTTAACATTAATTTACTAATTTGTCGATGAATTCTTCAATTTTAACTGCTTACAAACATGGAAAATTTGGGGATATTGGGTAAAGTTATGAGATGGTATTTTTGAGGATTTGAAAGATGATTTTATCTCTGTTTTTAGTGAAATTTTGTATTTGAGTTCCTTAAGCTTTGGCCTTTTGGGTAATGTGATTTTTAAATAAAATTTTAGTTTTGCCCTTTTGAGCTTAAGGTTGACTTTTTGGATCCAAAATGAGAGTATAGCAATTGGATATTGTTGGAATCATATTTACCTGTAGAACTTGTTCTTGATAGATTCAAGGTGAATTGAGACTTAACTTTCTTCTAATTTTGCTTGGGTGAGGGCTTATCATGTAAAGTATGCTACAGATTTGGTGAATTCATGGATTTGATTACTAAGTGAGATAAATTATCACTGTGATGCTCAAATTGGGGCTTAAATTATTTTGGGTGATAAGGACTTAGATTCCTGATTTGATATTGAGGCTCGTAGACCGTATTCATGGATTTATTATGATTATGAAATTTTGGAAGTATACGTTGTATTTGAATTTCTTTTACTTTCATGTTCATGCATAATAATTCATCCCATGATACATGAAAACAATTGACTTGGAAATGACATTTTAAAAGAATTTCTTCCTATTCTATTCATTATATATCCGTGGGTAAAGATATGGCTAATAAGACCATGGGAAAAGATCTAGCTTATTTTACTATTTATATATCATCGTGGGCAAAGATTGGGCTAAAAATACCACGGGAAAGATCTGGCTTATTTTACTATTTATATATCATCATGGGAAAAGTTCTGGGTAACAAGATCGTGGAGAAAATCTGGCTTGTTTTGAATATGGAACTCGCAAGTCCCCCATATGTCTTACCTCATAACATACTATTGTAGAGGAGGTGTATACCGGTAGGCATTGACCATTGCATATCATTCTATTTTATTGCATTGCATTATGATATGGATTGTTGTTGTGATTGAGGTAAACACTACTATTTATTGATATTGAACTGCTGAGACTTAGCTATGTATAGGGTTATTTAGTATTCTTTATTCCATATAGTATTTTCTTAAGTTTAGTGCAAATAATGCCTACTAAGTACAAGTGAATTGTACTCACTCCTACTTAATCACTCCTACTTTTTTTGCATCTTTCTAAAATAGATCCCGGTACGAGTGGACCCCAAGGCTAGAGTTTAGACCTTTCGATATCATCAAAGCTGTGATAAGCTCTTGTGTTCGGAGACTGACCCAATTTCATCTATCTTTATTTCTGTCTTACTTAGTTTCTTGGATAACCTTGTATTTTGGTTTGACATTCTGTATTAGAGTCGCTCTTGTATTTATGATAGCTCAGTATTGGGATTTTGTGTTGTATTATTTCATTTCCATTAAGGATGAATTTGAATTATTAATAGTTATTCATTATAACATTCTATTATTTCCTTTACTTTGAATCAGTTGTGTTTGTTAAGTCTGGCTTACCTACCATAGTAGGGTTGGTGTAGGTACCATCACAACCCTTGTGATTTTTGAGTCGTGACAAGTTGGTATTAGAGCGCTAGTTTCACCAGTCTTATGAGTACAAGAGCAAGTGTCTAGTAGATTCTCACGAATCAATGCGAAGACGTCCGTTATCTATCTTTGAGACGCTATAGGACTTTAGAAAATTTCATTTATTGATTCCTTATCATGTGTTCTTGTTCCGGTCTAACTCTTAAAAACCTCCTCATCCCATTATCTTGGTTGTAGTGAGGAAACATTCTCAAATTTGCACGCTTACATTTGGGGGTGACATCCTATGGTTTTGTGCAAGACCTGGTAGAAAGGAGGAAGTGGTAGACTAATGAGAAGGATTTGTAGCTAGATTTAGACTATATCTATAATTCAAAGGCTGATTGAGGAAGGTTGTGGTTCAAATTATGCATTTTGAGGATATTCGTATAAAAATGTGAACAATGGTTTGAAGAACTTCATGAACGTATTATCTTATACATTTAGTTTTTAGCAGTTGGAAGTGTATATATGTGGCATAGATGGTATCTAAAATAGTGTTGACAATTGGGAATGGTGACTAAAGGAATAACCCCGTAATAAGCATGGTGACTTGAAGACTATAATTAAGGATGTTTGTCATGCCAAGAATGGGTTGCTCAGTGTATGATGAGAACAATGATGCTTTAACAGAGATCAAAATTTCTACCACAGCCTTAAGGCATGAATGTATTAAAGTGATTCATCAATTCAGTGGTGGGATAGGTACACATGCTAATACTTTAAGGGAAAGGTTAAAGTGGTGAAGGATCAGTGGATCGGTTAAGAGGACATATTTCTAAGAATAAGAAAGGATTTCACATAACGAGGTTTAAGGTGGTATGACTAGTTTCGAGGTTCTTATGAGGAGTATGCTTTCTATCTTGTGAAGTAGCAGTACGACAAAGAGAATCTCAATGGTTTGAGTTTTAGGATATTACTTCCATAGTAGGACTTGTGTTTACTTGGCTAGAATCACAAGGTGTGCTAAGTTTGTTATCGATTGGGACTTATGAAAG
Organism: Jaltomata sinuosa; assembly: GCA_003996215.1. Taxonomy (NCBI): domain Eukaryota; kingdom Viridiplantae; phylum Streptophyta; class Magnoliopsida; order Solanales; family Solanaceae; genus Jaltomata; species Jaltomata sinuosa. The sequence goes on along the minus strand of QJPP01007573.1, from coordinate 188,204 downwards.
GGTAAATTGACTAAATATGGGGTGACATGAACGATGAATGAAAACCAAGAGTTAAGAATTCTTGATGGGGGATGATTTACGGCTTCAGACCAGAGTGGGAAAGTTTATGATTGGATTTTATGGGACTATGTAATGATATATTTAGCAAGGGACATGTTTAATTATTTATGGGAGATAAAGGCAAGGGTACAAACTATTTTGGGCTAGAGACCGAGTAGTTTGTGTAATGTATTGTTGTTACTTGATGAGTAGAAATGGATGGTGTGATTTGAGTATTACCTTCTCAATGGTTATATTGTATAAAAGTGGTGGATCTTATAGGATTTCATGATGTTGTACTACTAAGGTACATCAAGCGATGAATGGAAATAGATGTACTGGTTAACAAGTGTAAAAGGTTAATTACTCAAGGAGCTATAGTTGTTTTACATATTCAGATAATAGAGATTGACATTGTACTCAAATTCAAAGAACCAACTAGTTTTTACTATGGATACTCGAGTGAGGCATCAACCTATAAGGGAAACTAAAGTGTTGGATCAATAGTAGATATTAATGCATTCAAGTTGTGAAGTGCATTTAAGAGATTTAATTGAGTGCTAGTGATATCAATTGAGACCAAGAGGAATGAATCGATATTGGGATGATGAGCTTGTGGATAAAGAATGTTTTGAGCAGGCATGGTTGTGTGAAAGTAATTGAGAAAGTTAGTAGAAATGTGCGTGCAGTAATTGATCATTTTACAGGATTAAACCAGTACATTTGTGGTTTGAGGTATCATTTAAACAATAGAATCAATTTTGTGAGATAACCAAGGCTACTAGGTACTTTTTGTTAGAAAACTTTGTGATGGATTGTATTTGAGATGTGACTAATTTGGAAGGGTTTCTAAGTTTTAAGGCCCAAGTAAGGTAGTAAAGACTTTCAGATGTCTAGGATTTGCAGTTTGTTACTACTCTCATGATGGGCTCAACTTTTGTGCAAAGACTTATGGTATTTTAAAAAACCCCTCGAGTATATCTAAGGGATTATCAACTTACAATGGAGAAATTGATTGAAAATGGAATATGACATATGGAGAATAAGGATAAGAGTATCTATTTTTATTTGGAAGGTAAAGGGTTCATCTTCAGGAAATGAGATTTGAATTCCCAATGACAAGATTTTGTAGGTCTTGTTCAGAGTGTGGGGATACTATTACATGTTTTTCAGACGGTTGTAAACTACTGAGTATTCTTAGAGAAGGAAGTCTGAAGTCGTTCAAGTCAAATGTTATGATTTCCATGCTGGTTTCGAGTTTGCTAACTAGTAAGGTTCAGATTTCAAATGATAGGCGTGATTAGGTCGACTGAAAAATGATTGGTGGTGTACTACGGTGTGTGATTTTATAGAATCTTCAAGAGAATAGGATAAGGTTGTCACACCCTGCGCCTACACCCTCGATGTAACACGATTCTTAGGATCATAAGTAACCCAAAGCTAACCCATGGGATGTCATAAACTAAGTATTCTTTACAATTAAAATTGAGAGAAAGCTAAGCTGAATAAAATATAAGTTTTCGAGTTAAACTGAAAATCTCTGAAATAATAATAAGTCTGAAAAGTGAAAACCAATTGAATAAGCTGAAGTCTGACTCTATGTCTGAAAAGCCTCTACTAACTGAAGAGCTATTGGGATAAGCCCCCCAGCTAACTCTAAATGCTGAAAATTGAAAAATGATAAAGAAAAGAATAATAAAAGTTCATCCTTGAATGATGAGGACTTACCACTAGTAGTCTCTGAAGTAGGACTTGATCGTATTAATCACGATGTTGAGGCTCAGCTCCTGAACCTACATCATGATAGGATGCAACACAAAGAGAATGCGATCAGTACTTTGAATCTAGTGAGCATGCGAGATATTCAAACACAAAAATAATTGAATATGCTAAAATACTGAACATCTGTACAAATATAAACTAAGTATGTAGTACAATGGCCCAACATCATAAGATGCATAAAATCTAAAATGCGGGATGTCACGACCTAATTTTTTGATCATGATGGCACCTACAGCCCCCCAGTAGGCGAACCAATCCCCATAACCTGGAATAATTTGTAATGGGCTACTATCAACCAATTAAGCGGGAGGGCAGTACAAATATGCGGAAGCAAGGGAAAATAAGTAAAGAAAAGGGACAACAGAAATTTATATATACATAGATGGAAGCTAAACCAAATTCCAAAACCTGGTATCATAGTATAGAGACAGAACTACATATAAGGAGTACAAACGATCCAAAACAATATATACAGATGTCTCCGAATGGTAATAGAGTACATAAAGCAAAAGATAAACTAAAGCTAAGCTCTGGTCGCCAAGAGCTCACCCTCAGTCTGAAGTACTTCCCAAAAGATCTCTGAGCATGAATCACAATGATCTAGCAGCGATGGCCCACCCTAGGATCTGCACCATAAGATGCAGAGTGTAGTATGACCACCAAATGCGAAGCATAAGGTACCCAGTAGGTATCATAGGTCGACTGGGCACATATAAGATAAAAGCGTAGTAACATACAGAATAGAAACAAGTAGTCACGGAAATTAATGAAAAAGGTACACAGGAACAGTTCAGCGGGAAGACAATAGAAACAACAAGTAAGGCCAGCAAGTAGAATATATACACAACAGGCACGGGTGAAAGTAAGAAATGACGCACCTGGGACCCTCGCAATAATAGTATATACATAATAGGCTTAAGAAGTGGACGGTATACCGGTAACCTCAAGTATAAGGGATGGGAGAGAACGGTAAAGATAGACATGCTCGGAAAACAGGAATCAATAACCAAACTAATCATATCAATCTCAAAACTAGAACTAACAATGTTGCAGTAATATCTCAAAATCATAATCATGACAGGGGATAGTATCAGGATAAAGTAACAAAAGTCTACCTACAGTCCCTCGGCCGCCCATACAACCGAAGAACACAATCAAGTGGAAAAAAAACCTTCGGCATCCCATACTACCAGATAATACAATCAACAAACAACAAACAAGGGTGGAACCTCAAACACTGGATGATATGATGCATGATAACCTCAGGGTGGGATAGAAACTCTGTATGTACCTCCTCCGGTGCCGATCGAGCCCAGCAGGTAGGTTTCATGGAAGGAGACTGCCCGTATACCTCTACTCCACCATATACCCTCCCTCCAGCACACACAGCCCAAAGCCCCAGGCCCAGACGGCAAGGTCCATGGAGGTCCCGGACCCCATACTAAAACTCAGTATCAAGACATGTCATCCGAAAGCAAGTCCAGGTTCAAGATAGAGACCCAGTATGGAAAATGCATGCCCAGACCCTGTCGAGGACTAAAGTAGTGGGAAAATATCTCAAAAACCCCTCCAAGGGGGTCCGGGCATAACCTTCTCTAAATAGTAGAAAGTCATCTCAGATGTTTGGTCCGACCGAGACTAAAATCATCCTGGTTTAGTAAAAAACTCAACTAGTACCCCGGCCCTGCCGAGTGTAGCGATAATAGTAAAACTGGTGATAGAAATCATAATTTTTCCTTCTTTTACCCTAAGAAGATTCATAAGTTAAATCAAACCATTTTCAGTTCATTTCCTATCGAAAATGGGCCCACAGGGCCATGCAAGGTTTAGAAAATAATTTCAGTAGGCCCGAAGCCAAAACCATAGTAAAACATGGATAAATCTTCTTTATATGCATGGAAATGAATGATCAACACAAATAGCCGCTCAGCAGCTCACAATCAACCTATCGGCCCTGCACAGGCTCCAATCATTCTACAACACACATAATCAGCTCTATAACAGTAATAACGATGTCCGGGACTCACAAACATTCCCAATATCCCACCATCTATGTTCCAGAGTCAATACAAGGCCACACAGGACCACAAGGGTGATGATATCGTCTATAACAAATACTACAACCATCGGAGGAAAGAACGAATCGGACATTAGACCGTAACCTACTTGTCGTCCGATGACAAGCTGCTAGGACGACGTTATCCAAGCTCGAACCGCTCTGAGAAGATCCAAAATAAAATCAAACTCAAATTTGAGCTTGAATCAGTTAACCTCGAATTTAGGCTTGAATAACTTAACGTAGATAATCAATTTCCCTTTTTATTCAACGTGCAGATATGCACCTTTATGCCTAAATATCTATATACCGTATACATATGTGGAGCAAAAGGAAATAAATGTTTGCTAGGGTTTGTTTCTCAAGGTTCAATTGAGAAGAGAGTGCTGAAGCTTAAAGTGATGACATATCCATTTATAATGGGACAAGGCGGTGAATAATTATGAAAAGATGGAGGCATTAATTATTTAACTAATAAAGTATTGAAAGGTTCATAATATATTATTAATAAACAATAAATAAGACTAAGTAGTAGTCATATTGAATGTGCATGTTGATATAGTACTCATCCACGTGGATGAGAGTGAAGGTGCCACTTTCCTTGATTTTTATCCAGTATGCATGTACTCGAATATTGCATAGGTTCGTAGTAAAATAAATATAACATTTTGAATATACCATAATCAATAGAAAATTATTTCCAATAAAACCTACTATATTATGATAATAATTTTCAACATAACTAAGTTTACTGTCTCCGTTAAAAATACTAATAACTTATAAGACTTATAAAATAGATACATACACAAATACACCGTAACAAAAGTATTTTTCATAAACACTTAAAATATTTCAGGAAGGCAATAAAATTATAACTTTTTACCACATTCAACTCTTAAATAAATTATTTTTAATTACGCGCGATGTTAATAAAATTCTCAGTTTTAGGCTCGCAAGCCTTTGATACGGAACGAAGGTTAAGGTTATACGAACGCAAATCATCATCGCACGATTTTGATACTCAGCTCCTAAGACAAGAAATTGGTCATAAAGACCAACCGAACGGCCAGGGCACCGAACCATCAGTCCCAACAAACCATAAATGACTTGGGGCCGCTACAGAAAAGCTCTAACAGTATAAGGAAAGTGTACACGCGAAAATGACCGGAAGAGTCATTACATCATTCACTACTAAAAAGGACTTTCATCCTAGAAAGTCAAGGACAAGGAAGTACTTGAAGGCTCAAACAGCTGCGGATACTAAGCCTGAATATCTCTCTCGGTCTCTCAGGTAGCCTCCTCAACTGGACGGTGCCTCCACTGAACCTTAACAACCAGGGTCTCCCGAGACCTCAATCTCCTGACATCTCTGGCCAAAATAGTTGTCGGCTCCTCAACAAAGGCTAAACTCTCATACAACTGAACTGAATCCCATTGCAACACATGAGACTCATCTGGAACATACCAGCGCAACATCAAAACATGAAATATGGGATGTATAGCTGAAAACATCGGAGGCAAGGCAATACTACCAACCCTCTGAAGAATCTCAAACGGCCCAATGTACCTGGGGCTAAGCTTGCCCGGCCTACCAAATCTCATCACGCCCTTCATGGGCGATACACGGAGAAACACCAAGTAACCAACACTAAAATCCAAGGCACGAAGCCTACGATCAGCATAACTCTTCTGCCTGCTCTGAGCTGCCCAAAGTCTGTCCTGAATCACTCGGACTCAATCTACGGAATCTCGAAGCAAATCTGTACTCTGTGGCCTAGAGTCAAAACCATCAAACCAACCAACCGGCAATTTGCAATGCCTACCATACAAAGCCTCGAAAGGTGCCATGCCAATACTCAAACAAAAACTATTTTTATAAGCAAACTCTGCCAAAGGCACAAACGGATCCCAAAAACCTCCAAAGTCAAGAACACAGGCCCGAAGCATGTCCTCCAGGATCTGAATAGTCCTCTCAGACTGGCCATCTGTCTGAGGGTGGAAAGCAGTACTAAGCTGAACCTCTGTACCCAAATCTCACTGAATAGCCCTCCAGAACTGAGATGTGAATTGAGTGCCGTGGTTTGAAATGATAGAAGTTGGGACCCCGTGCAATCGAACAATCTCACGAAGGTAGATTTGTGCTAACCTCTCTGCACTGTAAGTAGTCTGAACCGGAAAGAAGTGCACTGATTTAGTCAGTCAATCAACAATCATCAAAATAGAGTTATAACTCCTGGAAGTGCATGGCAAACCAACTATGAAATCCATAGTAATCCCTTCCCACTTCCACTCAGGAATGGGAAGTCGCTGCATCAAACCATCAGGTCTCATGTGCTCGAACTTCACCTGCTGACAGTTTAAGCACCGAGATACAAACTCCTCTACGTCCCGCTTCATACCACTCCACCAGTAAAGCTACCTCAAATCTCTGTACATCTTGGCTGCGCCAAGATAGATGGAATACCTAGAACAATGTGCCTCACGGAGAATCAACTGAATCAAATCATCAACCCTCGAAACACAAGGGCAGCTTTCAAACCTCAGAACCCCATCCAAATCTAGAGTAGCCCGGATAGCCTCACCCCAATCAACCTGATCACGAAGGTTATAAAACCGTTGATCCTCAAACTGACGGCTCTGAATCGATCAATCAAAGTAGAACGAACCTCGACATTGGCGAGAACTCTGCTAGGATCCAAAAAGTCAAGCCTAACCAAAGAATTAGCCAAGGACTGGATGTCCAAGGCCAACGGTCGCTCTGAAACTGAAAGTGAAGCTAGGCTGCCCATACTCACTGCCTTCCGGCTCAAGGCATCCACTACCACGTTTGCCTTGCCCGGATGATACAGAATAGTAAAGTCATAGTCCTTCAGTAGCTCGACCCATCTCCTCTACCTCAAGTTCAGCTCTCGCTGACTCGTGATATACTGAAGACTATGGTGATGAGTGAAGATCTCACAGTGAAATCCATATAGGTAATGCCTCCAGATCTTGAGCGCAAAAACTACCGCCGCCAACTCCAAGTTATGGGTGAGGTAGTTGCGCTCGTGAACCTTCACCTACCTCGACGCATATGCTATCACTCGACCCTGCTGCGTCAACACACAACCAAGACCAACCCCGAAAGCATCACAATACACAGAGAAGCTCTGACCCTCAACCGGCAAGGTCAAAATTGGAGCTGAAGTCCATAAGGGCTTTAAGCCTCTGAAAGCTATCCTCACACTAATCTGACCACTGAAATGGGACATCCTTCCTAGTCAGCATAGTCAAGGGTGCTACTATGGAAGAAAATCCCTGAATGAACCGTCTATAGTAACCTGCTAACCCAACAAAGCTGCGGACCTCAGTTGCAGTAGTAGGTCTAGGACAATCACAAACTGCCTAAATCTTTCCTGGATCGACCCTAATCCCATCCTTAGACACCACGTGCCCTAGGAATGCAACTGACTCAAGCCAAAATTCACACTTTGAGAACTTGGCATAAAGTCAATGATATCTCAAAGTCTGGAGAATAATCCTCAAGTGTTGCTCATGCTCATACCTACTCCGCGAGTATACCAAGATGTCGTCTATGAAAACTATCACAAATGAGCCTAAGTACAGGCCAAGCACCCTGTGCATCAAGTTCATAAAGGCTGCAGGGGCATTAGTGATAAACGCTCAAATCGTGCTCTCTATCTAGGAGGTCACGGCGATCGTGTAGTCAAAATAAAATTTATAAACTCCCAATGGATGTCGGGGTCGTACCCAAGGGACCTGATTTAGCTAGTGAGAGATTGTGCGAAACAATTTCAAAGTGAGAGTAGTTGTTCAACAAAACCAAAGCAATAAAATGGGGGGAGAATTGGGAAAGTTGTCACTACTAACTCAATTCAATAAAAAGCTATAAAATCAAGATGGGTGTACCAATAAGAACTAGATGACTAGGGGTGCATTTCCGATGGGGCATTCGCTATAGGATAGGGTAATCACTAATTCACTTAAATTTTCACCCATTGACACGGGTAGCATTTATTATGGGTGTGGAATGTTATCTCTCGATCAACATCCACATATCCGATGATTTTGGTTAGAAAATCATTTAGTGTGCTAAATAACCAACCAACATTTGCTTGGGGAGGTCATCCTATCTCTAGCTCGGACCCTTAAGTGGGAGATTCCACGATTGGAGCTATGTCTAGCCTCCAATCTAAGTGGATTCCCAAGTACCCACTAGCAATTTCACATCCACAACTATAAAATTCTCTCTCGAGCAATTACATAGCCAAGTAAGGTAAATTCATATTTGCAACCACAAATTTTAGATTAAAACATGGTGAAATTACTAGACTCATATCAGATAAGCAATTATAAAAGTGAATTAACAACACCCACACCCATTAGTTAAGCACCCATCATCAATACACCCCTAGACAAGAGAAATTAGCCACTCATAGAAGGGGGAGATGATATACCAGCTGGGTAAATAAAATTCCCATCTAGTGTAGGTGATTCTGAAGTTCTAGAGTCAAATTAGGCACACAATTTGTTAACCAAAAGATTGTATTGAAAACCCTCTCTCAATGGAGATGGAGAAAAATGTTTTCATGCCAAAAATATCTCCAAGTTCTCCATCTAAAATTCTCTACAAAAATTGTATATACAAAATAAGCCTAAAATTGCCTTTTATATGTTCCCAAATTGTCACATAAATTTAGGACAAAATTACCCTCCGAGTGGTGTGCGACGCAATGTGCGGTTCGCACATCGTAGTGTGCGTGTCGCACACCTGTTTCAGATTGACCAGTGACTTCAGCCGCATAGGTAAGCTTTGTGCGAAGGTGGTGCATTTCGCACCACGAGATGTGCGCATCGCATGGCGACCGTACTCCTTAGCAGAATCTTCATTCATCTTTGCAGCTTCATACAGAGGAGGTGCGAACCGCACCTCGTCTTGTGCATGTTGCACAGCCAGCGAACCTCCTGGCAGATTCTCCAGCTTTTCTCAACTCTTCACGCTTAGCTCCTTTTTGGCTCTTTTTGGGTCCATATCCTTGTTTTTCCTCTTCTATCCAAAGTACCTGCATAGACATCAATAAAAGCCATAAGAACCTCTAAATCTATTCAAAACATAGCAATAATTCATGGATATAGGCTCAATAAGTTGGTAGATTACCGACTTATCAAACTCCCAAACTTGAACTATTGCTTGTCCTCAAGCAAGATACTTACAAGGCAAGGAATGAATTATGCTAAGGCTCAATTAAGGCACAAAAACTACTCTACATTAAAAATTTAAGAAAAAGAAACAAACAAACAACCTTAACAAAGGACTCAACTACTATGCTTATCTCAATTTGGACCACCACATGCTCACGGCAATTGCTCATTTCAAAATCTTTTGTTCAAAGGGCATCATATTTCATTCATAACTCAAAGGAGTTTTTGTCATTCAAAGCAAGACATTTAAGCTTCTCAAGTCATTAGCATGGACCTTCAAGGCTTGCCTCAAGATTTGCCACACAACTTGTCTCATTCATTCCCCTCAATTGAAATAGAGACTCATGCTTCGATTCGAGTGCATGATGCCACTCACCACAAGAGAGAATCCCACTCACAATCATTTAATTCACAAAATATGGTATTATAAGGGAACCAAGAAGACTCTCACTCTATCAGGGAAGTTCAAATGCATGCACTTCGAACCATAGGCATGCCCTTCATGTAAATCTCCACTAATGTAGAGTAGCCAAGCTCGAAATCACCAAGGACTTGCGGGTTACGATGTTGGATAGGGCTAAGGTGAAGATATCATTTGGTTCAAGTGACTACACCTCCCTAATGCTCTTTGTTTTCATTTCAAACACCGCTCACATTTTTTTATTTTAACTTCACCTTATTTCTCCCTCACACAACCCAAGATTTCTCCTTTTTAGCTCATGATCATTCACACCTTATATCACTTTCACTTGGTAGCACCTATTTTTGCTTTTTAATTTGCTCATTGGATTGATCTTTTGGAGCAACTTTCAATTCTCGAATCAAGGTGCTACCATGCACTTGAAGTGCATTTCTTTTCTTCTCCTCATTTGATCACATGCACCCCCAAATTTAGGCATTTGCCAATGTTATCTTTTGTTTCCCCCCCCCCTCCCCCAAACTTAGGCTTTTAGCCTACATTTCATTTTCAAGCAATTAGGAAGGATGGGTGCCAATATAGAGGTTCCAAAAAGGCCAAGGTGTTAAAAAGGTGTCAAAGAATAGTCACAAGCTCAAAGGGGTTCACTAGGATTTGATGTCATTGGGAGGTCATTTGAGGGAAGTGGCTATCAAAAAGGGCCTAAGGTCATTTTTCAAGCTTGGTTACACCTAGAATTTTGCCTTGAATCATATTCGGGGCAAGTTTTAGATGACACTTATGCACAAGAATCAAGGTAAAGCCTCACCGCACAAGGCATCATGCCACAAGACTTCATCCATTAGTCCCACAATCAATTGGGGCAAATGACTTTTGACAAGCTATTACGAATTCATTACACACTCGTTTGCGAGTCAATCAAGCCAAAGCGAGAGTGTGCAAGTCATGACAAGAGAACGTTTTTCCTCAAAAATTCATTTCCCTTCTTCCTTTCCTTTTTCAAAAACACTTTACCAAGAATTTTTTTTGGTGGGCCCATTTCGAGACAAGCACTTACGGACTCAATTCTAAACTAAAACTTGACATTTTTCCTTAAGAAAGTCACCTCTCAATCTATCATAGGGAAACATCAACCCAGTTTGACACACAAAAACAAAAGAGAAGAAAAAGAAAATAACCAAAACTTTTGCTCCTTGGGAAAGAACCGTAGTATTAAGAAAACCCTCGAAGTTTATTTCTACACTACTATAAACAAGGCGATCCACAATTTTTTACTCTCATGAATCATTTAAGAACAAGGTCCGACGTAGGCATTTAGCGCATTTTCAAGACACAGGTAGTGGAAAAATGGGGCATGTAAGACCAACCCAGCATACCATCAATAAAAACATCAAGCCCAGCGAGGGCACAATTAAGCTCAAAGTAAAACGAAAACATAATCTAGAGAAAAGAAAAATAGTAGCATCACAATCAATTATCCAAAATGTTCCCAACAAGGGCCAAATAAAACTAAATAGAATAGTCAACTAGGCCCGACAAGGGAAATAAATTGTCTCAAGCCCACTCACGGGAACCAAAAAGCAAGTAAGTAAAGCCACCCCCTTCCCATAAAAGGAGCATTGCCCTCAATGCTCATAGTGCAATGGGAAAAGGGTGGAACTCCCTGGAGGATCTAGTCCTCATCATCACCATCATCAGGAGCAGCTTTTTCTTCAACATTCTTCCCACTTGGGCCAGCACCACCCCTTTGAGAGTTTGCCAAAAATGTGGAGTCACGAAGCACTCTCTGAAACTCGGGGTTCTCATTATCATCCAGCTCTTGCTCAGCATGACCGGGCAGCTTCTCGGATGCATATGAAGCAAACAAGTCATCTAACGGGCCGGGAATCCTCCCGGGTGGAGGTAATATGGTCAAATTAGCTTCCACTACCGGATTTTTGCCTTTGGACTTGTCAATATCTTTTCAGAGTTTTGAGATTGCCCCTTCTATAACATCAACCCGCTTGCACAACGTGTTCAGACTATCAATCACCCCCTTCACTGCACTCTTGACCGCCCTGTTGATCATTCTGGGTAGTTTTGTGGCTAAGTCTGCCAGTTGGTTCTCATGACTATGAGTTCTGTTGACCATATCTTGAAGACCACTCTTTGTCATAGAGGGTGCGGGGGCATGTGGGCGTGCCTCCGAAGTGTCCCGAGAGGGGGAGGAAATGTCTGCTCTAGCACCAGGCTCGTCACTGTCAATCTCACTCAGCTGCTCCGTCTTTTGCCTCTTGAATCTGGGGGCATCCCTGTTTGTCTTCTTATCAAGATCTATGACCCCGATGGCATGAGTGAACTTGTCACAAGGGATAATATGAACATCCTCTTTAGCACACAACTTGGTGATCAGGACCGGGAAAGGGAAGGAGTCATTTCTGCGACGAGCTTTCCTCCAGATTACCATTGCAGCCACCTCTCTAAAGTTTATATGCTCCCCCGTCATGATAGCCTCAATTAGAATGTCACCCTCTTGAGTTATCTTTTGGTCATTCTGAGAGGGGAGAATACGGTTGCGCACTAGATCATTCCAAAACTGCACCTCAAATACCAATGATCTCCTCGGTATATCACCTCCCATGGTGGACCACACAGGGGTGCCTAGAGCAATGGTGTGAGCAGTCTCTTGATATTGCTTGAGCTCAAAAGTCATTCTAGACATCAGGGCTGGTGCAGGGTCAATTGGGTGTCCCCAATATATAGCATTGATTGCAGCGGGGGTGACAGACACTTTCTTACCTATGACAGTGACAACATCAAGATTGGGGAACTTGTCGTTGGGGCCTTTATAGCCTTTGGAATCCTGTATGGCTTGGTAAGCCGCAAAGAATTCGCAGACTATTTCTTCATAGTATCCCCCGGGTACATCTTGAAATGGTTGCCACCCTCTAGTAGCAAACTGGTCGTGCATATTGGGTAGCTCGTCACCAACCTCCCCTAGATTAAAGCTCTGCTCCACATTAAAAGTTCTGTTTTTATCCCGGGTGTAGTAGGTTCTGATGCCCTCTACCCTAAAGCGGAGCCTTGCTTCATCTGCGACTGATCTTTACCTTGCTTGGTTTCTAGGGTTTCTCCTGCTAGAAGACATAGTCTGCATCCAAAGATTGTGAGCCAAAAATAAAACAAAATCTACGAAGGATGGAATGCAACAAATTAGAAAGCAAAGTAGGTATTTGTTGTCTTGTGCGGACCACATGCAAAATGCACTAGGAAGAGTGCATGTCGCATGTGCTGTCTCACAAGACAACAGAACCCTCAGAAAATTTTCTACTGAGGTGTGACGTTGGTGCGATCCGCACCATCAAAAGTGTGTGTCGCACCAAGTTTTGTCCCTCAAATCAGTGTTCTGCACTTTCTTTTCAACTTGATGCGGCGCCTTGTGCGACCCGCACATCAAGATCTATGCATCGTATGTGAAACGCACAAAGACACAATTGGAATTTTTGGTTCCTTGTGTTCTTGTGAGTTATGCATATGATCCATAAAGCAAGGAGTGCTTCAGCACTTAGCACCACACACAACCAATTCACAACAACAAGGGGGGCAAAAGGGGTTCATGACCATAACTTCTGAGTACTCAGACTTCCCCGGATTAAGAAAGGACTCAACGACTTCCCTTAAGATGGACGTTACCCCATCTATCATCGGGAACATCAAGCCCTCCTTGCAACAATGGGAACCAATAGCATATCAATAATTAACCTCCTCCCCGCACAAGATTATATAACCCGACTAGATTTTCAATAAGGATCATGGGCATACAATAAACAACATTCAACCTCAATTATCAATCAAAACCTCGTGACTATCGATGACTTGCCCTTAAGAACGACGTCACCCAATCTATCATCAGGCCAAATCAAGTACTAGTCACAAGTGGGTTACTCAGACTTACCCCATCACAGATATTAAGGCTAAACATTACTACCAATCAACATGCATAGTTAAGATTTACAATCTACCAAGTTGACATTAAGAGAATTCATCATTACAACTCAAAATTGGGGACCTAAAATTTTTGGATCTCACCCATTATCACATGTCTAATCTACTAAGCATGCTTCACAATATGAGTTCCCAACAATCATTAAAATAACCATTTAACGTCGGGGAACTTGCCACAAGTGAAGATTATGAAGGGAAAAACAAAAATCCAAGCTTTTTGAATTCTAACAATGGTAACCCATAAGACCTCCCGAAGAATGATGGCGGCAATGTGGAAAAGTGGTGGAGAAGATTAGGTGAGAAGAGGAGAAGATTTTGTGGGAGTTTGAGGGGTTTGTAGAGAATTTTGGTGGAGGATTTTGAGAGTTATGGAGAAAGATGGTGGAAAAAGAAGAGAAAGAGGCAATTTTAAAAGAAAAAGAAGAAGAAGAGTCGGATGGGTCATCTCCGGGTCGGGTCGGTCAACGGGTTAGGTTAATTAAAAATTCACATTTACTTCATGTGCACCGCGATATGTGATTCGCACCAGGCAAGATGCGGACTGCATGGTGTATCTCACATTCCTTTTTTTCTCCCTTGGGTTTGACCCGGCATCTATTTCCTTGTGTGATGGAGGTGTGACGCGCACTTGGGCTCGTGCAGTCCACACAGCCCAGCGCATGTCACCTCTATTTTTTTAATTTTCCTCCAGGCTGTCTATTTTGGTGTGCGTTTGGCTGTGCGACATGCACAATTGCTTGTGCGGTCCGCACTGTCCACCGCACGGCACTTTTTTGCCTTGCTTTCCCTTCTTGAGTTCTCCATTCCATGCATTCCCTACCGAACATCAAAAACAACAAACAATAACCAAAAACAAAGAAATAAAATTGGGTTGCCTCCCAAGTAGCGCTTGATTTAACGTCGCGGCACGACGATACCACCTCAATCCTTATTCATTTTTGGGGTTGTTGACGGTGTTGTTAGGAAGCGTTCCCTTCATCCGTGGGTTTATTTGGCTTGATAGGTGGGTCATTTGGGCCTCAAGGTGTTTGATCGAAGCACTATGGGAGCTCACTGTTTGGTGAAGTGTAGAAACCTTACTCTTTAGCTCACTCACTCCCGAGTTTGTCGTATCCACCTTCTTAAGAACCAAGGACAGCATATCCTTTATCTTGGATTGTCCGGGGTTGCTTGTGCCCGGTTGGTAGAGAGAATCATATTTGTTTGGGGGGATGTAAGGATTCGAGCTCCGGTGATTGAAGCAATCACCTTCCTTATCTCTTTCACGCTAATTACCTTCCCTCTCTTTGTCTCTAATCCAACCTTGATTCTCCTCCCTCGGGCGATAATACCTGGGATGAGAACCCGCCGACATGTAGCATAGCTTACCATCAACCTCATTCATAAGCTCAACATTATTCACCTTAATCTCCGGTGTACTCACTGCATTCACCTTCTTAACACCAGCTCTCATCACATGCTTGGCCATCAAGTCAATTTGAGTCATTATTTTTGCCAAAGCTTCATCTCGCTCCTCATATTTCTTTCTCATTTCATTTGTTAGGATTGTTAAGGGCGTTCCCGAAGTTGGCACATCCGCTTCTCTTGTATGCCAAGCTTGATTTGGTTTTTGTCATTCGCTCGAACAAAGTCGAGGCTATGGGAAACTCCAAGTCCATGAAGGTACCACCTCTAAGATTATCAGCCACCGATTTGTTCATAGAGTTCAATGACCGGTAGAAGATTTGGAGCAGCACATTGTCTGACAACTTATGGTTTGGGCACAATAGAAGCTTCTTTTTAAATCATAGCCAAATTTCATGAAGAGGCTCGTCCAGGATCTGCCTAAAGTTGGTAATCCTGTCTCTTAACTTCATCATTCGAGATGGAGGAAAGAATCTCGAGGTAAATGCCTCAACCAACTCGGCCCAAGATGTGATAGAGTCATTCAGTAATTCTTCCAACCACGTTGTGGCTTCCCTTGTCAAGGATAAAGGGAAGAGGCGCAATCGCATGGACTCTTGGGAAATATGTTGAAAGATGAAAGGTTGGAAAATTAGCAAGAAATTCTGAATATGCCGGTTGGCATCTTCATGGGTAGCTCCACCAAATAAGCCCTTCATCTGAATCAGGTGGAGCATGGTACTTGTCATGTGAAAGACAGTATTTCCCACCGTGGGAGGTAGGCGGATGGCACCTACACCTCCGTGCATCATAGGCTCAGCAGCATTGGCATTATCGAAGCTTCCAATGCTCTCATTGTCCTCGGCTTCGTCCATAGCCGGCCTACTCAATCAACACACAAGTCCCCCACAATGGCGCCTTTTTTGATAAACGCTCAAATCGTGCTCTCCAACTAGGAGGTCACGATGATCACGTAGTCAAAACAAAATTTATAAACTCCGAACGGATGTCGGGGTCATACCCAAGGGACCTGATTTAGCTAGTCAGAGATTGTGCGAAGCGATTTCAAAGTGAGAGTAGTTGTTCAACAAAACCAAAGCAATAAAATGGGGGGAATTGGGAAAGTTTTCACTACTAACTCAATTCAATAAAAATCTATAAAATCAAGATGGGTGTACCAATAAGAACTAGATGACTAGGGGTGCATTTCTGATGGGGAATTCGCTATAGGATAGGGTAATCACTAATTCACTTAAATATTCACCTATTGACATGGGTAGCGTTGGTTATGGGTGTGAAATTTTATCTCTCGATCAACATCCACATATCCGATGATTTTGGTTAGAACATCATTCGGTGTGCTAAATAACCAACCAATATTTGCTTGGGGAGGTCGTCCTATCTCTAGCTCAGACCCTTAAATGGGAGATTCCACGATTTGAGCTATGTCTAGCCTCCAATCTAAGTGGATTCCCAAGTACCCACTAGCAATTTCACATCCAGAACTACAAAACTCTCTCTCGAGCAATTATATAGCCAAGTAAGATAAATTCATGTTTGCAACCATAAATTTTAGATTAAAACATGGTGAAATTACTAGACCCATATCAGATAAGCAATTATAAAAGTGAATTAACAACACCCATACCCATTAGCTAAGCACCCATCATCAATACACCCCTAGACAAGAGAAATTAGCCACTCATAGAATGGGGAAAAGATATCCCAGCTGGGTAAATCAAATTCCCATCCATTGTAGTTGATTCTCAAGTTCTAGAGTCAAATTAGGCACACAATTTGTTAACCAAAAGATTGGATTGAAAACCCTCTCTCAATGGAGATGGAGAAAAATGTTTTCAAGACAAAAATATCTCCAAGTTCTCTATCTGAAATTCTCTGCAAAAATTGTATATACAAAATAAGCTTAAAATTGCCTTTTATATGTTCCCAAATCATCACATAAATTTAGGACAAAATTGCCCTCCGAGTGGTGTGCGACGCGACGTGTGGTTCGCACGTCGCAGTGTGCGTGTCGCACACTTGCTTTAAATTGACCAGTGACTTCAGCCTCATAGGTAAGCTTTGTGCGAAGGTGGTGCGATTCGCACCACAGGATGTGCGCATCGCATGGCGACCGCACTCCTTAGCAGAATCTTCAGTCATCTTTGTAGCTTCATGCGGAGGAGCTGCGAACCGCACCTCGGCTTGTGCGTGTCGCACAGCCATCACACCTCCTGGCAGATTCTCTAGCTTTTCTCAACTCTTCACACTTAGCTCTTTTTTGGCTCTTTTTGGATCCATATCCTTGTTTTTCCTCTTCTATCCAAAGTACCTACATAGACATCAATAAAGGCCATAAGAACCTCTAAATCGATTCAAAACATAGCAATAATTCATGGATATAGGCTCAATAAGTTGGTAGATTACCAACTTATCAATTAGTCAACCCAAAAGACATCACCAGGAACTCAAAATGGCCATAACGTGTCTTGAATGCTGTCTTAGGGATGTCCTCTGCCCTAATCTCAACTGATGGTAGCCGGAACTCAATTCAATCTTCGAAAACACGGCTGAACCCTGAAGCTGATCAAACAAGTCATCAATCCTCAGCATCGGATACCTATTCTTCACTGTCACCCTATTCAGCTGCCGATAATCAATACACATCCGCATCGACCCATCCTTCTTCTTCACAAATAGAACAAGAGAACCCAAGGCAACACACTTAGTCAAAGAAACCCCTTAGCTAACAGATCCTGGGGCTGCTCTTTAAGCTCCTTCAACTCAGCAGGAGCCATACGGTAAGGAGAAATAGAAATAGTCCTGGTGCCCGGCTCTAACTCAATAGAAAAATCAATATCTCTCTCAGGTGGAAGGCCTGGCAGGTCGGTAGGAAACACATCTAGAAAGTCTCTAACCACAGGAACAGACTTAGGAGACGAAGGGTCAACACTAGTATCTCGGATATATGCTAGATAAGCTAAACACCCACGGGAAATCAACTTCCTAGCTTGAAAACAAGAGATGATCCCAGACGGTGCATGGGTAACAGAACCCTGCCACACAAATGGGGATACACCAGGCATGGCTATGGTAACGGTCTTGTCATAACAATCCAAAACTGCACGATGAGGGGATAACCAGTCCATGCCTAGTATCACATCAAAATCTAGCATATATCATCAAATCACCCCAAGTCTCTAAATCACCGATATATAGCACACAGGATCTCACAATCTGATCCACTACTAAAGAATCTCCTACTAGGGCCAAAAAAGAAACAAGAACAGATAATGGCTCACTAGCCAACCCCAAACAAGGCACAAAGTAGGTAGATACATATGAACAAGTGGATCCAGGATCAAATAAAGCCATAACAGACTGATGGCACACAAAATCGTACATGTAATCACAACATTCGAGGCCTCTGCCTCTGGTCTCCCAGGGACCGTGTAAAACTGATGAAGACCTCCACCTGCCCGACTGCCATCCCTACCACCTGCTATGCCACGTAGAGCACCACCTCTACCTTGACCACCACCCCCTCTAGCCAGAGGCTAAACTGCTCGTAAAGGCTCGACCGGCTGAACTGTACCCTTCTGGAGGCAATCTCTAGAAAAATGACCAATCACACCACAAGTAAAACAAGCCCCTGACGACCTACTCGATCAGGATGAACCAGCAGATCCCGTATGGCCACCATGGCATGATGCCCCAGAAGTTGTACCCCTCAAAGACTGACCGCTATAGCCCTGATGGCTTCTCTGACCCTACTCGAACTGGGTACTACCGGAAGTCTGAAGTGAAGCCTGAACCGGTCGGTTGGATTGACCCAGGTGATGTTGTGGCTGATAACCCCGGCCCACTAGCCTGAACCTCTACCACCATACCTGGAACCACTGTAGCCATCCTAATGTCGAGGCCTCTAATCTCTGGCCCCCTGATCATGTCACTGTAAGTCCTTCACAGTACGGGCATAGTCTGCGATAGCCTGAAATGACCGACCACCGGTAACCAATATCTCAGTTGGCTACCTAATCTCTGGCCTCAAACCCCATACAAATTTGTGAATCCTATCTGCCTCGATAGGAATGATCATACCTCCAAATGGTGCTATCTGATGAAAATAGGTCTTATACTCTGAGACAGTCGTAGAATCCTGCATAAGGCGAGTAAACAGCTCACTGCGACTCTCACGATCACTCTGAGGTAAGAACTTAGCCATAAAGGCCACATAAAATGCAGACCAGATCAAAGGAGGCGATGTAGAAGATGTGCAAGCAACCTGTGCCCTCCACCATAACTTAGCTGGACCCTCCAACTGATATGTAGTATAACTAACCCCGTGAGTCTCCAACAAACCCAAATGATGCAATATATCCTCACAGGTAGTAATATAGTCATGTGGGTCCTGTCCAGAAGTACCAGCAAACCTCGGAGGTGCTAATCTCAAAAACCTACCCAACGCCTTCTGCTCCGACTCTGTCATAGTTTGGCGAGGAGCAAGAGGTTGTGCAACTGATAGGACCAGAATGACCTCCACACGGGGAGCCACAGTAGCAGGCTGCGCTCTTGAACTCTGTACACCCAGGGCTTCCCCACTGAGTGGATGTCTGTGCTTCCTCAGAAGGCCGCTCTCCAATCATACCCAAAAGTTATAATAGTAAACCCCGAATATCTGAAGACTAAGCCGGGGTTGAGGCTGGCACTAGAGCTGGTGGTACCTGGGTTGCCCCCTGATGCACATGTTGCTCGAGCTCTATCTACACTCTAGCAGCTCTAGAAGGTTCCACTGCTCAGGGGTGTCCACGACCCTTAGCTGGAGTCAGAGGCTTATCTCCGCCTGATGAGAACGCTCTCGTACGAACCATCTGCGGAAGAATAAAGTAGAACAAATAAGATTTCCAAAAACTTCAAGGGTCCTACGCATTATACAGAAGTAATGAAAGAGTCGTATTTCCTAAGATGTCACTATAGCCTCCCAAAGATTGAGTACGGATGTCTCTGCCCCGATCCGCAGGACTCTAATAGACATTGGACCTTATACCATGACACTGGTGAACCTAGGCTCAGATACCATGTTTTCATGACCCAATTTCTCGGTCATGATGGCACCTACAGCCTCCCAGTAGGCAAACTAATCCATGTAGCCCAGAACAGTTGGTAATGGGCTACTATCAACCAATTAAGCGGGAGGGCAGTACAAATATGCGGAAGTAAGGGAAAATAAGTAAAGAAAAGGGATAACAGAAATTTATATATACATATATGGAAGCTAAACCAAACCCCAAAACCTGGTATCATTGTATAGATCCAGAACTACATATAAGGAGTACAAATGATCCAAAACAATATATACAGATGTCTCTGAATGGTAATAGAGTACATAAAGCAAAATATAAACTAAAGCTAAGCTCCGGTCGCCAAGAGCTCACCCTCAGTCTGAAGAAGTCCCTAAAAGATCTCTGAGCATGAATCGCAACGATCTAGCGATGATACACCACGTTAGGATCTGCACCAGAAGATGCAGAGTATAGTTTGAGCACCAAATGCGAAGCATAAGGTACCCAGTAGGTATCATAGGCCGACTGGAACATATAAGATAAAAGTGTAGTAACAGACAGAATAGAAGCAAGTAGTCACGAAAATTAACAAAAAAGGTACACAGGAACTAGCCCAGCGGGAAGACAACAGAAACAACATGTAAGGCCAGCAAGTAGAATATATACACAACAGGCACAGGTGAAAGTAAGAAATGACGCACCTAGGACCCTCGCAATAACAGTATATACATAATAGGCTTAAGAAGTGGACGGTATACTGGTAACCTCAAGTATAAGGGATGGGAGAGAAGGGTAATGATAGACATGCTCGAAAAATAGGAATCAATAACCAAACTAATCATATCAATCTTAAAACTAAAACTAACAATGTTGCAGTAATATCTTAAAATCATAATCGTGACAGGGGATAGTATCAGGATAAAGTAACAAGAGTCTACCTACAGTCCCTCGGCCGCCCATACAATCGAGGAATGCAATCAAGTAAAAACAACCCTCTGGCATCCCATACTACAGGAGCGTACAATCAACAAACAACAAACAAGGGTGGAACCTCAAACACTGGATGATATGATGCATGATAACCTCAGGGTGGGATAGAAACTTTGTATGTACCTCCTCCGGTGCTGATCGGGCCCAGCAGGTAGGTTTTATGGAAGTACATTGCCTGTATACCTGTACTCCATCGTATACCCTCCCTCCGGAACACGCAGCCCAAAGCCCCAGGCTTGGACAGCAAGGTCCATGGAGGTCCCAGACCCCATACTAAAACTCAGTATCAAGACATGTCATTCGAAAGCAAGTCCGGGTTCAAGATAGAGACCCAGTCTGGAAAATGCATGCCCAGACCCTGTCCAGGACTAAAGTAGTGGGAAAATATCTCAAAAACCCCTCCAAGGGTGTCCGGGCATAACCTGCTCTAAACAGTAGAAAGTCATCTCAGATGTTTGGTCCGACCGAGACTAAAATCATCCTGGTTTAGTAAAAAACTCAACTAGTACCCCGGCCCTGCCGAGTGTAGCGATAATAGTAAAACTGGTGATAGAAATCATAATTTTTCCTTCTTTTACCCCAAGAAGATTCATAAGTTAAATCAAACCATTTTCAGTTCATTTCCTATCGAAAATGGGCCCCCAGGGCCATGCAAGGTTTAGAAAATAATTTCAGTAGGCCCGAAGCCAAAATCATAGTAAAACATGGATAAATCTTCTTTATATGCATGGAAATGAATGATCAACACAAATAGTCGGCCAGCAGCTCACAATCAACCTATCGGCCCTGCACAGGCTCCAATCATTCTACAACACACATAACCAGCTCTATAACAGTAATAACGATGTCCAGGACTCACGGACATTCCCAATATCCCACCATCTATGTTCCAGAGTCAATACAAGGTCACACAGGACCACAAGGGTGATAATATCGTCTATAACAAATACTACAACCATCGTAGGAAAGAACGAATCGGACATGAAGAAGCGGTCAAGGTCTGTGGTACCAAGCTAATAAACTCAACCCAAGAATGCCCATTAATATAATTTTATCCTATATATGCTAAGTCTAGAAGAGTTAGACCGTAACCTACCTGTCATCCAATGACAAGCTGCTAGAACGACGATGTCCAAGCTCAAACCGCTCTGAGAAGCTCCAAAATAAAATCAAACTCAAATTTGGGCTTGAATCAGTTAACCTCAAATTTGCGCTTGAATAACTTGACGTAGATAATCAATTTCCTTTTTTATTCAACGTGCAGATATGCACCTTTATGCCTAAATATCTATATACCGTATACATATGTGGAGCAAAAAGAAATAAATGTTTGTCGGGGTTTGTTTCTCAAGGTTCAATTGAGAAGAGAGTGCTGAAGCTTAAAGTGATGACATACCCATTTATAATGAGACAAGGCGGTGAATAATTATGAAAAGATGGAGGCATTAATTATTTAACTAATAAAGTATTGAAAGGTTCATAATATATTATTAATAAACAATAAATAAGACTAAGTAGTAGTCATATTGAATGTGCATGTTGCTGTAGTACTCATCCAGGTGGATGAGAGTGAAGGTGCCACTTTTCTTGATTTTTATCCAGTATGCATGTACTCGGATATTGCATAGGTTCGTAGTAAAATAAATATAATATTTTGAATATACCAAAATCAATAGAAAATTATTTTGAATAAAACCTACTATATTATGATAATAATTTTTAACATAACTAAGTTTACTGTCTCCGTTAAAAAATTTAATAACTTATAAGACTCTTGTAAAATACATACATACACAAATACACCGTAATAAAAGTATTTTTCATAAACACTTCAAATATTTCAGGAAGGCAATAAAAATATAACTTTTTACCACGTTCAACTCTTAAATAAATTATTTTCAATTATGCGCGATATTAATAAAATTCTCAATTTTAGGCCCGCAAGCCTTTGATACGGAACGAAGGTTAAGGTTATACGAACGCAAATAATCATCGCACGATTTCGATACTCAGCTCCTAAGACAGGAAATTGGTCATAAAGACCAACCGAACGACCAGAGTACCAAACCACCAGTCCCAGCAAGCCATAAATGACTTGGGGCCGCTACAGGAAAGCTCTAACAGTATAAGAAAAGCATACACGCGAAAATGACCGGAAGAGTCATTACATGGAAATTTTCTGAAAAGACATAATAAAAATAGAAAAGCTGAACTGAGGGCCAAGTACATATCTACTGAGTCTAATTCAGTGGAAGAGTCTGTTAACCGACATAAACTACGTGAGTTAAATGTGAATTCTGATGTATTCACCCCATCGAGAGGACCCAATTTACCTTGCCAGGGTATAGAGGCATGACTGGCGTGATCACTAATCCTAGGCCCAACTAAAGGGCTAAATAGACCTACAGTGGCGCGTAGTTTTGGGACTTAGGGTGAAACTGGGACCCTAGTCCAACTCGGTGCTAAGTACTACTCCCAAATGGAACACTAGTAGCTCATTTAAAATTGAGGTTTTGAAAGCTGGTCAGAATTTAACTGGTCTTTTCATGCCCCGAGCCTACACCCTGGATGCGACACGGTGCTTAGAATCACAAGTGACCTCAAGCTAACCTATGGCCTGGCATACTGCTGAGATATAGACTGAAAGATAATGCGGAAGCTGAAATGTACTGAGCTCTTTAAAAATATTATAACAAAATGAACATGCTGACTGACTGACTGTCTAACTGTCTATGAAGCCTCTATTAACACTGATTATAGTTAGTCGGGACATGACCCCCAACTATCTCTAATCAATATATAAAACTGAGAATAAAATGTTATGACTATTACTGAATAGAGTTCCCAAATAAGGAGAACTCATCCTCAACTGTTGACTGGAAGCTGCGATCTGTCTGATCATGATCCTGGGAGCGAGCACTAGAATCTACATCATAAAATGATGCAGCACAAGAAATGTATGCAGTCAGTACTATGGAATGTACTGAGAATGTAAGATAATGCACTAACTCAAAATCATGAGAAAACATGTATATACTGAAAGCATAGCTGAAAATCGAACTAAGCATAAATATCTGAGAATGCATAAGTCAAACTGTAGAATATAATTTCTTTTGCTGAAGAAGGTATAAATCATATTTCTGAACCATAACTGTGAGATTATGATATTTTAAGATAAGTAAAACTATTACTGGGGGATCCATAGACTGAAAGGATGAATGATGTCTGAAAATCGTGAAATAGTGCTACTGAGTTGAAAATCATGAGTCATGCTAAAAGTCATATTTAAAGTAAATCCTTAGGGAGTTTCTTCTACTGAACATGCTGAAAATACTGATATACTGTACTGAATGCAAGCTGAAAGATATAAGTTGATGCAATGACCACGTATATAAATATGTAACTGTATAATATTGAACTGAACTGGATAACTGAATACAAGGTCATACAATAATGAATATGGATTGTGGGACCGTGGGAGGTACTATCAACCAACATATAACCATGTGAGCTAAACATGGATTTTGATTTATAATCCCCATCAAAAAGGGTCCAATATACCTTGCTAGGGTATAGAGGCTGAGACAAGTCTGACGTGGACCCACTAAACTGATGTCCACAAGGGACAAAGGCGACCAGCCTAAAGCTGATGGCTAACCACTTTCATACCTACGGTGGCATCGTAGTTTTGGGACTTAGGGACTGTTACTAAAGGTCTCAGCCTAAAGCTGACAGCAGAGTCTTCATCCCTTTGTCCGCTCGGTACTAAGCCTACTCCCAATCTAATGTATAAGCAATGAATGCAAACTGAATTTCTGGATAGCTCAAATACTGATAATCATCTGAGAATGCAATATAATGTTAAGACTGAAAGCATTCTATTCTTATGAAAAGTTGTAGGATGAAAACTGACTGATTTCATATTTTAGAACTGAGTGCTAGTAGATTAGGCTAAATTCTGAAGAGAAGCTACTTCATGTGAAAACACTACAATTTCATGCTAAGTTCTTGAAAAGAGCTAATTCATGCAGAAGATACTGTAAATCCAGGCTATGTCTGTTTCATCTAAATTCCAAGAATTTTAAGAAAATATATGTAAAACTTCATGAAATATCACTTAACATGTACGAGAAACATACAGTATCATAAGTAATTCAATTATGTAAAAACATGCATAGTTGGGTATGAACCCTAGAATCATAATTTATAGAAATCATAACTGAAAACTGATCTTTGGGCATGAGGGTGAAAGAATATCCTCATTGAATACACACATACCTGATTACTGAAGAATTTCTAGGGCTGGAACTGGGGATGAAAACATGGAGAAGAAATTTGAAGGAAAACCCTTGAGAGACTTTCTTGTTTGAGTTTCTATGCTCTTGTTTGCTTGAAACCCTAGGTGTCTTGCCTTAGAGTTTGAGAGAATGTTTCTAGAGATTGATCGATGTATCTCTGAGGAATAACACCTTTGGGTGCTTAAAAGACGTGGGAAAAGACCTGAGGTAAAGAAAGGACCAAACTATCCCCAACTTAAATGCTAAAAAAAGTGCAGAAAAGTCACCTGACAGCGCTTCACACGGGTTATCGTGGCTCCCACGGGCCATCGGACCCAACCGTCAGTACAACAAATTTGGCCTACGACCACACAAATTCTAGACAACGCTTAAAAAGTGTTGCCAAAAGTATTAAAGGGCACACTTTTAAGGTGTAGCCTTTGTACATGATATTTGGCCACGAAAACTTTGGCAACGCTTAAAAAGTGTGCTCTTTGAAATTATAGGCTACACATTTTCAGCGTTGCCAAATTATAAAATAACTGGCAATACTTATTTATACATATAACCACACTTTTAAATGTGCTATATTTATAATTCTAAAAGCAACACTTTGTAAGTGTGCAATTAATTCTCATAATTTTTTTTAAGATAGTACAATAATGTTTCCTCCATATAATTATTTTTTGCCCAATTTCTGAAAACCAAGAGGTATCCGCCCTAAACATTCATAAGGGTTTCTTAGATTCTCGCTGTACCTCTCAATTCCATTGCTTCACTTGTAAGAGTTGTGATGAAATCACAATTCCATCGCAATTCAGTATCTGTAGTTTTTTATTGTAGCTGCGATTCAGTATCGTCATCCAGTGGTCGAGGAAGAATCGATGGGAAAAGTGAAGTTGACTACGGTGGCAAAAAAGGAAAATGTCGCGTATGAAGCTACCGACGAAGATGGAAATGGAGCTTATGGCGGTTTACATTAGGAATCCGGCTCATTTTTTGCGAACTGCTGGGGATGTTAAAATTTCTATGAGCGGAGAGCTAGAAATAGTGCTCTAATTAAATGCTTAGTACGTGTTCTGTGCCCTCATCCTTGTTCATCTTATACAGTGTATAATGGGAAAAAGGAAAGGCGTCCCAGTTAACCCATGTAATAACTCAACCTTTGTTGGGGGAAGGCCCTACATGGTGGCTTGCTCCCTGAGCCGTTTTAAGTTGCGTCATACCTCATTTAAATATAAAATCAGAAGATGGGCAAAAAGAGAGACTGTTCTTCCACTTCAATACACAAAAATTTCATCATTTAATGGGCTGAAAGTTGTTTTGTTCGACTTATTATCTTCATTGTGGTCTTAATTCAGTTTTATCAACAGGTAAACCACATCCTTGGTCCTTATGAATGCCATAATATTTTGAAAAGCTTACCCTTGTCAATTCTAGTGATTTAATTGTTCATACTAGGGGTGATTGTTGCTTGCCCGTTATTGGATGCCTTGAAATTTTGCAGGTGCAGCAGCAAACAAGTACTACCTTTTTGGCATCACAAAATATAAAAGTAATGCATGACAGTTTCTTTTCCGACTGATTTACTAGTGAATTAGGAGCATTTTGATGGTTGTGACTGGATTTTGAAATCTTCCCTAAATCCTAACTGCAATGGTAAAGTGACCTTGGGCATATTATATGGAGGCATGTAGTTTAAAGTGTTAGTAAAATTTATTAATCTATTATCTGTTTGCACTGGAATTGATGCCACATGATGTTTACAATTCTTTCCTTTATTGTGCAGCAGTGTAACATAGGGTCTTGTACAACTTCATATACCTTCTCGTCTTTCACCAACCCAACCACGAATTGTAAGATGTACCTGGATTCAAGTGAATATTCCATTTGGATGCAGGGGAATTATTACCAGTGTGAAGTGTTGTGTTAAAGAAACTCAATGTATTGGAAAGAAGCTAGTATAAAGTATTATCTTGTGGCTTATCCATATTGGCATATGAATTAACACATAAACAAAATAGAGCATAATGACTGCTGTAGCAAATTCCAGACCAAATCTAGTGAAAGTGCACTTGATAGCTAGAGTGACTTGCGCCTACTGTGTTTTTTCTTTCTTCTTTATAGTATTTGAATTAATAATGTAAGGCTTGTGTATGATGGTGCTTTTTCATGGTAATCTTTTACATGACCAAAACAGATAATGTGACCTGCTGAAAATGCAGTTTGGTTCTTGGTTCCTTGCATTTTTATGACTATGTATAATACTCTATCAGATTATTACTTAATAGTGCTTAATCATGTTACTTGTTCACCTGCCCCAATATTATCATGTGGCACAGCCAGCTGAAATTTGAGGCTGCTGGTATGCAGGTAACACTCTTGTTGCATGGTGCAACGGTCGCAACTATAGTTATGCTTGGTCTTCTCCATGCTCGACGTCTCTATGATGATCAGAAGGTATTTTTCTAACTCATAAACCTAGTGAAATAAGTGAACTATTGCCTGCATTCGGAAATAAGCTCTTGCTAGGCCACCACCTAGTATGCTACGTAACTAGTTTTTAAATTCATCAGCTTGTCTCTTGAGTTCAGAGAAATGATAGGAGAAAAGATATTAAGATGGCATAGGGTAGTATTACTATCAACTAATGCTAAAATGAGAGCATGATCAAGTTAAGTATTTGAAAATTTAAGTCTGTTGAACTGGAAAAAGAGGTTAGCGTTTCATTTTGAAACTTATTATCCAATTCAAATACTCTATACAAATATCTTAGAACTCAAAAAAATTGGAAGACCTTAACGAACATAAAATACGCTATGAACTGATGTTTTTATTCTGAAATTTACATCCTTAACAGGATATTTCTGACTTCCCTTTGGGATTGGAAAGAAAATTTGCTTATTGTTTCACTGTTTTATTTTGTTACTTCTACTTTGTTTTAGAATATAGAATACACGTGACGTTTTAGCCTCTATCCAGTTTTAAAAATGTTTCAACTTTTGTTAGCTCGATTTTCTTCATAGCTATAGTTAAAGTTTCATGGAGTGTTAGTTTTCTATTGTATAGTAGAAGTTCTTCCCCTTTCCCGATTAGAGCCTGGATTTTCACTTAGCGAATTCAAAATATAAAAAAGTTTTCTTTTATTTTATTTTCAGTTGGTATCTCTTTTTTTATGTTTTAGAAGTTGAATGAGCAAATTTAATGTTTGGCTTGCAGTTCTTGTACTAAAGGGAAACCAGAGTTTGTACCTTTCAATGATGAATTAAATATAATTGTTGAAGAGATTACTAAAGCTAGGGCTCTATCATGGGTTACAACCAAAACATACAAATTAAGCAGTGAGTTCTATTGTTCAGTGAGTTGAGGTTATGGTGAGTTCTAGCCATGTCAGATGAGTTATTCGAGTTTTTTGTGTTATTTTCTGATTTTTTGAGTTTTTAATCTTTGTGAAGTATGAAATCACTCTCTAGCCTTTTGTTTCTGCTCAGGTACAGTGGCTTCCTCACCGTTCAGGTCCATTTTTCTCGATAGAGGTCTTTTCTTCAGGTAAAAATAAAATAAAACACTAACTAGCTTTGGCTTTTGCGATGGAGATGTACTGAGTTGCTGAGTACTTTAGTGGTTTGCTATGTGTTATTTTCTCACCCCATTGAACCTACTTTATTGAAAAGTTCCTCTATTAAGTGAATTTTTCCTTCCATTGCTACGTACATAACTTGCAACTCATATAATTCTTTAAATAGCGTTAAAACTTCTCTATTTATATCCTAGGATGCTATATTCTTAGTGTTACCATCAAAGAATCTCATAGATGTTTGGTGCTTCAGCGATATACAAGTAAATGGTCAAAAAGATTTAGTAGATTGAAAATATCATATGCATGGGTTGTGTGGATGTGGGGGAATCAACTTCTTGTTTACTGAATAATCTGTCCCTTATATGATTGGTTTTTATTGTGCTTTTATTTTCCTAAATTTGTAGCAATGCTACCACAGACAACTCAACATGGTTCTGTAAGATGCAAAAGTGTCTTGGCTTATAGCATCTCTACAGTTTCAAACTTAAACACTAATGGACTGAATTTTATTTGGTTTGTTTTAACTGTCATCCTCATTTCAGGTTTGACAATCCTTTGATATTTGGAGACTATCCTGACATAAGAAGAATCTTGGCTCTAGATTGCCCAAATTCACAAGACAGCTCTAAACCATTATATACACATGTCAAATACAACTCCGGCAACATGAAAAATAATATCAGACTTCAAATGAGGATGTAAAATTTTAGTTTCGAACAATTGTGATGTTTTTACATGTGATGTTATGGAATTCTCATTCCTAGTACACATCTTAAAATTTTACTTTATTAGTATGTGTAGTATAAGACATGTTTTTTAGGTTATTGAAAATTTGTACATTTGAATTATTATTTTGAGTTATTTATTAGCTAATTTAGTATTTGAGGTTATTTAAATAGAATAATAGTGTATTATTGTGATTACTTGATATTGCAAAATAAAATTGGCGCATATAAATAAGATTTTGATAGCCTACACAACATTGTCACATTTTAAAAGTGTGGATATATGAATGTCATTGTGTGGTTGTACACTAGAAAAGGCTACACTTCATAAATGTTTCGGAGGAGGTAGCAACAACTACATTTTACAAGTGTGGCCTAAGGTAACAAAGGTCACACTTAAAAAGTATAGTTGGTCATAAAAAGCATTGCCATATGAGGTGTTGCAAGCGTAGCCTTTGTAGCTTACAAACCACGCTTTTGAAGTGTGGCTTCTAAAGTAACACTTGAAAAGCGTGGCCTTAGGTCAAAGGTTACGCTAGTTTAGCCCATCCCTAGAAAAGTGTTGCCTAAAGTCAAAAAGTGTGGCCTTAGATCAATGGCCACACTTTTTGATAGTTTAGGCCACACTTTTCAAGGGTGGGTAAAGCTTAAAATGTTCACGGGGGTTAAATAGGCCCACTGGTTGGTTTCCACTCCCTGCCACCATGGGCCGTCATGGTCACCACGGGCGTCAGGGACGCCCGTCAATATTTTCCACGCCCGTCGGCCAGCCCGTCGGATTTTGACAGCTGATACTTGATCTAAGTTCATGCAATTTATTAATAAAAATGAATAATTTTTTTATGCTTCACTAAAATACCCATAACATTTTACTCCGGAATCATATTAACAAGCAGTTGGTGGCTTTGGAAAGATAATTCAAATACCTTTAACTTGGTGGGTAGTAGGCCACCTAACTCTTTATATACTAGGAGAAATGGTCATCTGAAGTTGACCCTAGTCAGAACTTACATGGAAACTTAATCGGTAGAAATGCTTCCAACTTAACTTTGAGCTAGAGGTTCTTTATGACTTTAATTCATATATAATACACCTCCAAACTTAAGAATTGATCTTAATACTTATATTCATAGAAAATTCATTGGTTTGGATCTAACCATATATGAAGAACGATTTAGATCTTAGCTTAGAATTTCTAGGGTGTTACAATATCTCCCCCTTGGGATCATTCGTCCTCGAATGAAGACTAACTAAGCTGAGGTTGTGGAGAAAGAGCTGCAATCCCACCAACTGAGTTCTAAAAGCTGGAATACTGACATGGTAATTGATTTCTGACTGAAATATGAGTTGAGTTGGGTTCGTGAGGCATGTATGCATACTAAGAGCATAAGAACACTGATAGGACATGAAACTGAATGTCCAACATGATAACTGGTCTGGAGTGAGAGTAGGGACTTATCTGAATCTCATAAAGAACAAACACATTCTTAGAAATCATAGTAACTGAAAGAAGCATACAACTGAGAGGAGTAACTGTACGAGAAAACTATTCTCTTCTAAATAGAACTTACTAGTGTGGATTAAGCTGAATGGAAAGCCTCCTGGTCTCATGAAATGGATACTGGCAGGTCTAAACTGATCTGTTATGAGGACTCTTATAAAATCATGAAGAGGCGGCGGAGCATGAACCATAAGTGTGAAACTAGAATACATAACAACTGAGGTCTGAGCCTAACTGCTTGGTTTCACTATGTTCAAACCTAACTTGGAGGTACAAAGTGCTACACCTACCATGGTAATGCTAGTCTGGTACCTGACCTACAACCAGAGGCCTACTCTTGGTTGTGAACACTAAATCTGAATTGAGCATCATTAACAAGGATAAGGGGTACTAGTGAATCTTGATTCATACATGGTGAGACTTAGTCACTTAAGATGATACTTAGGGACATGAGTGCAAAGGGCACGAGTACTTCACATACTGAGCACATAAGGCCTGAATAGAGGATTATTCTGAGCATACACATTATAACCACCCATCACTAGTTTGAGTGCAAGTAGGAGTGAGCATAAATACCAAAAAACTGAAAAACTGAACCGAACTGAACTAATTCAGTTTTTCGGTTTTAGTTTTTTGGTTTGGTTTTGATTTATTTATTTTTAATAATTCGGTATTCGAATCAGTGTTTGGTTTTAGACTCCTAGTTATTCGTTTAAACCAAATAACTGAAATATTTTTAATTTTTCTTTACGTAAAGGCTAAAGTCCTAAACACTAAGTCACTAACAGCTAAACCTAAAGCATATTAGACTCTTCTCATTTCTCAACTTTCTCAAAGCGATTAAATGACCAGCAGCGGAGACAACGCAACGACCAGCCGCGGCGATGACTGAACAACCAGCGAGCGGCGCTATCTCCGACCAGCATCAACCGTCTCTCAGCCAGTCTCAGGTACGCTGACTTTTCTTCTTCGTCCCTTTCCTTTGATTCTTTTGATTTCTTTGGTTTTTCTTCTTCTTTCCTTTTCTGGTTTTCTTTGATGATGTTGAAGAAAAGGTGATATTAATGCCAGATTAAACTAGTTATCGAGGATGTGAGATTAAGAACCAAAAGCCCATTAAGCCAAAACCAAAATAATTGAATTTGATAAACCGAAACTGAATCGAACCGAATTTGGAAAAACTAAACCGAATCGAATTTAATTCGGTTCGGTTTTCGATACCACTTTTCCCATAACCAAAAACTCAAAAAACCAAACCAAAATTTTAAAAATCAAACCTAATAACTGAATGCCCACCCCTAAGTGCAAGTATATAAAGCTTTGAGCAAGGAAATCATAAGCACGAGTCGTTCAAAAGATCTGATCTGAGCATCTACATGATATAGCCTGGTGCTATTAGCCACTAAGACATAACTTGAGGACCGAGAGAATAGAACTGAACATACTGTGAGAGATGGGATTATATGTAATCAGTCTCTTGACATAAAGCTGAAATTCATAAAATCATAAAGTAAGGCTGGGATTGTTGTCTGAAGCAATTTATGTTTGTTTTAGGAGCTGAGCATGGACATGAATTTGTAAGGAGTGCATGAAATTAGTCATGAATATGGCACAAATACGTCTGAGTATAGTGTAATCTTAACTGAAATGCTAGGAAATCCGCTAGAATAAGAATGGATTGATATCCCATCATAGATCTTTCTAGAATTCTATACTAACTGAGTCGCAAGACTAAACTTGGTTCCTCATTCCGTCATCTCTCCCTTAGTTCAAAAGTCACCCCTCTAAGTTTGGGATATAGGAGTTAAAAGAGTAGGGAAAATACTAGAATGTCCCTGACTTAAAAGAAAAGATGCAAAAAAAATTCCGCTGGACGGGCTACCTGACGATCGTCGGACCTGCGATGACCCATTGGAGCTGGCCGTCGGAAAGGGATAGTGGGTTAGCTCTCTGTGGGGAGTTTCCACGGCGGGGCCTATGGCCCGTGACAGCTCCCATGGCGCGTGGCCCTGGCCGTTGGGATGGGGAGTGGCTTTAGAGTCACTGGAGGTTTCCTACAATGGGTCCCACGGCTCGTCGGACTTCCAACGCCCATGGTAACTGCCCGTTGGGGCTGATGTTGGCTGAATATAGCCACTGGGATCTTTCCACGGTGACCCTGATGGGCCGTTGTACCTACGACGCCTGTGGGTCAGCCCGTGGAGGATGACACTACAGGTGAATTTCTAAGTTTTTCTGAGTTTCTGGGTTTTAAATATTGGTCTGAGATCTGGGGTGTTACAATATCCACCCAAAACAACTGAATTAAAACAATACTAAGGGTCTCAACATCGTATATCTATACTCCCCTGAATTTATTTCTTAAGAACACCATATAATATACACAAGGCCTTCTCCAAAATCAACAACCTGAGAATTTCTAAACTAGTCACACATAGTACCATTAGATCTCTGAATATCATGCAACAACATACTTCTATGGGTACACATCTATCTTTCTAATGCTTAAGGTTCTTCTTTACCTCATAACTTAGTCAAGATTTTCTGGTTCATCCAGGGGTCACGTATACATCATACCTGCACCACCACACTTTATGGTAAGTTAATCAACTTAAATCTCTGCACATATTAGGTCAAGCCTACTAGGTCGATTTCATAAGACTAGCATCATCACCCATATCTTATAGTTACTATACTTCTAAATTCATACACCTGGATCTGGGGTCATTCTGCTACTCATGGCTCATAACACCTCGATTTACACTAACTCTTGAATGACTGTACTACCCAAACACTTAGGGAACCATAATTTTTGGCTAAGGCGCTATTCATAGTAAATCATCTGGAAGAGGGTCTAAGAGCACATTCTATTACAGGCTCAATCCGCACGAATGGAAAATGATACATGCTTTTGGATTGGTAGACTTTATGCACTAGTGGGCTCCTCTTCAACCCTTGTATAGTCTCTCAACTTTCTGATGGCTCTACCTAAGAGCACCTCACTGATAGGGATCTGAACTTTACTATTTCCACCACCTCGAAGATGGGGCATGATTAGAGAAATTGGATTAATGCACAAATCTGCATATGTTTCTGAAGGAACAGTTCCACTGAACAATTTGGAGTATGAAAGAAGGGAAACATTTTTTAAATGCCCTGTAGCCTCCTAATTATAAGTGTGGTGCACAACACATCCATAAGCAAGACTTTACTAGACACGGCTTCACAGACACCTTAGGACACTTGAACTATGTGCTCTGATACAAAAGTTTGTCATGCCCGAGCCTACACGCTGGATGCGATACGGTGCTTAGAGTCACAAGTGACCCTAAGCTAACCCATGGACTGGCATACTTCTAAAATATAGACTGAAAGATAAATCGGAAGCTGAAATGTACTGAGCTCTTTAAAAATATTATAACAAAATGAACTTTCATAACTGAGATACAAGAGCATTTGAAAAATAATACATGCTGACTGACTGACTGTCTAACTTTCTATGAAGCCTCTATTAACACTGACTATAGTTAGCCGAGATATGACCCCCAACTATCTCTAATCAATATATCAAATTGAGAATAAATTACTATGACTAATACTGACTAGAGTTCCCGAATAAGGAGAACTCATCCTCAACTACTGACTGGAAGCTACAATCTGTCTGACCATGATTCCGGGAGCTAGCATTGGAATCTACATCATAAAATGATGCAATACAAGGAATGTATGCGGTCAGTACTATGGAATGTACTGAGCATATGAGATAATGCACTGACTCAAAATCATGAGAAAACATGTATATACTAAAAGCATAGCTGAAAATCAGACTAAGCATAGATGTTTGAGAATGCATAAGTGAAACTATAGAATATAATCTCTTTTGCTGAAGAGGGTATAAATCATATTTCTGAATCTTAACTGTGAGATCATGATATTTTAAGATAAGTAAAACAGTTATTGGGGGATCCATAAACTGAAAGGATGAATGATGTCTGAAAATCATGAAATAGTGCGACTGAGCTAAAAACCATTAGTCATGCTAAAATTAATGTTTAAAGTAAATCCTTAGGGAGTTTCTTCTACTGAACATGCTGAAAATACTGATATACTGTACTGAGTGCAAGATGAAAGATATAAGCTGATGCAATGACCAAGTATATAAACATGTAACTGTATAATACTGAACTGAACTAGATAACTTAATACAAGGTCATGTAATAATGAATATGTACTGTGGGAGATACTATTAACCGATATATAACCATGTGAGCTAAACATGGAGTTCGACGTATAATCCCCATCGAAAAGGTACTAATATACCTCGCCAGTGTATAGAGGCTGAGACAAGTCTAACGTGGACCCACTAAACTAATGTCCATAAGGGACAAGGGTGACCAGCCTAAAGCTGACAACTGACCCCTTTCATACTTACGGTGGCGCCGTAGTTCTGGGACTTAGGGACTGCTACTAAAGGTCTTAGCCTAAAGCTGACAGCAGAGCCTTCATCCCTTTGTCCTCTCGGTACTAAGCCTACTCCCAATCTAATGTATAAGCAATGAATGCAAACTGAATTTCTGGATAGCTCAAATACTGATAATCATCTGAGAATGCAATATAATGTTAAGACTGAAAGCATTCTATTCTTATGAAAAGTTGTAGGCTGAAAACTGACTGATGTCATGCTTTAAAACTGAGTGCTAGTAGATTAGGCTAAATTCTGAAGAAAAACTACTTCATGTGAAAACACTACAATTTCATGCTAAGTTCTTGAAAAGAAAGCCAATTCATGCAGAAGATACTGTAAATTCAGGCTATGTCTGTTTCATCTAAATTCCAAAGATTTTAAGAAAATATCTGTAAAACTTCATGAAATATCACATAAACATGTACGGGAAACATACAGTATTATAAGGAATTCAATTCTGTAAAAACATGCATAGTTGGGTATGAACCCTAGAATCATAATTTATAGAAATCATAACTGAAAACTGATCTTTGGGCATGAGGGAGAAAGAAGATCCTCATTAAATACCCATATACCTAATTACTGAAGAATTTCTAGGGCTGGAACTGGGGATGAAAACTTGGAGAAGAAATTTGAAGGAAAACCCTTGAGAGACTTTCTTGTTTGAGCTTCTATGCTCTTGCTTGCTTGAAACCCTAGGTGTCTTGCCTTAGAGTTTGAGAGAATGTTTCTAGAGATTAATCGATGTTTCTCTGAGGAATAACCCCCCTTTGGGTGCTTAAAAGACGTGGGGAAAGACCTGAGGTAAGAAAAGGGCCAAACTACCCCCAACTTAAAGCTGAAAAAAGTGTAGAAAAGTCGCTGGACGGCGCTTTCCACGAGCCATCGTGGCTCCCACGGGCCATCAGACGCAACCTTGGGCTTCACAGGGGTCAAATATTCCTACTGGTTGGTTCCCACGCCCTTCCACCATGGGCCGTCGTGGTCACCCTATCAGAATTTCCCATGCTCGTCAGCCAGCCCGTCGGATTTTGACAGCTGACAGTGCTTCACTAAAATGTCTATAACATTTTACTTTGGACTCGGATTAATGAGAGGTTGGTAGAATTGGAAAGATAATTCAAATACCTTTAATTTGGTGGGTAGTAGGACACCTAACTCTTTATATACTAGGAGAATGGTCATCTTAAGTTGACCCTAGTTAGAACTTACATGGAAACTTAATCGGTAGAAAGGCTTTCAACTTAATTTTGAGCTAGAGGTTCTTTATGACTTTAATTCATATCTAATACACCTCCAATCTTAAGAATTGATCTTAATACTTATATTCATAGAAAATTCATCAATTTTGATCTAACCATATATGAAGAGCAGTTCAGATCTTAGCTTAGAATTTCTGGGGTGTTACAGGTCTGAAAACACTTTTCTGAAAGAGCTGTAGACTGAAAAC
This sequence comes from Jaltomata sinuosa, assembly GCA_003996215.1. Classification (NCBI taxonomy): domain Eukaryota; kingdom Viridiplantae; phylum Streptophyta; class Magnoliopsida; order Solanales; family Solanaceae; genus Jaltomata; species Jaltomata sinuosa. The sequence continues at coordinate 151,289 of QJPP01007573.1, read as the reverse complement.
TGTAATTTCTTGTTTAAAACTGAACGCTAGCAATATAGGTTAATTTCTAAAGAAAACTACTTTGTGTTAAAATACTACATTTTCAAGCTAAATTCTTGTCTTCTCAAATCATTGTAAAAATCCATGCAAGTTATTGAAAATAAAGTATAAATCATTAAAACAGGATATAAACCATATAATAGGCATAAGGACTGAATTCTATCAAAAGCTGGATGATTGGGTAAGAACCCTAGTTTCATAAAAACTATAATAATTGAAATGGAAGTCTGAGGTTTTAGGCACAAGGGCGAACTAAACCTTCACTGAATACCCACATACCTAGTAGTAGAAGAATCTTAAATTATAATTGAAGTTTGAAGCTTTGGAGAAGAAATCCCTAAGCTTGGAGTTTGAGAGAGCGTTCCTTTTCTTTCTAAAGTTTAAGTCGATGGAATGAGGGGAAAATAATATAAGTCTAACTAAAATCCCTCCAAAATAGGCCTAAAATAACTTAGCTTAGGAGTTAAAATAGTGGGAAGGGACAAAAATACCCCTGGAGGGCTAAATCAAAATTTGCTAAAATTTCTAAAGTCGGGGACCTATGGACACAAACCACGATCCATGGAATGGACCATGACTCATGGTCCATGGTCGTGGTTCTAAGGGATTTTTCTGGCCCTTAGGTCTTATTTCCACGAGGGAAGACCAAAGTCTACGATCTGATCCACAGTCTATGGATCCCTGCCATGGATCTCAGACCACTTGTTAGTCTGCAGGATTGGATTTACGAGGCCAATCCATGGCTTATGGTCCAGTCTACGGCTCATGGACTTGGTCTGTGGACCCCGTCTGAGATTTGTGCAATCTGTTACTTAAGAAGAGTAGTCCGGGTTTGAGCTTACAATTTTCAAGGTGTTACGTTATCTCCCCCTTGGGATCATTTATCGTCGAATAAAGACTAACAAAGCTAAGATTGGAGTCAAGGAGTTGCAATCTCTACTAACTAATTTCTAGCTGAAATATAACTGAGCTGAGTTCATGAGACATTCATTCATACTAGGAGCATGAGAATAACTAATGGGAAATGATAAGGAGGAAACTGTTACCTTGAGCTTGAACTGAATCAGAAGGAAAGAGGTGAGGGTACTTAGTCATCATAGCTGCTTCTGTTTCTCAAGTAGCTCCCTAAACTGACTACTTCCTCCAAAGGAGTATCACCGATGCAAATTCCTTATTCCTCAACTTACAAACATGATGGTCAAGGATCTCAATTGGGACCTCTTCGTAAGAGAGACTATCTTTCACACCCACACTCTTTAATGGCACAACTGAGGCTGGATCACCAATGCACTTCTTCAACAAGGATACATGAAAGAGTAGGTGCACCAATGCTAACTCTGTGGGCAACTCTAACTCATAAGCCACCTTGCCAACTCTTCTCAGAATCCTGTAGGGACCTACATACCGTGGACTAAGCTTCCCTTTCTTACCAAATCTCATCACTACCTTCATTGGTAAAACCTTCAGAAACACCCAATCATCAACTTTAAAGTCTAACTCTCTTCTCTTCACATCTACATAGGATTTCTGACGACTCTGAGTAGCCTTCAATCTCGCTCTAATGAGCTGAACCTTTTCCATAGTCTCATGAACTGAATCTGGTCCTATCAAAGTTACTTCACCTACCTCAAACCATCCAATATATGATCTACACCTCCACCCATAAAGTACCCCAGATGGGGCCATCTAAATACTAGAAGTTGTTATTATAGGCAAACTCTATAAGAGATAAGTGATCATCCCAATTACCTTTGAAATTGATCATGAAAACTCTCAACATATCTTCTAAGGTCTAGATGGTATGCTCTACCTAGCCATCTATCTGCGGATGAAATAACGTTTTGAGATTCACTTGAGTACCAAGACCTTTCTGAAAAGACTTACAGAACTGGAATGTGATTTAAGTGCCCCTATCTGAGATGATAGACAAGGAAACTCCATGTAATCTGACTATCTCACAAATGTAGAGTCTGGCATGATCCTCTGCTGAATCAGTAGTCTTGACAGGCAAAAAATGGGCTAACTTAGACATCCTGTATACTACTACCCAAATCAAATCATGTTGTCTTCGAGTACGGGGTAAACCTGTGATAAAGTCCATATTGATCACTTCCCACTTCCAAGTAGGAATGTCGATATCCCAAGTCATACATCATGGTCTATGATATTCTACCTTTACCTGCTGGCAGGTTGGACACTTAGCCAAAAAATCTGCTATGTCCTTCTTCATGCCATTCCACCATTAAAATTCTCGTAGGTCATGGTACATCTTGGTGGCACCTAGATGAATAGAATATCTAAAGTTGTGAGCCTCTATCAAAATTTGCTGCCTTAACTCATCTACATTTGGAACACATAACTGGTCCTGATAATGAAGCACACGGTTCCCCCTTGGGAGAAAACCTCTACTCTTTACCGATGGACAACACCCTTTAATTGATGCAAGATAGGATCACTATCTTGTGTCTCCTTCACCTCAACTACCAAAGAAGATTCTGACCCCCTATGAACTACTATACCACTATCCACTGAGTTTATAACGCGAACCCCTAAACGAGCAACCCTATGAACATCCTTAGCTACTTCCTTCTTCTCTTCTTTAACTTGAGACACACTACCCATAGACAATTTGCTAAGTGCATCAGCCACTACATTGGCCTTACCCAGATGGTAAAGCACACTCATGTCATAGTCCTTAAGAGGTTCAAGCCACCTTCTCTGATTAAGATTTAACTCCTTTTGAGTGAACACATATTGCAAGCTCTTATGGGTAGTAAACACATCTACATAGACAACATATAAGTAGTGTCTCCAAATCATCAAGGCAAAATTCACTTCTGCTAACCCAAGATCATGAGTCGGGTAGTTCTTTTCATGGACCTTGAGCCATCTAGAAGCGTAAGTAATGACCTTTTCATGTTACATTAACACACATCCCAAACAAACTCTAGATCCATACCAATAAACAGCAAAGCCATTTGAACCCTCTGGTAAAGTCAAAATAGTTTTTCACACTCATCGGACCACTAAAACTTGACCTTTTTCTGAGTCAACCTTGTCAATGGGGAAGCTATGGATGAAAACCCCTCAACAAACCTCCTATAGTACCCAACCAAACCCAAAAAGCCCTTAATGTCTGTCAAAGAAGTGGGTCTAGTCCAGTTCCTTACTGCCTCTATTTTCTGTGAATCTACTCGAATGCCCTCAGTGGACACTACATAACCAAGAAAGGTGTCTGACTGCAACCAAAACTCACACTTTTTGAATTTAGTGAACATCTTGCAATCCTTGAGAGTTTGCAGCACATTTCTCAAATAGTTTGCATGCTCCTCCTCACTCTATGAATAGACAAGGATATCCTCTATAAAGACAATGATAAACATATCCAAGTACTACTTGAATACCCTATTCATCAAGTCCATAAAAATTGCAGGAGCATTCATTAATCCAAAAGACATAACCATAAATTCATAGTGACCATACCAAGTTCTCAAGGATATCTTTGGAATGTCACATTCTCTTACTCTGAGCTAATGATAACTGGATCTGAGATCTATCTTAGAAAAATAACTGGCACCCTGAAGCAGGTCAAACAGGTCATCAATCCTAGGAATGGGATATTTATTCTTGATTATGACTTTGTTCTACTAAAAGTAATCGATGCACATTCTGATTAAACTGTCTTTCTTACGCATGAAAAGAACTGGAGCACCCTATGGAGAGATATTAGGTCTGATAAAAACTTTATCTAAGAGGTCCTTTAGCTGATCTTTCAATTCCTTAAACTTAGATGGATCCATGATATAAGGAGGCATAGATATGGGTTGCGTATCTAGAAGAAGGTCTATCCCAAAGTTAATCTCCTACTCGAGAGAAACTCTGGGTTGATCCTTAGGAAACACTTTTGGAACTCACTAACTACTGAAACTGACTGGAGAGATGGGGTCTTGGACACAAAATCTTTAACCTGAACTATATGATAGATGCACCCCTTAGAGATCATCTTTTTAGCTTTAAGGTAAGATACAAATCAACTCTGGTTCTGCAGTCGATTGAGGCATAACAGACATGTAGCCAATCCATCCCAAAGATGACATTAAAATTGGTCATATCTAATTCTAGTAAGTCAGCTGAGGTGACTCTATGGAGGACTAAAACTAGGCCTTTTCTGTATACCCTCTTTTCTAGGACTAAGTCACCAAGTGGAGTGGAAATAGAAAAGGGTTCTAGAAGTTGTTCGGGACTGACTCTAAATTTACATGAAATATAGGGGGTCACAGAAGATAATGAAGCCCCTGGGTCTAGTAAAGCATAAATATCAAGTGAGAATACTTTTAACATACCAGTGACTACGTCTGAGGAACTCTCTTAATCTTGACCAGATGACATAACATATAGGCAGTTTTGGCACTGACCGCCACCTGTTCCAGAAGTAGTACCCGTTGATCTGTGCGACCTGCTGGAGCTGATAAAGTAGTAGTCTGAGCTTGATTATCTCCTTGTCCCTGCTTGGTGGAGGGGCACTCCCTCAACCTATGGCCAATCTGAATGCATCTAAAACACCCCTCTCTATCGGTAAGACACTCACCTGGATGGTTCTTACCACACTAAGGACATGCTAGAAAAGTGTGGCTGCCTGAAACACTATCCTGAGACTTAGATCTGGATGATCTATTCTTTTGATCATATCGAGGTCTGGGAGATGGAGCACTAGCTGAAGAAAGTGCTAGAACTGAAAACCTCTTCTACAACTGAGAGTAATTTTCACCGCCCGACCTTTGCTGAGAGTAGTCAAAATTTCCTGTCATGGCCTTCTTATTCTCTCTCCCTCTCTCCCTCTCCTTCAACTTCTCTTCCTTAATCTGATGGGCATGGGTCATGAACCGGCCACCATCTATGGAGCATACCTGAAGAGCTGAGTAAACTTTAATCCATATTCCTTAACTACCATCGACCTCTACCTTAAATTAATAAATTCCTTGGCCTTCGCCTCCCTTAGCTCCCTTGGGAAGAACCTGTCCAAAAATGCCCCAACAAAGCAGTCCCAGGTCATAGAAGATGCATTCCTGCCCTACTAACTTTCCATTGGGTAAACCAAATATAAGTCATATCCTTGAGTTGATAGGATGCTAGCTCAATACTCTTGACTTAATTTATCTACATCACATTGAGAATCTTCTTCACTTCATCAATGAAGTTCTGTGGATCCTCATCTACCTTCGACCTAAAGAATTTTGGTGGGTTCATAGGGATGAAGTCCCTAACTCTAGCCGCAACTAATCCACCATTTGGGTTAGCAAGAACAGGTGTCTGCTGATTAGCCTGCATAGTCATAGCTTGTGCCAATATCTGGATGGCATTCCTAAATTTGGCATGCATGACCTCATGGTCTAAAAGTGGAGGTCTAGCATTGCGAGTGTTGTTTTTGTGAGGAGGCATGATCTGAATCACATAACAAATGAATTAGAAGGGAGAAATAGAGCTAAACTCTATCGCACGATATTGAAAATGAAAGAAGTGAATTCCATAAAACTAGCATAACCATCCTCATCTTATAGCTACTATACTTCTAAATTCATACACCTAGCTCTAAGACCATTCTGCTACTTATCGCCCATAACATCTCCATTCACACTAATTGTTGAGTGACTATATACCCAAGCGCTTATAAAACCATAATTTTCGCTAAGGTGCCATCCATAGTAAAGTTTTTAGAAGAGGGTCTGAGAGCACATTCTACTGTAGGCTCAACTGCATGAGTGGAAAATGGTACATGCCTTTGGATTGGTAGACTTTAATGCACTAGTGGGATCCTCTCAAGCCCTTGTGCAGTCTTTTAACTTTTTGGATGACTCTATATGAGAGCATCACACTGATAGGAATCTGAACTTTACTGTTACCACCACCTCAAAAATGAGGCATGATTAGAGAAATTAGATTAACGTACGAATCTGCATAAGTTTCTTAGGGAATAGTTCTACTGAATGATTTGGAGTATGAAAGAAGGGAAACATTTCCTAAATTCCTTGTAGTCTCCTGATTATAAGTGTGGTGCACAACACAGCCATAAGCAAGACTCTACTAGACACGGCTTCACAAACACCCTAGGACACTTTAACTCTGTGCTTTGATACCAAGTTTATCACGCCCCCAGCCCATGCCCTAGATGTGACATGGTGCTTAGATTCACAAGTGAGATACAAGAGCATTTGAAAACTGATACAACTAATTGACTGATTGTTTGACTATCTGTCTATGAAGCCTCTATTAACAATGACTACAGTTAGCTGGGACATGACTCCATACTATCTCTAATCAATATATAAGAACTGAAAATAAAATTCTATGACTACTAACGTTCCTGAAAAAAGAGAACCCATCCTCTGCTGACTGGAAGTTGCGACCTGTCTAACCAAGATCCTGGGAGCTAGTACTGAAACCTACATCATGAAATGATGAAGCACAAGGAAGGTATGCGGTCAGTACTTTGGATGTACTAACTTTAAATCATGAGAAAATAAGTGTATACTGAAAGTATAGCTGAAAACTGGACTAAGTATAAACATATGAGAATGCATAAGTCAATGTTGTAAAACATAGGCTCTTTTCTGAAAAGTATAAAATATTTTAGAGTTATAAACTGTGAGATACATAGACTATAAGATAACTAAACATGCTGAAAATACTGATGAGCTGTTTAAAACTTTAAATTGAATCTGTAGTACCCAACCCCAAATATAATATGCACAAAATCTGAAATGTAAGGATATTCTGGAAAATGTAATTTAAAAGTTTTAAAACTGAACTGAGGGCCTAGTACACAACTACTGAGTCTAATTCTGTGGGAGAGTCTGTTAACTGACATAAACCACGTGAGCTAAATGTGGAGTCCAATATATACGCCACATCGAGAGGACCCAATATACCTTGCCAGGGTATAGAGGCATTCTGGCATGATCACTAGTTCTGATGCTCAACTGAGGGGCTAAATAACCTACGGTGGCACGTAGTTCTAGGACTTAAGGGTATGCTAAACCCTAGTCCAACTTGATGCTAAATACTACTCCCAAACTGAATACTGATAGCTCATTTAAAACTGAAGTTCTGGAATGTTGTGTCAGAACCTAATTAATCTGGATGATTTTTGAAAGACTGTATAACTGAAAACTATTCATAAAGCATGTGAACGTATCTAGATGTCATACTAATCATGAAACTTACTAAATTCATCATCATTGATGGCATATGTTGAAAGTCTATATTTAAAAATATATTCTTGTAAAACATACTGAAGGTAAGTTGAAGCCTGCTAAATCATGAGAAGTTTTAAAGAAAAACTGTAGACTGAAAACTGGTTAATTTCATGCTTAAACTGAATGCTAGTAATCAAGTTAAATTATGAAGAAAATTAATTCTCATGAAAGTACTACAATTTTAGGCTAAATTCTTGATTTCTTAAAGTTCCTGTGAAACCTCATGCAAGTCATTGAAAATATAGCACAAATATTTTAAAATAGGATATAAATCATGTAGAAATCATAAGGGATGAATTTTGTAAAATTTAGCATGATTGGTAAGAACCCTAGTTTCTGACATCATGAAATTTGAAATAGAAGACTGAGGTTTAGGGCATAAGGTCGAACTAAACCCTTACTGAATACCCACATACCTGATTGTAGAAAATTCCTGAACTGAAACTGAAGTTTAAAGATTTGGAGAAGAACCCTAGGCCTGAAAGAATGCTCTTTTTTTTTTTCTGACTTAGGATTTCTAATTGAGAGAATGAGGGAACTTACTTGTAACTACCTTTAAATCCCACTTAAAAGAGGCTAAAATGACTTAGTATCGAAATTAAAAGCAAGGTGGGAAAAGTCTAAAATATCTCTAAAGAAACTAAGTAAAAACTACTAAAAAAAACTTGTCATTGGGTTCCACGAGCATGAACCAGGACCCATAGAATGGATCACGGTTCGTGAATTGAGGTCGTGGTTCTCAGACCACTTTCTTGGCCTCTAAACTGATTTTCACGAGTTGGTTTCATGACTCTTGGATCATTCCATGACCTGTGGAACTCCCTCGTGGTTTTCAGGCAAAACAATAATTGCGGGATCAGTTTTCCTGAAGGTAAACCACGAGTCGTGGTTTGATCCACGAATCGTGGATGCCTCTCGTGGTTGTTGTCTGTCATTTTGACAAACAGACACCTTTTAGTAAATCACTGATAACTTTTTACTCCAGACTCAGATTAATGCGCAGTTGGTTGTGTTGGAAAGAAGACTCAAATACCTTGAATTTGGTGGGTAATAGGCCATCTAAATCTTTATATGCTAGGAGGTATGATAATTCGAAGTTGACCCTAGTTTAGTTTTACTTGAAAACTTTTTTGGTTAGGGTGCTTTCAACTTAACTTGTTGATAGGCGTTTCTTATGATCATGATTTGCATCCAAAACACTTCCCATACTAGGAAATTTATTATGAAACCTATGTAAAGCAGTTTAGGTCTTAACTTAGAATTTTTGGGGTATTACACATGCTTCCCTCAGTAACATCTAGGATATTTTCCACAACAACATAGAATTCAAACTCTAGTTCTTGCGCATGCGAATTTGGAGTTGACCTTCTTGCAAGCCTTCTTAGTGTTCTTGAACTTTGATTGTTTGAGAGAAGAGATGAGAGGTAACGATTGTCCTACTGGGCGTGCCAGATATGTGAATAACTATGTTTCATTCCTGAAAAATAATAGGACAAGTAATAATATTTAATTTCAATAATTTGTACGGGGGTTACAATCTTTATAAAATCTTATATAAAAAATGTGATCCTCTAATTCTTCTCCTCATAACCGTCAACTCAAGAGCTTTTCTTTATTCTTGAATTGATGGAATACTTGTTGGAATTTCACCATGAATGCGAAGCCAAGCTTTGATCACAATCGTGGAGGTATGAAAACTCGTGGCTCATTACTTGGAGACAAAGACTTCTTTGTATGCGGAAGACCTGCGGATCACTACTTAAGAGTAGAGCTTCTCTATGTATTTCTTTCTTTCCCTTTTTGGTCTTATAAAGACCCCATTTTATAGGTGAGAGCTATGGATTAGGGTATTTTGGTCTCCAAGTAATTCTAGCTGACCTTGGGCTTGAAGATCATGGGTTAGGCTCATCTTGTCATCTTAACAAACTATCCCAAATGTAATTGGACTTTATTTAAGTCATATAATTTTAACTTAAACACTAATTCAATCTTTATTAACCAGAAAATTGACTTGTTCGACATATCATAAATTTAAGATTTAATTCAAAATCTAATATGAATTTATTCAATTAAATTACAATGTCTACAACACTCTCTATATTCTTTGTTGTCTATGTGTTCTTCCAATGTTCTTTTTTTTGTCTATGTATTGTCTATTTATATAATTGTACGTGTAGGTATGTTCTAGTGAGGGGATATAGGGGATTTGTTTTGGGTAATGTAGGATTTGGTTTAAAGGAGGAGATGTGACAGAGCCGGGGTGTTGACACCTAATTTTTACCCTTCACTATTTGATTAATTATCGAGCTTTTAAATTTTGAATAATTTTTAATAATTAATTTTACAATTAAAGGAATCCCGAAGAATATTCTATAATCTTCATGAATAAACATACATCTACGTATATTCGTAATATATATAGATAAATATTATTTTGTGAGTTTTATTAGATGTTCAAAAGATTTTTCTAAAATTATTTCAAAATATTTTAAAAACTGTCTATTTTGGTCAAAGTAATTCAACCGGGAATTAAATTATGAAATTGGTGTTTTATAAACACATGATTAAATATGATGGAAAATTAATTATTTTTAGTTGTTCTTAATAATAAAAGCTCAAATTGGATTAATCGTATTTAGTTCGTCTATTCCAAATTTAGCCTAATTTCATAAAATATTTTGATTTAGCTATCTCTTAAACCAAATCTGGCCACATTCAAAATAAAGTGGCCAGCTGTTTACTTTCAATTGGGTCGAATGTGGCCACATTAACCAATTTCCTTTAGCCCAATATTAACTCCCCGACCCGGCCCACTCCTATAATTCCCTCATCAGCAAACACAAATACATACACTCACACACAAACACGTATATTACCCTATACACACACCTCACGCGCCCTCTTTTTCTCTCACCACTTTTTCTTCTCCTCTTTGTCTCTCTCAAAACAAACGAACACACCCAAGCCCAGATGAACCCCCCGTCAAATCCAGCTACCAAACGACGACAAAACTCCAGCAAACAACCCCAAATCTATGAGAATCATTTACCTCCGTCAATTTCCCCTCACCTTCATTTGGTTGTACGAATGTTGAGCTGTCCAGGTTCTAGAAGAACCTGGAAATCGCCCAGGTGGCATCCCAACATTCTCAATCCCTGAAAATGCGACGGAAAACCCTCAAAATCATCGGCATATGATTGAATTCCTACCCAAGGTACAAACGTGTCTTCATCAGGAGATTTTAGGTTTTTTTTTATTTTAAAAATCTTCAAAGTCTATCCTAAAATCCCCAAATATTTCCCCCCATTTCTACCCATTGGAAACCCCTAAATTCTCTCCTATATAAACCCCCATTCTCCACTGATAGAGGGTGAGTTTTTGGATAGCAAAAATCTTGAAGAGTCTTTTCTCTGATTTTTGGAAAAACCTAAGAATTCAAGCTGAAAGGAAGGCAAGAAACACTATTGTTCTTCGAAAATTATCTAGGTCTACTTGTTGCATTTCAAAAAGGGAAGCTTGAATTCGTCAAAAAGTTGCTTAAAGTTCAACTCGTTTGTCCTAGTTGCTGCCTGGAAAAAGGTAAACTTCACTTTCCATTCGCTTTACTTATCTGGTTCTTGTTATTGATGGTTGATTGTTGTGGTCTTGATGTATTAAGGGGTGCAATTAGTTTGGTGATTGGTTCCAATTTATGGGTTGTTTGTTTGATAGAGGAAAAATGGATTGAGCCATCGGGGAATGGTTGAGCTAGGGGTGGGCTTTGAACTTACCGGTTTGGCTCATCCCATGTGCTCCCAAAGACCCAATGCTCCTCATCTCCTCTCTTAATGCTTGTGGAGGAATATGTGATTGCTACATTTGATATGGGACGAGTATGTGTAATTCCTAGATACAAATCCTATTTGTTGGAAACATATTAATACACTATTTGTTCATTGTGGTTTGTTGTCAATTCCCTATGCGTTTGAGTTATGTTTTCCTTAGTTCCCTTGCAAAACAATGACTAAAACAGCCATCTAAATTGATAAGATGATACTTTTTTTGAGTTTGGTTCCATGACCATCGTGATTATTATGTCGTACAAGGTCCAAGAATATCGGATTTTAATACATTTCTTTGGTTGTGATCAAAGCACAAGCTTTTAAAATAAAATGAATGTCCTTTTCTAGTTTGTAAGTTCGCTTAGCGGTTAAACTTCCTAAAGTTTTCAACCTGGTTTGTCTGTGTCTAAGAAAGTGTGATTTGTGTTCATATTTGGCTTGAAAAACTGTCCATTATGTCCCTGTTTTGGTTGTGTTTCTTTGTGGTAATGATTAATCCAAAATGACCTGCTTCATGTTGTTCTGTTTAGTTTTCATCTCTTAAATGTCTTAGCTATTGATTAGGTTAATCTTAAGATAGCATGAAAAAAGTCTGTTTTAGGTTTTGAGTTGTTATTTCCCTTAATATTGAATGAACCGTCATAACAGAAATTGTGTATTTTGGCGTGTGAAAATTCATCTTATGAGAGTTACAACTAATTTGAATAATCTGTTACTTCCCTCAAATTCATCAAAAGTTTTGGTATCAAGTTCGATGTTGTCTGTTGAAATTATGATATTTCTTCCTTATTCCCCTGAGAAAAGTAGATGTATAGATTATTCATACATGTCAAGCCTATGTGTTTTGCTGGTTGTGAATATGTATGAGTTTTCATAAAGCTCAAAAAGTCTCTTTGACATGGGGCTGGACAGATATGCCCACATAGATGTCCCCGTTCAGTCATCTATTACTCTGTTTGTTTTAGCCATAAGTGTTGTCACAAATTGATATATTTAGACTTGACAAACTTGATTATCTTCTTACAAGGGTATAGAGAGAATAACTTGATTAAAAGCAAAGTAAAGAAGAGGGTTGATTGTTTTATTGATTTTACCACTTGTTATTCCCTTGAACTTGGTAATTAAGTTTGATTACACCTCTCCGAATTTTATTTTTATTTTCTGCAATTTTGAATAGGCTAGGATTATGTTAGTTAATATTTGTGTTAAGCTAGAATGAGTTAGATAATAATCCTCATTATCTTCTTTATGTGCGTGAACAACTCACCCGAGTTTATTTTGGACTCCATTGGATCCCCATTTGCATTATGTTGGGTTAGTATGCCCAACATCTCATCGAGTCAGGTCCTATTGGGACTGATATATAGCATTACACAAGAGAAGCAGCAAGTATATAGTGGACACATGGAGATATACAGGTTGTTGGACAGTATATGAAGAATATATACAACAAAGGGAGGCAAATATACCCTCTTAGGTGCTGATATACAGCACATATACATGGAAAATATGGAGAAAAGAGTTGTGATATACAGCTGAGCTACAGGGATAATAATGGATCAAAGTCCATTGAAATTAAAGTCTAGATCCGGACAAATATTAAATGGGCCAAGGAGCCCATTTCCTCTTTCTGTTTTCTCTTATTCAATTACTTGTGACTTATCCTAATTGTTTGTACTAACTAAATTTAATTAATCTAAATAGATCCCCTAAAGTGTTGAATTTTATCTTTATTTTATTTTTTTTTTGTAATTTGTTTTGGTCCAAAATTTCGTCACTTAATTTAGCTTGGTTATAAATGAGAGAGAAAATTGGACTCTAAGTTGACTACTAAAAAATGAAATTTCAAATAGAATGCTTTCTTCTTTTCATTCATGTGCTATTAGTCGCATTTTGGTTCAACAATTTCTTGAATGTCATAAGAAATATATTTCCATGTCAATTTTTCAAGTTAGTTTAAAAATCTCCTTGATTGTTAATTCTTTTAAATTAAGGCATCTTTCTTTTAAAAATCTTTCACTCAAGAAGAGGCTTCTTTGAAAATAATTTTTCTCTTATGATCATTTTTCCTCAAATAACCGTTGTTTTAAATAAATTTGCAACTTTATTCATTTTTTCACTCTTAATCGAAAAAGATAAAAATTTGTTCAAATTCTTTCTTCAAGTAATTCTTTGTTTCCATCTAGTTAGAATAATCCATCTATTTATTGAAAAAATCATATTATTCTTCAATATATTCAAAAATTCAACTCTTTCAAAAATTAGTCATCTTTATTTAAGTTTATCAAAATAGTTTTGGTCAACCGTTTTTAAACGGACATTCTTAATTGCCTTGAAACCCTTCTTAAGACGTTACTTGAACCCTTACTTATTTTCTCTAATTTTAAAAATTTATTCTGTTTTTAAGTCTTTGAAATTCTTTTAAGTTTTCTTACTTTCTTTATAAAAATTAAGTGGCGACTCTGTTTTGTTTTAGAATTATTTTGAAATTTTCTTTTATGTTTTGAAATAATTTTAAAATGTTGAAAACCATTTTATTTTCCTTTTAAACAATAAAATTTTGAAAAGGGATAAAACAGAAATGACGACTTCGCTGGAGATTTATTTAGGTTCTAACCAAAAATTGAACTATTTGACTAACTATTCAAATTGTAATAATTAGTAACTGTATTGCTTTCCTTACTTCTTTACTTCATGGCATCTTCCGTCTCTCTTGGCAAAAGCATTAGATTGCATTAGGAGTAAAAAGGTGATTATGCAAGTAGTTGCAGTCGTTCTTCACAAAAAACACAATTTCTCAAAACAGACGAGTGAAGTAGTTGACCCGCGGTCGGTTAATGGTCACGTATTATTTTAGCCCGCGGTTGTCCGCTCTGATTCCCGGTCAATTTCAAAACCTATTCTAGTAAACCCAAGATAGAGCGAAACCAAATTCCGAAATAGGCATTGGCCTAAGATGTCTTAATATTCAAGGGATATTATTAAGTCCATTAGTAAGACCACCTTGTGTTCGAAAGGGCCCACGACCTGAAATAACAATCATCCCTTATGTGGTTAATTGAAGGATGTGATGTCAGGTTGTACGAACCATTGTCCCCCGGGGTTGGAAATTTTTAGATAGTTCTTTATTTTCCATCTGAAAGGCGTTCGGAATCCTAAGAAGTACAAGGAGTTCGAGAATGAAGGACTTAACCATGACAACCTAGTTTAGGATTGTACGCCTACGTGGGACTGATTTCTGATGTACATTCTTTTTTTCCTTATGTTGTACCCCCATTTCATTTAATCGGTTTGTATATAATATTTTTGGGGTCAATGGAACATTTACAAATGACATGCATATCCTTCAATTCGTTAGACCTACCTTTGGCATAAAAAAGTCACATATCTGTATAGGACGCACTATGAACTGGTATGTGATATAATTGTCTTATGTGCTATGTGTGTGCTTGAATCAAGGATAAATTGATCCACTCTCATTTTCAACAATTTTTAGAACACCGTAGGCAAAATATAAAGCCCACTATACAAAGTCCAACCAAAATTACTCCTCGAGTTTCTTAAGTTTCCCAGAAAATTCAAAATCCCCTCAAACAAGCCTAAGAACTTCTCTCCCATCTCTCAGGAAGGTTGACTTGACATGAAAACCGAAGAAGATATGCACATGAGAATGGAAGAGATTGACTAGGAAATCAATGGAATGAAAGAGCAAATCAAGGAAGTTAAGCAAGTGGGGGGAAAGTTGGTAGCCAGATCCGCATAAGTGGATAAGGAGATAGCCTTTATGGAAGAAAAGATAGCCAATGTTGATACAAGGATAGCCCAGACAGAAAAAATGATTAACCAAATGGGTTGGAAGTATCAATTGGCGCTTAAGAGGTCAACATCAGTCATAAGGAATGATGAAGAGTCTGTGGGAGAAAACAACAAACAAATCTAGTCTTTTAACCGAATCTACTGGGCTAACATTAGGAATGACCCTGTTTGGCCGACTAGGTTTAATTCGAGAAAAGGAAAAATCATTATCAAAGATCACGCACAGGAGAACGGCCGGAGGCCCAGAATTATTACATGCCCAGTCATCTTTCTAGCTCTAAAAATGAAAGGAATCCTACAGCCTGATCAAACCCCGCATTTTTGGTATAACCCTAGAGAGGAACAAAAGAGGTGTGCTTACCACCCACACCAAAGGGGGCATACCATCAATGAGTGCACCATTCTAAGGATCAAAATTCATGAAATGATCAACAGTGGGCAAATCAGCCACGTGTGGGGACCTCACTCCCTATTAATTTGTGATAGGGTGAGGCCAGGAATGCCAATCACCCAGAATACCTTGATTCGTCAATGACGTCATCGTATTTTATAACACGTACCTCGATATCTACTTTAAGCTAGTCCACGCCGGTATCATTGAGCCAATTGAAAGAAAGGCGAGGAAAATATTCCGAGCTTGGTACAGTTGCAAAGAAATATGCCTCTACCATGCTAGAGAAGGGGGCATGACATAGAGAATTGTCGTACTTTCAGGATTGACCTTGAAGATCTCATAGACGCAGGAAGGATCCAGATTGAGTTTCCACCATACCATCCTTGAATAAGAGAAGCAATAAAAGAATCCAGAAGACTTATCACTATCCAAAATGAAGCTTTAAAAGTTGCAGAGTTTTATTTTAGTTATTTCCTTTATGTCGCTTTTACTTTCCTCTTGTAGTCAAAGATAATGGATGAATGAAATAAAATGAAAATAAACTTACTTTACCTATTCGAACTATGTAGGGCCTGAATTCTCCTTCGTGAGATACGTAGGCAGCCTTTCAAGGCCCGTCCCCTATCCATAAGAAATTTTCATTTCCCCACTTTGATGGAGATGCCAAAGAATTCAGAAGACACATCAAGTATCAAAAGATGAAGACTCAGCAAGTCAACTTTCCTGATTAAATTTACTTATCCAAAATCAATGGGCAAATTCCTATCCATCGAACCCTCGAGTCGATAAATACCCGTGGATTAATTTGCCTTGATGAATTCTTCGCTTAGAAAAGCGTTTCTTCTCTCAAGGGATTTCCATAACTCCCCTAACTCTCGGCGATGGTGCATTTTCAATTGGATTTCGTGTTTTTGTTTTAAAAAGCCCTGGAAATGCTCTGTCTGGGCAATTTTGACTTCCTCATAGAATGGGTAGTCTTCTCTATGCCCACATAAACTTTCCAAGACCTGGCATAGAGCCGGGTGATTGAATTCAAAGGGTTCAAGGTGTACCCTCAGTATGGAATCCAGGTCTTGTGGATCAATGATGTTTAAAGTAATTTTTATGTGTTTATTTCCAGTCAGATATCTTGTATTGTTTATCACTAAAGGAATCTAACTTATCAGCCTTTGAGTTGTTTTTACTTCAACAGGTAATAGAAACTGATCTGTGTTGACAAAACTGGTCGAACATCCTTACTTCACTCGTTCAAAGGCATACATAGATTCCCCCTCTAACCGTCGCTTCTCTAAGGGGAAAATGACTGATAGTGAGGAGGAGAATGCTTTAGCCGTGAGAGACAATGTTATCGCTGAATAAAGTGAAATGATTGCAAAGCTTGCAAGAAAGCTGGAGAAGATGCAAGAGGAGGTGCAGAAAGCCAAGGATATGGTGAGCTTGGTTATTGCAGCTAATACCCCAACTCTGGGCAACTCCCAAACCCCTCTCCAAATCTCTCCACTCAATTCACTGTTAATTGAAAATCATCCAAGGGATGTCCCCCCTCTCTCCGTCCCTAGATCTTCCAACGAACCTACCTCCAATAACCCTCCCCATATCGTATCCTCATACCAAATTCATACTCCTATCCAGCACACTAACCAAAACAACAACCCAAATGCCTACAATCCATAAAACCTCTCTCTGAATTATCAAAATACGCCACCAAACACCTACAACTCCTAGAATAACCATCCCAATATTACTAACTCACACAACTATACCCACACATACCCAAATGTCATTCCACATGTCTAGACTCCACCCATCAAGAATATGCCACCTCCTACCTTCCATTCTATGGTAGAACCATATACTTCCCTCCTAGAAAGCCCCAAGTTTGACCACTATGAGGAAAAGGAGAAAGAGTTGAGGTCCGCGGAGAAGAAGCGTGATCATGATATGGCTATGATAAAGCAAGAAATAGCTAGGATCAGGGAATCCCGAGGTTCATCTTATGAGAAGGGATATGATTACAATGGTCTTTACATTCATTCGGAGTTGGATCTGTCAGACGGATTCAAAACCCCCAAATTTGAGACCTTCAATAGTGTTGGGAACCCTGAGGCTCACTTAAGAAGATATTGTGACCAAATAGTCGGCGCAAGGAAGAATGAAGCTTGTGTTTTGAGGCTGTTCAGTAAGAGTTTGAGCAGGGAAGCTTTAGAGTGGTTCACCACTCAAGAACTGAAGAAGTGGTCTAGATGGAGTGATCTGGACAGAGACTTTGTTCAAAGGTTCGCATACAATGTGCAAGTTGTTCCAGATCGATACTCTCTGAGCCACATCAGGCAGAAATCAAATGAGGACTTCTGAGATTACGCCTATCGGTGGAGAAAGGAGGTGGTGAGAGTTCGGTCTCTCATAATCGAAGAGGAGATAAGCGTGGTGTTTATGCGCTCTCAAGAGTTGGAGTTCTACGACAAAATGATATCAGAAGTTAAAGCAAAATTCATTGACCTAGTTAACATTGGTGAAATTGTCGAAGAAGGTTTTCGTAGCGGCAAGATTACCAAAGCCTCGACATCCTCAGGATCGGCAGGACTTCTCAGAAAAAAGAGGGAAGAGGTATCTTCAGTATCCTCCAGTCCTAGCATGACACTGAAGAAACCCTTCAGAGCCAACTATAAAAAATCACTTGTCCCAACAACCCCTCCACCAGCTCCACAAAATCCTCAACTTGTTTTCTATACTTAGCCCATTTACCAAGCTCTACAACCAAATATGCAGCCCATTTACCAAGCTCCATAACTGAATGTGTAGCTCACATACCAAGCTCCTCTTCTAAACTTCCAAGTATATCAAAAGGCTCCCGAGAACCAAAATAATTGCCAGGTTTCCCCTCTCGCCAATGCTAATCTCCCTAGTCCAAATCTGGAAAAGAAAGCTCCTTGGACTTTTACCCAGTTAGCTGAAATCATAACTCAGTTATATGAGAGATTGAAGATTGTTGGATTTATTTAGCCCATACAACCTAAACCAGGCAGTCCTGACTCTCATTTCTTCAGGGCTGACCGACATTGTGCTTATCATTCCAGATGAGTCGAACATGATACCAAAGATTGCATTAACCTGAGGCATAAAATTAAGGATTTGATTGATCAAAGTGTGACCATACTATAAATATCACCGACCAATGTTAATAACAACCTGCTCCTCAATCACGGAGGAGCCACTGTTAACATGATAGAGGTCGATGAAGAACGATTTGTGAGTAAGTCAATAGTGCGGGTTAGCCCTAAAAAGCAAGAAATGCCAGAAAAAAGCTATAGCTACTTTGAGTATTGCTGAACTACCCATTGAAGGGTTAATGCGCAAAAAGGCCTTGCACGTCACTGTCAAGTGTCAAGAGAAGATTATAAACCGAGTTTCAATTGATAATGGTTCGAGTCTGAATATTTGCATGTTATCCACACTCTCTTAGCTAGACTATGATCCGGGAAAGGTTCGCCAGAGCAGGATCAATATGAGAGCCTTTGATAGGGATCAAAGGGACACTATCCGAGAGGTCAGTTTGCACATTCGAATGGGACCCACTGAGTTCCAAGCAAAATTCCAAGTCATGGATATTACTACCAGCTAAAACTTACTTTTGGGGAGACTATGGACCCATAGAGTTGGAGTTGTGTCGTCAACTTTGCATCAAATGGTAAAGTTTATTTGAGAGGAGCATGAGGTGGTGATTCACGGTGAATGGAGTCACCTGAGCCGCCCTAATAGTTGTGTCCCTGTGATCAAAGAAGTACCGAGGGGAAGCGATTTCTACACTGTAGAGATCGTCAATGCCACCGAAGAAGATCTCGCTCCTCAAGTTTCAATGTTGCCTATCTATAAGATGCTCACAACCACGATATTGAGGAGTGGATATGAACCAGTTTTTGGATTAGGCAAGAATTTTGATGGTATGACTGAGCCAATAAGCATCCCAGGACAGCTGACCAAGCATGGTTTGGGGTATATAGTCCAAGAAGACAAGGTAGAGAAGCACTCGGGATTGCCAAAGTTGCTACCTCAACTATATTAGTCATTCCCAATGCGTATTGGTCCCCCAAGCGATGAGTTAGAAGATGGAATAGTAAATCTGTTCGAGGAATGCGATGCTATAATAGAAGAAATCCCCGAAGCAACTATGATCAGGGATGCCAGGCCTGGCAAAGAGTTGCAGAACTGGGCCGCAATTCCCGTCATGACTCTCCACTTGTCTTGGTAGACAAAGACTTTGCTTTATGAAAAAATCAATGATGGTCCAGATGAGGCTCCGTGACCCACCCTTTATGTTTTAAATTTCCTCGTACTGTTTTACCACTTTCCAAAAGGCACAGACCCGCATTCATGCGGGTTATAGCCAAAATTTGTAAATATTTTCGGATTTCAATGAAAGCCTCCCGTATTCTGAAAACCTTTGTTGTTTATTTTATTTACTTGGTACCATCTAATTTGTTTTGTTTATAGTTTCAGTAATAATAACTTAAAACCTGCTAATGTCATGTCATTCCAAGAGCTGAACGAACAAGTCAGAGGATATGATATTGAAGCCAAATGGTATCTTGAAGAAATCATGGTCCTTGAATGAACAACCAAGAAGTCTAAGAACTTTGAAGACCAGGAAAGGCCTCACCTAAAAGAGTTTGAGGTGGTCAATCTGGGAGGTAACGGTCAAGTTGAAGAAATCATATCGGTGTTCATTTGTCTAAAGCACAAAAGAAAGAACTTATTAGTTTGCTCAAGCCATACATCGACATCTTTGACTGGTCCTACAATAATAGGACGAGAATGAGCACAAACATCATCTCCTAAAATATATTGGTCAATCAGGAATTCAATCCAGGGAATGGACAGTTGATCCTTCCCTCCCACGAGACAAAGGAAAGTTTGCGCCAAATTGGCAACGACTGAACATCGTCTAAAAAGCGATATTTGGAGGAGCTTTGATTTTGTTCGAGATGGATGATCAAGTATGGCCCAAGCCTATAGCAACTCCAATGCTGCGAAGAGATACTACACCTGAAGACAGTTTCTTTTCCTTCTATTTATGTCCCTGTAATCGTATTTTCTGATTCTAATCGTTTTGCACTTAGTAAAAGCTTAAAATTTCCCTATCCTCCTTCTATGAACTACGTCTGACCTGAATTCTTAAGAATTAGATACGTAGGCGGCCTGTGTCGACTTCGGTCATCCCTTTAGGAAAATCTATCTTTCCCCTTTTTCATCTTGAACTACGTTCAACCTGAATTCTCAAAAATGAGATACGTAGGCAGCCTTTGTCGGCCTCGATCACCCCTTTATTTATTTTAAACATTCTCCTGCTTCAAGTGTGGAAACTATGTTTGACCTGATTCTTGCCTCAACGGGATACGTAGGCGCCACAATGGTTTGGTCATATGACCCAGGAAATGGAAACTGGGGCAGAATTTTTGAGAAAGGAATCTCGAAAATTCAAAAGGTGAAGATCGTCTCCAACAAGGAAAAATGCAGAATGCGGTAAAGAACGACTGAGATGGATATCGAAAGAGAATCCCAAGGTCCCCACAGAGTGTTAAAACTCTTATCGATGGAATAAGACTCATCATGAAACCTTTAATTGGGGCAGCAATTTTGAGGGGAACCTCAAAATTTCCACCAAACTTCATTCAAGAGTTCAGAAAACCAACTCCGAAGAATTTCCCCCAGCACGGAGAGATCAGAGTCTACTTCAGAAAATCCCCAGTTGTAACAAGACCAAGGTGGATTAATCCCCAGCTATGACAGATTTCTCAAAAGGTCATTCTCAAACCCTCCAGCTAGGATGTCAGAGGATCTCCAGAGTCTGCCAGCAGCATATCAGAGATGTCAAAGCCTCGAGTAAAGGACGTTCGTTGAGCTAGTGCATGACATGATGGGCAGAGACCTTTCCAAAACTATCCTTTTCAAATCTTTGTTTTCCAAAGAACTTGTTTGAAAAATCTTTACAAAAGATTAATTTTACTTCTTTATAATTTAATTTTGTGTTATGTCTACCGAGACCCGGGGAGTCGAGGACGATGAATGCCCGAGAGTGAGGAGCATCCATAAAAGGCAAAGCAAGGAGCATAAGATCGAAGGAGGTCAACACAGATCAGTTTCGCCAAAATTAACAATTTCTCTATGGATACAGGTTGTCCTAAAAAGTATGTTAGAGATCGACGAAAGTCCCTCATTATCTAAACGCATTTAAAGAAACTCAATGAAACCAGATTCCCCAAATTGGCGAGAAAAGCCAAAACAGTGGGAAGGAGCCAAAAAAGGCAAAAGCTCTTGGACTGGACATATTTTCTTGTAGTTTACTGGAACTACTAGATAAAGAGAGATCGGCAGCATCCTCGAATCCCCCAAACAGATCAGAACAATATGGCCAGTCTCAAAATGAGAGATCAATGATGTCCTCCGCCAATCCCCAACAAATTAGAAATCACCATGAACATGAGATGTTAGAAAATGGTATTTGTGGATGTCTCCAATGTGCACAACCATTTCATTCACATTCAAAATGAAAAATTATTTTGATTAGCTTCACGAATGTTGTTTCTAAAGTTCTTTGAATTCGAATTTGACTGTGGTCGCTAGAGAAAGTGACGATATGTCTACTAATCGTTCGCTCAGAGAACAGGTACACACAAAGGAGTCAACATGATAACATAAAAACCAAAGGTAATATTTTCTGCAACTGTCGCGCATGTCATTGCATGATCATCTATATCATTATCATATTTGCATATCGCGAGGACCATGTAACAAAGATCATGTCGCAAGGACCATGTCACAAGGACCATGTTGCAAGGACCATGTCACCAGGACCATGTCACAAAGACCATGTCACAAAGACCATGTCACAAGGACCATGTCACAAGGATCATGTCACAAGGACCATGTCACAAAGACCATGTCACAGATACATATTTGCTGTGAAGATTATTTCCCTCTACCGACTAGTTTCAAAGAGGATGACATTCAGAGGCATCCCTAAGTCGCACTTGGTGCGCAAGATCGACCCAAAAGCATTTATATTCGAGATCGCGTAAGACGACAGAGTCTGACGTTGAGGATATTTGCACATGCATATTTATGCCACGGATATTTATGCATCTTTATTATTATACCAAGTCTGGAATTCAACATATTTATATCTGATATTACATGAGATGAAAAAGTCTGACATTGAGGATATCTTTGCTTCCTTATTATTATCACGCAAAGACGATGGAGTCTAGCGTTGAGTATATTTATATCCGATATCACGTAAGACAGCGGAGTCTAATGTAGAGGATATTTATGCACCCTTATTTATTATCACATAGAGATAACGAAGTCTCACACTAAGAATGTTTATAAATTCAAGAGCGTCGATCGCCAGAAGATGCAACTATATTTGACTGTGTGGCAAAGGCCTTGTCACCTCCCAATGATCAAATAATGCTTGCCATCGAGGTCAAAAGCATATAGTCCAAAGATTGTCTGTAAGACGTCATCCAAATCGGATGATGAACCGGAACTCCCAAAATTGGAAGGCCAAAGGTCATCTGTAAGTCACAATGATGTCTGAGACCGAATAGTGTGCAAGGTTGCCCAAAACTTGACAGACTAAGAGTTATCTATAAGACGCAGCGATATCTAAAATCGGATAGTGTGCAAGATCCCCCGAAGATTAACAGTTCAAGGGTAATGTGTAAGTTGCAATAATATCCAAAATTGGATAAAAGAGCAAGATTACCAAAAATTGATAGTCCAAGGGTTATCTATAAGCCACGACATATCCACGTTGATATTGTGCAGGACTACCCAAAGATTAACAATTCAAGGGAAATTTGTAAGTCGCGTTACATCCAAGATCGGATAAAAGTGCAGGATTACCCAAAAACTGGCAATTCGAAGGACATCTGTAAGCCGCCTCTATCCAAAGTCGAATGATGTGCGAGATTGCTCGAGAGCTGACAAATTAAGGGATATTTATAAGCCGCCTCTATCCAAAGTTAGATGATGTACTGGATTACCAAAAGCCTGACAATTCAGGGATGTCAGTTAGTCACGTCAATACGGATGATGCGCAAGACTTTCCCCAAAGGCATATGCAAAGACCACTACCAATAGCTGCGAGGGCTATAACATTCAAGAGAATGCCACAAATGGTTACGAGAACCGTTATGTCAAATGACCATGCGGGTCATCAAACTCAAAGATCACCATGTCCAACCGCCACAAAGGCAATCCTATTCGATATCTATAAAGGCTATCATATTTATTTGTCATAGAAGTTTCTATTTCCAAAGACAGAGACAGGAAAGAATGGCATCTTCTTCAAGAAATAACAGACGCACAAAAATGAGGTACAAATCTATCTCTCCTTATAGAGTTACTTTATTACTAATAATTTTATTTCAAAATATTAACGAGAGTATTCGAGAGGATGAAAATCTCGAACCTCAACAACAGGTATGAAATGCATCAAAAGACGTCACCACACGGGATTCGAATGTAACTCAAGGATGAGGTATGGCAAAGAAACTATCTCTCCGAGTGGAATTACTTTACCACTAACAATTTTATTTTGAGATGTTGTCAAGAGCATTCGAGAAGGATGAAATTCTCAAAGCAAAACCACAGGTGCGGACGAAGCCAAAAAGGTCGCAACACAACGTGGAACTTTTTTTTAGCAGCAAACTGGACATAGTCTAGAAAGAAATGTCAAACTTTTTGGACGTGAGTTGAGAACCGACTTCCACTTCAATCAAATCACACCCCTATCAGAAGGCATGTGGGAATTTGTTAATTTTCTAGCATCAGTTTTGCATCTAGAGTATTTCTGAACTAACTCTGGGATCAACTTTCCTTCTATTTAAATCAGGGTCACAATACACCTCGAGCTTCAGAAATTATGTCTAGATAAATTCTTATCTATGGATGTGAAGAGCTCCATATTCATAGTTGAGAGGTTGCAAGCCTTTTTTTCGTAATTCAATTATTTGTCACTCATCCCGAACCAAAGATGGTCTTAATCGTAAAGATTACCTTTTCCACCGATTGAGTCAAACTACAAGCAGCCTGATTCCCTGAGTCCTGTGATATGTAGGCGGACTCTATGTTGAAAACTCGGCTGCATTCCAAACCCCCCAATCCTTTCGCTCTCTAGCTTTCCGGTCTCTCCTTAATTTGAGATCAGGATAGCTTTTGAATCCTTTGAAAATCGTGCGTTAAATTAAGCATATTGAACTACAAGTAGCCTGAATTCTAATATAGCCTGAGATATGTAGAAAACTCGATACCAGAGTTCAACCATAATTCCTTGAAATTCATGCTAGAACCAACCACTTTCTGAAGATGAATCCGTGGTTGGATAAAATTGAGAACGTCAATTCTCTTTGCCCAAAGTTCCTTACATCCACCCTGCCCAAATGGAGGGGCAGTTGTTGACACCCAATTTTTACCCTCCACTATTTGATTAATTATCGAGCTTTTAAATTTTAAACAATATTTAATAATTAATTTTGCAATTAAAGGAATCTCGGAGAATATTCTATAATCTTCATGAATAAATATACATATGCGTATATTCATAATATATATAGATGTATATTATTTTGTGAGTTTTATTAGATGTTCAAAAGATTTTTCCAAAATTATTTCAAAATATTTTAAAAACTGTCTATTTTGGTTAAAATAATTCAACTGGGAATTAAATTGTGAAATTGGTTTATAAACACGTGATTAAATATGATGGTAAATTAATTATTTTTAGTTGTTTTTAATAATAAAAGCTCAAATTGGATTAATCATATTTAGTTCGTCTATTCCAAATTTAGCATAATTTTATAAAGTGTTTCGATTTAGCTATCTCTTAAACCAAATCTGGCCACATTCGAAATGAAGTGGCCAGCTCTTTACTTTCAATTGGGTCGAATGTGGCCACAGTTTGCAAATGTGGCCATCCTATAAATTCACCCTCACCTCAAACCAATTTCCTTTAGCCAAATATTAACTCCCCGACTCGGCCCACTCCTATAATTCCCTTATCAGCAGACACAAATATATACACTCACATACAAACATGTATATTACCCTATACACACACCTCATGCGCCCCCTTTTCTCTCACCACTTTTTCTTCTCCTCTTCGTCTCTCTCAAAATAGACGAACGCACCTAAACCCAGATGAACCCCCCGTCAAATCCAGCTACCAAACAACGACAAAACTCCAGCAAACGACCCCAAATCTCTGAGAATCATTTACCTCCGTCAATTTCCCCTCACCTTTGTTTGGTTATACAAATGTCGAGCTATCCAGGTTCTAGAAGAACCTGGAAATCGCCCAGGTGACGTTCCAACATTCTCAATCCCTGAAAACATGGTGAAAAACCCTCAAAATCATCGGCATATGATTGCGTTCGTACCCAAGGTACAAACGTGTCTTCATCTGGATATTTTAGGTTTTTTTTTTAATTTCAAAATCCTCAAAGTCTATCCGAAAATCCCTAAATATTTCCCCCCATTTCTACCTGTTGGAAACCCCTAAATTCTCTCTTATATAAACCCCCATTCTCCACTGATTGAGGGTGAGTTTTTCGGTAGAAAAATCTTGGAGAGTCTTTTCTATGATTTTTGGGGAAACCTAAGAATTCAAGCTGAAAGGAAGGCAAGAAACACTACTGTTCTTCAAAATTTTTTTGGGTCTTCTTGTTGCGTTTCGAAAAGGGAAGCTTGAATTCGTCGAAAAGTTGCTTAAAGTTCAACTCGTTTGTCCTAGTTGCTGCCTGAGAAAAGGTAAACTTCACTTTCCCTTTGCTTTACTTCTCTGGTTCTTGTTATAGCTGGTTGATTGTTGTGGTCTTGACGTATTAAGTTTTGCAATTAGTTTGGTGATTTGTTCCAGTTTCTGGGTTGTTTGTTTGATAGAGGAAAAATGGATGAGCCATCAGGGAATGGTTGAGCTTGGGATGGGCTTTGAACTTACCGATTTGGCTCATCCCATGTGCGCCCAATGACCCAATGCTCTTCATCTCCTCTCTTAATGCTTGTGAAGGAATATTTGATTGCTATATTTGATATGGGAAGAGTATGTATAATTCCTAGATTCAACTCCTATTTGTTGGAAATATATTAATACACTGTTTGTTCATTATGGTTTGCTATCGATTCCCTGTGCGTTTGAGTTATGTTTTCCTTAGTTCCCTTGCAAAACAATGACTAAAACAACCATCTAAATTGATAAGATGATTTTTTTTGAGTTTGGTTCCATGACCATCGTGATTATTATGTCGTACAAGGTCCAAGAATATCGGGTTTTAATACAGTTCTTTGGTTGTGATCAAAGCACAATATTTTAAAATAAAATGAATGTCCTTCTCTAGTTTGTAAGTTCGGTTAACGGTTAAACTTCCTAAAGTTTTCTGCCTGGTTTGTCTGTGTCTAAGAAAGTGTGATTTGTATTCATATTTGGCTTGAAAAACTGTCCATTATGTCCCTGTTTTGGTTGTGTTTCTGTGTGGTTATGATTAAGCCAAAATGCCCTGCTTCATGTTGTTCTGTGTAGTTTCCGTCTCTTGAATGCCTTAGCTATTGATTAGGTTAATCTTAAGATAGCATGAAAGAAAGTCTGTTTTAGGTTTCGAGTTGTTATTTCCCTTAATATTGAATGAACTGTCATAATAGAAATTGTGTATTTTGGCGTCTAAAAATTCATCTTATGAGAGTTAAAACTAATTTGAATAATCTGTTACTTCCCTCAAATTCGTCAAAAGCTTGGGTATCAAGTTCGATGTTGTCTGTTGAAATTATGATATCGCTTCCTTATTCCCCTGAGAAAAGTAGATGTATAGATTAGCCATACATCAAGCCTATGTGTTTTGTTGGTTGTGAATATGTGTGAGTTTTCGTAAAGCTCGAAAAGTCTCTTTGACATGGGACTGGACAAATATACCCACATAGATGTCCCCGTTCAAACATCTATTAATCTGTTTGTTTTAGCCAAAAGTGTTGTCACAAGTTGATATATTTAGACTTGACAAACTTGATTATCTTCTTACAAGGGTATAGAGAGAATAACTTGACTAAAAGCAAAGTAAAGAAAAGGGTTGATTGTTTAATTTATTTTACCACTTATTATTCCCTTGAACTTGGTAACTAAGTTTGATTACACCTCTCCGGATTTTATTTTTATTTTTTGGTATTTTGAATAGGCTAGGAATATGTTAGTTAATATTTGTGCTAAGCTAGAATGAGTTAGATTCTAATCCTCATTATCTTTTTTATGTGCATGAACAACTCATCCGAGTCCATTTTGGACTCCATTGGATCCCCATTTGCATTACGTTGGGTTAGTATGCCCAACATCTCGTCGATTCGGGTCCTACTGGGACTGATATATAGCATTGCACAAGAGAAGCAGCAAGTATACAGTGGACACATGGAGATATACAGGTTGCTGGACAGTATATGAAGAATATATACAACAAAGGGAGGCAGATATACCCTCTTAGGTGCTGATATACAACACATATACATGAAAATATGGAGAAAAGAGCTGTGATATACAGCTGAGCTAGAGGGATAAAAATGGATCAAAGTCCATTAAAATTAAAGTCCAGATCAGGACAGATTTTAAATGGGCCAAGGAGCCCATTTCCTCTTTCTCTTTTCTATTATTCAATTACTTGTGACTTATCTTGATTATTTGTACTAACTAAATTTAATTAATTTAAATAGATCTCCTAAAGTGTTGTTATTTTTAATTTATCTTCTTTTTTTTTTGTAATTTCTTTTGGTCCAAAATCTCGTCACTTAATTTAGCTTGGTTATAAATGAGAGAAAAAAATTGGATTCTAAGTTGACTACTAAAAAATGAATTTATGTGCATATTAGTCGCATTTTGGTTCAACAATTTCTTGAATGTCATAAGAAATATATTTCCATGACAATCAATTTTTCAAGTTAGTTTAAAAATCTCCTTGGTTGTTAATTCTTTTTAAATTAAGGCATCTTTCTTTTAAAAATCTTTCACTCAAGAAGAGGCTTCTTTGAAAATCATTTTTCTCTTATGATCATTTTTCCTCAAATAACCGTTGTCTTAAATAAATTTACAACTTTATTCATTTTTTCACTCTTAATCGGAAAAGATACAAATTTGTTCAAATTCTTTCTTCAAGTAATTCTTTGTTTCCATCTAGTTAGAATAATCCATCTGTTTATTGAAAAAATCATATTATTCTCAATACATTCAAAAATTCAACTCTTTCGAAAATTAGTCATCTATATTTCAGTTAGTCAAAATAATTTTGGTCAACTATTTTTAAACGGACGTTCTTAAGTGCCTTGAAACCCTTCTTAAGACGTTACTTGAACCCTTACCCATTTTCTCTAATTTTAAAGATTTATTTCTGTTTTTAATTTTTTGAAATTCTTTTAAGTTTTCTTAATTTCTTTATAAAAATTAAGTGATGGCTCTGTTTTGTTTTAGAATTATTTTGGAATTTTCTTTTAAATTTTGAAATAATTTTAAAATATTGAAAATCAGTTTATTTTCCTTTTAAACAATAAAATTTCGAAAAAGGATAAAACACGGGGTTCATGGGATTTTGGGGGTTATCAAGTTAGTATTTAGGTTAGTTTTCGTTCTTTCCTTTTTAGCATTTTTTCGCTCTTTTTGTTTATTTTGTCTTTTTTTCTAAGTTACTTGGTTATTTTTATTTTCTTTCTTTTTTTTAAGTGAAAATAAATTTATTCAACAAGCCAAACAAAGGCAATGGCCCAAAACTGGCCAAAGACCCAAACCCGAAAAGAAAAGCAAGGCAAAACAAAAATCAGACAACAAAAAGACACAAAATATATACACCAAGAAAGGAAAGTGTCGTGACAAAGCTCATAAACGAGCAAATCTAAGTCCATGGCTGCAACTTCGATTTCAACTCCGGTTCCAAAGCAACACTGGTCAAGAGCTCCGCCATATGAACTAGGAAGCTACTATGGGAGTACACGATTATTTGAGCTTGAGTGACATTCATTTGGGTATAAAAAAATCTCACTGATACCATGAAGTGATTTATCCTAAAGATTTCATTTCAATTGGAATTTGGTTATTCACCATGTACGAGGATCCCCGCTAAGCATCCATGGCTGAATGGTTAAAGCGCCCAACTCATAATTGGCGAATTCGAAGGTTCAATTCCTACTGGATGCACGCCAATGGAACCCTCCCATAAGTCTATTGGAATTGGCTCTGTATCAATGGAATCTCATCATCCATACATAACGAATTGATGTGGTATATTCATATCATAATATCAATCTCTTTGAAGACTTCTTCAGCTCATAAATGGTATTTCCCATACTTAACTCTAAGGTAAGATCAAAAGACACCCCTTTTTTGGTAAGAACTCCTCATTGATGGATTTCCCAATTGTCCCTTTTTCCCTTTGCAGAATGAACACCAAAGGGCTAATACCACTGCAAAAGGGTCAAGATCTAATTGGTACGTCCTCATCTTCAACTCTTTCTTCCCAATAACTATGGACTAATTTTGGATCTGCAATTGTTGTCGGGTTTTCCCTTGTTCGTGTGTTTGCCATTGCCTCTGATTATTGCTGTTATAGCTGCTATTCGCCTTGTTTGCGCATGTCACCTTCGATTTTGACATCTGTTTACTCTTAAATTCGTAATTCTGCACTTTTCCAACTGAATGATGCTTTTTGCTTTATGTGGAACCTCCTGTGTTGAGTTAAACTGAAGCTTGTTTGTCCCTGCAAAACTAAAAATAAGGTTAGTGAAAAAATCCGTCAATTGGTTTCCTTCTCTGAAAGTGTGCATCACTACCACTGTGTGATCATTCATCAAGAACTGAATTCTTTTAATTTCCATAGTTATTGACTAAGGCACCTCCCATGTCCCTTCAAGAATTTTCTTGAGGGTAAGTGAATCTGTTTCCAACTCCACTGGTACCATATTGTGACTTATACTGTCACGCCCCGAGCCTACACTCTGAACGTAACACGGGATCAGGAACCACATGTGGCCCTAAGCTAACCCTTCATACTGGCATATCTCATGAGCAACTGAATAAAAACATATAAACTAGGAAAACATTATGCGGAAGCAAGATAATGGAATAACTTGTCTAATGAATCACTAGTAAAATATTTACAACATTGTTTTGTAAAAGAAAAAAAATTGGAACTGAATATAAATGTTCTGACTGATTGTCTATGAAGCCTCTACTAACACTGATTATAGTTAGCCGGTACATGACCCCCAGCTGTCTCTAATCAATGCATACTGACTGAGATAAACTGCTATGACTAATAACTGACTGGAGTTCCTGAATGAGGAGAACTCATCACCTGCTGGCTGGAAGCTGCGATCTGTCTGACCCTGATTCTGAGAGCTAGCACTAAAATTTACATCATGAAAGGATACAGCACAAGAAGGTATGCGATCAGTACTTTTGAATGTACTGGGCATGTGAGATAATGCACTAACTTAAAATCTTTAGAAAACATGTATATACTGAAAGCATGGCTGAAAACTGGACTAAGTATTCATAAGTGAAACTGTAGAACATAAGATCTTTTACTGAAGAGGATGTAAATCATGTTTCTGAACTGTAACTGTGAGATCATGATATTTTAAGATAAGCAAAATTGTTACATGGGGATCCATAGACTGAAAAGATGAATTATGTCTGTAAATCATGAAATAGTGCAACTGAGCTAAAAACCATGAGTCATGCCAAAAGTCGTGTTTAAAATAAATCCTTAGGGGAGTTTCTTATACTGAACATGCAGAAAATACTGATATACTATACTGAATGCAAGCTGAAAGGTATAAGCTAATGCAATGACCAAGTATATAAACATGCAACTATATAATACTGAACTGAACTGAATAACTAAATACAAGGTCATGCAATAACAAATCTGAATTGTGGGAGGTGCAATTAACCGACATACCCAAAGCTGAGCTAACTATGGGGCCAACCTGTAACCGTAGCTGGGAAGGATGTTCATACCTTGACAAGGGTACGAACACTGGCTGGCGTGGATCCACTAGTTTGATGTCCACAAGGGACAAAGGTGTCAAGCCTAATCTGATGGGTGACCCCTTTAAAGCCTATAGTGGCGCCGTAGTTCTAGGACTTAGGGACTGCAACTAAAGGTCTCAGCCTAAACTGACAGGTAAGCCAGCCTAAACTGACAGGTAAGCCTTCATCCCTTTGTTCGCTCGGTGCTAAGTCTACTCCCAACTGAGTAAATAGATAAATAAATAAACTGACATACTGAATAGGTCAAAATACTGACTTACTGAGAATGCAAAATAATACTAAGACTGAAAGCATTCTATTTTTTTGAAAGACTGTAGGCTGAAACTTCACTGATTTCATGCTTTAAAACTGAGTGCTAGTAGATTAGGCTAAATTCTGAAGAAAAGTTAATTCATGTGAAAATACTATAATTTCATGCTAAGTTCTTGAAAAGAAAGCTAATTCATGCAGAAGATACTGTAAATCCAGGCTAAGTCTGTTTCATCTAAATTCCTGGAATTTTGAGAAAATATCTGTAAAACTTCATGCAATATCTCTTAAAACATGTAGGGGAACATATTAAATCACAAGGAGTTCAATTCTATAAAATATGCATAGTTGGGTATGAACCCTAGAATCATAGATTTGTAAAAATCATAATTGAAAGCTGAACTTTGGGAATAAGGGGGAAAGGAGGTCCTTATTGAATACCCACATACCTGGTTACTAAAAAAATTCTAGGGCTGGAACTAGGGGATGAAAACTTGGAGAAGAAATCTGAAGGAAACCCTTGAGAGACTTTCTTGCTTGAGCTTCTATGCTCATGCTTGCTTGAAACCCTAGGTGTCTTGCCTTAGAGTTTTGAGAGAATAATTTTAGAGATTGATCGATGTTCTTCTGAGAAATAACCCCATATGGGTGTTTAAAAGACGTGGAAATAGGCCTGAGGTAAGAAAAGGACCAAACTACCCCCAATTTAAATGCTGAAAAAAGTGCAGAAAAGTAGCCGAATGGTGCTTTCCACGGACCGTCGGGTGGCGTATGGGCCGTCGGACCCAACCATCGACCTCACGGGGGTCAAATAAGCTTGCTGCATGGTTCCCACGGCCGGCCACCATGCACCGTCGTGGCTTCCACGGGCGTCGGAAAATTTCCCACGGCCGTCAGATTTGACAGTCTGACAGTGCTTCACTAAAATGTCCATAACTTTTTACTCCGAACTCGGATTAATGAGAGGTTGGTGGTGTTGGAAAGAAGATTCGAATACCTTTAATTTGGTGGGTACTAGGACATTAACTCTTCATATTCTAGGAGAAATGATTGTTTGAAGTTGACCCTAGTTAGAACTTACATGAAAACTAAATCGGTAAGAAGGCTATCAACTCAACTTTGAGCTAGGGGTTCTTTATGACTTCAATTCATATCTAATACACCTCCGAAACATTAGAATTGATCTTAATACTTAGATACATAGAAAATTCATCGGGTTCGGGCCTAAAGCATATAAAGAATAGTTTGGATCTTAGCTTAGATTTTTGGGGTGTTACAATATCTCCCCTTTGGGATCATTCGTCCTCGAATGAAGGTCAAGCTAGAATGGAGTGACTAAAGCAAGGAATCTCAACTATTCTCTCCTGAACATAACTTACATGACTCAACTATTCTCTCCTGAACTTAACTTACTGTCATGGACTAAACTGAATGGAAAGCCTTCTGGTCTCAGGAAATAGATACTGGCAGGTCTGAACTGATCTTATATGAGGACTCTCGTATAAATCATGAAGAGGAGGCTAAGCACGAATGATGAGTGTAAAACTAGCACATTATGACTACTAAGGTCTGAGCTAACTGCTTGTTTTCACCATGTTAAAACCTAACTCAGAGGCACAAAGTGCTACACCTACCATGGTTATGCTAGTCTGATATCTGACATGCAACTAGAGGCCTACCTTTGGTTGTGAACACTGAATCTGAACTGAGCATCATTAACAAGGACGAGGGATACTGCTGAATCTTGACTTATACATAGCGAGAGGTAGTCACTTTAAGATGAGACATAGATAATCAAGTGTAGAGGGCACGAGTACTTCATTACTAAGCACATAAGGCCTGAATAGCAGGTTATTCTGAGGATACATATTATGACCACCCATCACCAGCTTGGGTGTATGTACATAAGGCTTAGAGCAAGGAAATCATAAGCACGAGTCATTCAAAAGATCTGATCTGAGCATCTACATGATATAGCCTGGTTCCATTAGCCATTAAGGCATAAATAGATGACTAAGGGCATAGAACTGAAAATACTATGAGAGATGAGATTATATGTAATAAGTCTCTTATCATAAAAACTAGAATTTATGGAATCATAAAGTACGACTGGGATTGCTGTCTGAAGCGGTTGTTTCTCACTCTAGGAATTTGAGCATGGACATGAATTTGTATGAAGTGCATGAACATAGTCATGAATATGGCACGAATACGTCTGAGTATAGTGTCATCTTGACTGAAGTGCTAGGAAATCCGCTGGAATAAGAATGGATTGATATACTATCATTGCTCTTGCTAGAATTCTATACTAGTTGAGTCGCGAGACTCGACTTGGTTCCTCATTCTATCATCTCTCTCTTAGCTCAAAAGTGGGATGTAGGATTTAAAAGAGTAGGAAAAAGACCGAAATGTCTTTGACTTAAAAGAAAAGTTGCAGGAATTTTTGCGCCGGACGGGCTACCCGACGATCGTCAGACCTGCGACGGCCCGTCGGAGTTGGCCGTCGAAAAGGGACAGTGGGCGGGATCTCTCTGGAAAGTTCCCACGGTGGATCCCATGGCCCGTTGAACTTTCGATGCCCGTGGTGACTGCCCGTCGGGGCTGATCCCACCCTTAAGGCTAACACTAGAGGACTCATACTCTTATGGGTGTTTATAACCACTTCTTCTAGCAATTAACAACCTGACCTTCTCTCATTCTTTTACTACCATCGCATCTCTAAGTTCATATCCACCCCAAACAACTGGATTAACACCACACTAAGGGACTCAACATCGTCTATCTATAATCTCCTGAATTCATCTCTAAGAACACCATATAATATACACCTAGCCTTCTCCATAATCAATAACCCAAGAATTTATAAACTAGTCACAAGTAGTGCCATAAAATCTCTTAATATCATGCAACAACATACTTCCTCGGGTACACATCTATCCTTGTAATGCTTAAGGCTACTTTCCTTATCTCATGACTTAGTCACCCGTTTACTAATTCATCTAGGGGTCACATATATATCTTAACAGTACCACCATACTTTATGGCAAGTTAATCAACTTAAATCTCTGCATACGCTAGGTTAGGCCTACTAGATAAATTCTATAAAACTAGTATCACCATCCCTGACTATCGTTCTTTCAACCTCAGTAATTATCTACAGTTCAAACTTAGTGTCTTGTACTAAACATGGATAACATCATAGCTTCTCACATACTACACCGACTTACAACTACAAGACAACAATCAAGAAACACTAGTCCACAAAATTTTGTGACAAAGTAATCAACTTTAATCACACCCCTATCTAACTTAAGCCTACAAAGACATTCTTTTTCATAATAGTACTACTCCTCTTTACCACCTCATTACACAACCCCTTACTGATTCACTAATCCTATACTTAATCTTTTTCAACATATTGACATGCTTTCATGAACCTCTTCCCTACTTCAAATATGCTCTAAGTCATCTTGACCAACCATTCTTTCTATACATACTACCATGGAATTTACAATTAACATATTACTCTTCCCTCAATGCTAAGGGACTTGTCATCCCAATACTCACCTTATTGATACATGACTATGGCTACATACTTCAGTCCATCACTACCCCAACTCTTTTAGCTACTACACTTCTAAATTCATACATCTAGCTCTAGGGTCATTTTACTACTTATGGCTCATAATATCTCAATTCACACTAACTCTTGAGTGACTGTACTACGCAAACGCTTAGGGAACCATACTTTTGGATAAGGCGCTATTCATAGCAAAGTTTCAAGAAGAGGGTCTGAGAGCACATTCTACTACAGGCTCAACTGCATAAATGGAAAATGGTACATACTTTTGGATTGGTAGATTTTAACGCACTAGTGGGCTCCTCTCAAGCCTTTGTGCAGTCTCTCAACTTTTTGATGGCTCTATCTGGGAGCATCTCACTGATAAGGATCTGAACTTTACTGTTTCCACCACCTCAAAGATGGGTCATGATCGGAGGAATTAGAGCAACACACGAATCTACATAAGTTTCTTAAGGAATAACTCTACTGCACGATCTGGAGTATGAAAGAAAGGAAACATTTCCTAAATGCCATGTAGCCTCCTGATTATATGTGTGGTGCACAACACACCTATAAACAAGACTCTACTAGACACGGCTTCACAGACACCCTAGAACACTTGAACTCTGTGCTCTAATACCAAGTTTGTTATGCCCCAAGCCTACACCCTGGACGTAACGCGGAACTTGGAACCACAAATGGCCCCAAGCTAACCCTTCATACTGGCATATCTCATGAGCAACTGAATAGAAACATATAAACTAGGAAAACATTATGCGGAAGCAAGATAACGGAATAACTTGTCTAATGAATCACTAGTAAAATATTTACAACATTGTTTTGTAAAAGAAAAGAAAGCTGGAACTGAATATAACTATTCTGACGGATTGTCTATGAAGCCTCTACTAACACTGATTATAGTTAGCCGGGACATGACCCCCAGCTGTCTCCAATCAATGCATACTGACTGGGATAAATTGCTATGACTTATAACTGACTGAAGTTCCTGAATGAGGAGAACTCATCACCTGCTGGCTGAAAGCTGTGATCTGTCTGACCCTGATTTTGAGAGCTAGCACTAAAACCTGCATCATGAAAGGATGCAGCACAAGAAGGTATGCGATCAGTACTTTTGAATGTACTGAGAATGTGAGATAATGCACTAACTTAAAATCTTTAGAAAACATGTATATAGTGAAAGCATGGCTGAAAACTGGACTAAGTATAAACATCTGAGAATGCATAAGTGAAACTGTAGAACATAAGATCTTTTACTGAAGAGGATGTAAATCATATTTCTGAACTGTAACTGTGAGATCATGATATTTTAAGATAAGTAAAACTGTTACATGGAGATCCATAGACTGAAAAGATGAATTATGTCTGTAAATCATGAAATAGTGCAACTGAGCTTAAAACCATGAGTCATGCAAAAAGTCATGTTTAAAATAAATCCTTAGGAGAGTTTCTTGTACTGAACATGCTGGAAATACTGATATACTATACTGAATGCAAGCTGAAAGGTATAAGCTGATGCAATGACCAAGTATATAAACATGCAACTGTATAATACTGAACTGAACTGAATAACTAAATACACGTTCATGCAATAACGAATCTGAACTGTAGGAGCTGCCATTAACCGACATACCCCAAGCTGAGCTAACTGTGGGGCCAACCTATAACCCTGGCTAGGAAGGATGTTCATACCTTGCCAAGGGTATGAACACTGGCTGGCGTGGATACACTTGTTGATGTCCACAAGGGACAAGGGTGTCAAGCCTAATCTAACGGGTGACCCCTTTAAAGCCTACGGTGGCGCCGTAGTTCTGGGACATAGGGGCTGCTACTAAAGGTCTCATCCTAAACTGAAGGGTGAGCCTTCATCCCTTTGTTCGCTCGGTGCTAAGTCTACTCTCAACTGAGTAAATAGATAAATAAATAAATAGACATACTGAATAGCTCAAAATACTGACTTACTGAGAATGCAAAATAATACTGATACTGAAAGCATTTAATTTTTCTTAAAGATTGTAGGCTGAAAACTCACTGATTTCATGCTTTAAAATTGAGTGCTAGTAGATTAGGCTAAATTCCGAAGAAAAGTTAATTCATGTGAAAATACTATAATTTCATGCTAAGTTCTTGAAAAGAAAGCTAATTCATGCAGAAGATACTGTAAATCCAGGCTAAGTCTGTTTCATATAAATTCCAAGAATTTTGAGAAAATATCTGTAAAACTTTATGCAATATCTCATA
The DNA here is from genome assembly GCA_003996215.1 of Jaltomata sinuosa. Lineage (NCBI taxonomy): Eukaryota > Viridiplantae > Streptophyta > Magnoliopsida > Solanales > Solanaceae > Jaltomata > Jaltomata sinuosa. The sequence continues at coordinate 113,818 of QJPP01007573.1, read as the reverse complement.
AAACATATAGGGGAACATATTAAATCATAAGGAGTTCAATTTTGTAAAATATGCATAGTTGGGTATGAACCCTAGAATCATAGATTTCTAGAAATCATAACTGAAAGCTGAACTTTAGGCATGAGGGTGAAAGGAGGTCCTCATTGAATACCCACATACCTGATTACTGAAGAATTTCTAGGGCTGGAATTGGGGGATGAAAACTTGGAGAAGAAATCAGAAGGAAACCCTTGAGAGACTTTCTTGCTTGAGCTTCTATGCTCTTGCTTGCTTTAAACCCTAGGTGTCTTGCCTTAGAGTTTTGAGAGAAGAATTTTAGAGATTGATCGATGTTCTTCTGAGAAATAACCCCTTATGGGTGTTTAAAAGACGTGGGAAAATACCTGAGGTAAGAAAAGGACCAAACTACCCCCAGCTTAAATGATGAAAAAGTGCAGAAAAGTCGCCGGACGGCGCTTCCCACGGTTCGTTGGGTGGCCCATGGGCTGTCGGACCTAACTATCAGCCTCACGGGGGTCAAATAAGCTTTCTGGATGGTTCCCACTGCCGGCCACCATGGGCCGTCGTGGCTTCCATGGGCGTTGGAAAATTTCCCACGCCTGTCGGATTTGACAGTCTGATAGTGCTTCTCTAAAATACCCATAACTTTTTACTCCCGACTCGGATTAACAAGCGGTCAGTGGTGTTGGAAAGAAGATTCGAATACCTTTTATTTGGTGAGTACTAGGACACCTAACTCTTTATATTCTAGGAGAAATGATCGTCTGAAGTTGATCCTATTTTGAACTTACATGAAAACTAAATCGTTAAGAAAGCTTTCAACTCAACTTTAAGAGAGGGGTTCTTTATGACTTTAATTCATATCTAATACACCTCCAAAACATTAGAATTGATCTTAATACTTAGATACGTAGAATTCATCGGGTTTGGGCCTAAAGCATATGAAGAACAGTTCGGATCTTAGCTTAGAATTTCTGGGGTGTTATATTTACAGTGTTCCAGCCCCATTTTCATAGCAACAACCTCAGCTTTGAGACTTGAACCATCTTCAATTTTTCTAGTTTCAGCACAAACCAAATCCCCTTCTCTATTTCTAATGCAAAATGAACAAGCACTAAGCCCAGGGGTTCCTTTGCTAGCACCATCTGAATTGCACTTGTAGTATCCCCTTTCTGGGAACTTCCGCCTAATAACTTGACATGGAATTATTGGGGTGTAATCTTCAAGCAGCTTCACAATCATAGGCCATACACTTGGGTTTTCCTGAATCCATGGATATCCGACTTTAGCCATCATCTGTAGGTTCATGTTAATCTCCATAACCATAGCATGCTTAGATATCTTTCCACTATTTCTGATCCTGTTTCTCCTCTTCCACACTTGCCAAATAATAAAAGCTGGTACTGCTTTATACAAAGGTCTCAATTTAGTCGCGCAATCAGCCTTCCACCATTTAAGAATGGTGTCTTTAACCTGTAGAAATGGTCCTTGCACTCTTGAAGAACCTGCAAACACGCTCCATAGACTGTTAGATTCAGGACACTCAATAAATAAGTGGTCAAAGGTATCCTAAACATTATTGTTGCAGCAGCAGCAAATAACATCCTCAGCCACTTTAATCTTCACCAAAACCTCACCAATAGGGATTCTAAGCTTCCATAGTCTCCACAGCAAGAAGGATACTTTGAAAGGAATACCCTTCTCCCATATGTTCAAGAGCAGCTCTTGAGGGTCTCTTCTTTGTCTCATAAGTTCCCAAGAACTTCCTACAGAAAATTTGCCTGTAGAATTGGGCATCCACAAAGGTTTATCCTATTCTTTAGTATCATGTACTTCTTCAATTGTCTGTTGAACATGATTACACACTTCTTCATTAAAGAGCTCCATCATCACTTCATTATTCTAGTTTCCTTAAGTCATCAGTTGACTCACATCATCAAAAGCCTCATTATAATGGTGATCAGCAGGAAGATAGTAGTGAAGTGCTCCTAACTGAGTGCAGTTGTCAAACCAGATACTAGAGTGTCCACACCTAGGCTCCCACCAGATCTCCTAATCAATGTAATCTCTGGCCAATAACATCTGTTTCTAGACCTGTGAACCTCCCTTCCAATCAACCACCTATGGTATGAACTTCTTACAATACTTATTCCATAAAAAGTTATCCCATAGGGACTTTTTGGTCCTGAAACTCCACCACAAATTTGCAAATAAAGCCTTTGAGACATCAAATAGAGATCTGAATCCCAATCCACCCTCCTCTTTAAGAAGACATATATTGGACCATGACACCCAATGCTTCTTTTTTAAAATTCCATAGAAATTTAGCGAAAACTATAGGGAGTTCCTCAATAACACACTTTGGAGGCATGGTTGCAGACAAAAGATAAATGGGCATACTCTGCAATACATGATTGATTAAGTAGTTTTTCCTCCAAAGGACAACAATTTGCCCTTCCATGCATGTAACTTATCCTGCATCTTCTTCATGAGTTCAGCAAAGTGCTATTTTTTCTTCTTTGCATGCCCAATTGGACACCCTAAATACATCAAAAGGAACTTACCTCTCTTAAAACCAGTAACAACTTCAACCTCTTGAATAGTAGCTATAGCAGCCTTGTTAAACATAAAGAAAAAGCTTTTTACTTTGTTGATTTTCTGACCTGACTGCTCCTCATATTGTACCAACACATCCATAATCAATTGTAAAGATATCCTATCTGCATTCACAAATATTATGGTATCATCGGCATAAGCCAAGTGATTCAGATTGTCACTCCATTTAGGCATTCCAAAACTCTTAAACTCATTGTTATAAAACAAGTGATTAAGAGCTCTAGATAATACTTTAGCAAACAAAATGAATAGAGCTATGGATAGAGGATCTCCTTGTTTAACACCCCTTGTTGAATGAAAAAAACCATGAGCCTGCCCATTTATAAGGATAGGATACCAATTGTCATCCACAAGCCTCCAGCTCTTATCCACCACCAATCCATCAAAACCCATCTTTTCTGACACCTTGATTAAGAAACCCCAGTCAACTCTATCATAAGCCTTTGCCATATCAAGCTTAATGACCACATTAGCTGGTTTGCCTCTCTTCCTGATATCAGTAATGATTTTTTGAGCTAACACCACATTCTCAGTGATGTTCCTTCCCTTCACAAAACAAGATTGGTTATGAGATATAATATTAGGTAGAAGATTCTCCATCCTATCATGTAAAATCCTAGAGATCACTTTATTTAAGAAATTGCTCAAACTAATTGGTCTTAAGTCTGAAAATGTCTTAATGACATCTTTTTTAGGCAATAAAACTAAATTAGTGTGAGTAATTAATTTTGGTAAAGTAGATCCCTCAAAAAAGGCTTGCACAACCTCAAAAATGTCCTTACTCACAATGTCCCAACAAGTATGATAAAAATGACCTGTGAATCCCATCTGGACCATGAGCACTATCCCTATTTAGCTCAAAGACTACCTTTTTGACTTCTTCCTCAGAGGGCAAAGCATTCAGCATGATATTCTCCTCCTCAGTAATCATGGATGGGATATGCTGCAATAAAGAAAATTCATCAGAATAAGATAGATCTGAGAATTGGTGCTTGAAAAAGCACAATGCCTTGCTCATCTTCTTCACCCCAAGAGTCATCAGATCTCTTAATTCTTTTCAGTTGCAATCTTTTCCTTCTACCTTTAACCAGACAGTGAAAAAATTTAGTGTTTTTATCTCCTTCAGTGAACCATTGAATGCTAGCCTTCTGTCTCCAAAATTCCTCCTCATAATGAATGTATTGTTTAAGCTCAGCATGTGCCTTTTACAACACTGCCCTGTTGATTGCAGTTGGGTTCTCCTCAAACAGATCCTCTTTTATTCTAACAATTTCCTCTTTGATAATCAGTTGATTTCCATACAAATCAAGAACAACCTGATTGATAATAACTCTGTCTAATCTCTTAAAGATGCATTCTTCATCATCTACCATTCCACTAAGTAAACGGACTACCAGTGAAATTGAGATCAAACAACTCACAAGAGTTAATACAAAAAGCAAAATCCTCATATTCTTGAGGGTATACTGGTAGACCACCAATTTTCTCCTCAGCTCCCACAATTATATTAAAGTCATCCCCCACCAGCGAAGGCATAGAAATAGACTGCCCTAGTGCATATATGGCATCCCAAAAACTCACTCTCTCTGAAGCAGAACATTTAGCATGAACCATAGTAACCATCAGCTACTTACCATCCACCATAGTTAATTAAAGAGTCAATTATTGCTCAGAATCAGAAATTACCCCAACCTGAACATGTTCTTGAACAAAGACCCAAATTTTCCCATTAATGTTGAAATTCACATACTGCATTCCCATCCTTCTTTTGAATTTTTGAATTTGTCTTGTGTCTTGAAAAAGTTCCATCAAGGCAATGAAACAAAATTTGTGATGTCTGTTTAACATTGGATTCTGTGAAAAGCATTTTGAGTTCTAACAGACCTTATGTTCCATATCACTGCTTTGTGCTTCATTTATTAGTTGCCTTCCCCCCTCCCTTCTTGCACTACTCCTTGTTGGTTTGATGCTGTTTTCTCCTTGGCTCTTGCCTTTTTTCCCTTTGTTCACTGATGGAGGAATTATATCAACCTCTATGCATGCATTCAACAAATTGTTGTCATTGTTTTCTTCCTCCTTATCCTCTATATCTGCTTTTGACACCTGGCCTTTATCAACTTTCTCACTCTCTACAATATTATGGGAAATTAGATCATGTAGGTTCTTCATTGGACTGTTCTTTCCAGTTGCTTCTCCTTCAAAAATCAACAACCTCTTATCCCTCTCATCCTCTAATTGTGGTTGAATGTCTGACAAATGTGGATAACATGACACATCATTAGACATTCCTGGTATCTGCATCTGATTGTTGTTAAGAATTTGCAAAGGTTCAGGGTAGGTGGCCTCTACTTGTAATATCAACTCCTTTGATGTACACACCTGCTCCTCTTTTACAAGTAAGTATTGGAACTTTGAATTTGAAGATGTGCTTGCTTGGTTCCCTTCTCAGCTGGTGGATTTGCCTCCCCTGTAGAATCTGTATTACTGTTGATATCCCCTTGTTGCTGAAGCTGCTGGAGATGTTGTACTTTGTTCCCTTGTTCCTTACTTCTTGTTAATGTCTGTGGTTCATTAATTATATTTGATTGCATCATGTTTGTCAGCATTATCACCTCCTCTTGTGCACTAACAATGTCTTTCTCTATGCTCTTTTTACTTGGTACATTATCTGCATCATCATTGTTTCCCAAGCTACTGTCTCCTTTTTGTTCCATTACACCATTGTTATCATGCACCTTCACTTCATTATTTTGCAACCCCTTCTTGTGATTCTCCTCATGTTCTATTTCTACTAGCACCTCAAAGGTGTTTTCAGTCGTTACAGTTGCTGGTTTAGTATCACCTTTTTGCACCTCCCCCTCTTTTCCTTCACTGCTTTTAGCACCATCTTCCTTCACCTGCTGCCCTCTGTTGATAAGGAGCCAAATAGGCATCCGTCTGCCTCTTCTCCTCTTACTACATTGGTTGGAGGGTCATTCTCAGCATGTTGGTCGGCTATAGCCTTTTCCTCTTGATCATGAGTCACTTTTTTAAGCTCTGGATGTAATGTTCTGCACTCTTTTTCTTCATGTCCTTGCAGTTTACAAGTTTTACAATATTTCGGCAGGAAATCATATTGAATCTTCACCCTTTGCACTCTTGCCTCATTAGACCTAGTATTAACCACCTCAATCTCAATCATCTCCGGTAGTTTTGCAAGTAGGTCCACCTGCACCTTCACCTTAGCACAACTAGGCCTAGTTTTGTTGATAGTAGCCATACCCAATTGAATAGGTTTTCCAACAGCGGTAGCTATTGAAAACCATGACTCTTTGACAAAAAAGGTTGGTAGCAAATCTGGAAAAGAAATCCAGGCCACTGCCTGTGATGTTTCTTCTGTTGGCTTGAATTTTGCATCGTAAATAAATGGCCTCATCTGATAAGAATAGCCATCTTTTGCTGATATGTAATGCTCACTCTTTGATAAGATATTAACAAAATCCTCCATATGACTAAATCTCGATAACACATGTCTGTTTAGTAAAAGCCCGATCTTGCAAACCCTTTTAATGTTACATTGTTTAGGGATTTGAGTTCTCAATTCCTCCAAGTCTGGCCACCCATAAGAGAATTTCCCTATAACTGCATATAGAAGGTTTTCAATGATGTTCATTTTATCAACCTCTTCTTCCGTCCAAGTGACCCTAGGAACACCTTCTACATAAGCAAGTTGTTTCATAGGGTTTGTCATTTCCGCATCTGAGGTTATGTTGATGCCAGGTTTGTCTTTCATAAGATCAGCATACTTCATCTTACCTGCATCATTCACTATTGTATTCACTGCAGATGCATCATATTAAAATATTAACTAATTAATTTTAGACTATCTATCTATCTATCTATCTATCTATCTATATATATATATATATAGATAAATACATATATATATATATATATAAGTTAAACAACTAGCCAAAATAAAATGTAACTAAACAATTTACTAAAATCACTAGATCATTTATTAAAATCCAAACTAAAATAAAATAATTTGTTTTTGTAGATTTTCTTTTCTTTTGAAAAATAAGAACAAAACTTATCCCAAAATGCGACTCTATTTTTGTGGTTTTCGATTTTTAAAAGTAAAATTTAATAAAAGAGAAAAAAGATTAAAATATTAAAATATTAAAATGGTGTAAAACCTTAGGTTTGATCAAAAATTAGGTGTTCACAATATTATGTCAGGAACACCTCAAGAAAATGATAATGCAGAAAGGCATAATTGAATACTTATGGATATAGCTAGGAGCATGATGAGTATTTCCCAATTACCGAAGTCTTTGCGGATGTATGTCATAAAACTGTTGTATATCTATATATTAAACAAGATTTCTACCAAGACAATTGTAAAGACATCTTTTGAACTATGAATTGGAAGGTAATCTGGTTTGAGGTTGCCTAGCAGAAGCAAGAACTTATAATCCACATAAAAATAAATTAGATACTCAAACAGTAAGTGATTACCTTATTGGTTGCCTAGAAAAATCTACAGGGTATAGGTTTTACTATCAAAATTATAGTTTGAGGATTGTTAAAACTGGTATGTCAAGATTCATTGATAATGGTGAATTTAGTGGGATTGTTGAACCATAAAGTGTGAAAATGAATGAGATGAGAGTAAATATTCCATCACCCATGAATGTGCTTAACTTCCACAATAATAGCAAATGTTGTTCCTATTATTGAAGAACGTTTTAATAATAATACACAATATTTAGATAAAATACATCAGAGAAAAACTAACTCAAGGATACGTGACCCAAATGAACTACGAAGAATATCATTACAAAAATCTCAAAGAGAACGAAGAGTCGTCTATTCAGTGACATGCCCGATAGGAAATGGTTCCGGGCAGAGAGGTTACATGCCCGATGAGAAATGGTTCTATGCAGAGTGTTGCATGCTTGATGGAAAATTATTTTGGGTGGGTATATGAACTTTCAGATCCCCTATTGGTCATGGCTCCCGAGCAACCCCGATTGAGTATGTGTGTATACTGATTGCGTATATAGATATTGTATTGCATTGCGTCATATTCACTTTTAATTGATTGATTAAACTGCATAATTTGTCTTGTATTTGTGATTCTTCAAGATTATCTATTTCACTTGAGTTAGTCCATTTTACTATTAATAATGGTTATTTATTTTGATATACATGTGTTAAACTAACACAAGTGTTTGAGTGACTAAACCTCGTCACTACTTCAAGAGAAGTCATTGAGTGATATTTACTCAGTACACATTATTTTTGTTCTCATATCTCACTTGTTGCTCCCTTTTTGGGTGCAGGTTTTTGTGCACTATTGGAGTTTGTGGAGCAGTGTGAGACTTTATTTGTTCGTAGGAGGCTTCAGGGTGAGCTTTCTGGATGATCCACAGCATCAGACTTCCTTATCACATTTTATTTTATGTCTTGTTGTTCCTAACAGATGTATTGGTTTATTCTAAACTTGTATACTCTTAGAGGTTCTTGCACTTGCAACTTTTAAGTCTTGGAGTGTAGATTTTTGGTTTTCGAATTTATCACTATTCGGCTTTTTGTAAGTATTATTCATACCTTTTCTCCATTTTTTAAGCTTAAATGCTAATAATGGACTAAAACTGGTTAGCATTAGCCTACTGGGCTTAGATGTAAGTTCCCTTAGGGCTTGTAGATTTTTGGATTGTGATATGGTATCAGAGCTCTAAGTTCATCGGTCTTGTGGGTATAAGAATCATATCTAGTAGTCTTACAGATCGATATAGAGATGTCTGTATGTATCTTTAAAGGTTATGGGATACTTAGAAAATATTCATTCTTTCATTCCTTATAAAGCTTATTTGATTCAGTCGAGGTCCTAAACTTCTTTATTTAGGTCTTTCACATATAGTGAGGACATAATCAACTGTAGAAAGAAAGTAAGAGCCTGTTCCTGCCTCTATTCATGGTAGAGACAGAGGAGGAGTACGTGCAACAATATCTGCTAGGGCCATGCACCAGCAGTTGCTCGGGGTCGTGCTAGAGTCGTATCTACTGAGCTAGAGGGTGTTCACGATGATGGGCCAGTTGAGGCAGTTGAGTTTGGTCAAGCTCAGGCACCACCAAGATTTGTTGCTACTCCTGTGTTTCAGGATACTTTGGTATGGATGTTGAGCTACCTAGAGAGTGTGGGTCAGACAGATACTTTTTATGTCACTCTATATAGTTCTCAAACTTTAGTTGCAGCTCAAACTCCCGATCAATATGTTTCTCCGGGGGCACAATTAGTTGTAGTTATAGCTCCCCAGTATATGGTATGCCATTACCAAGTGATGCTCCACACTTAATGATTGTGCTAGCTTTGTCATTGGATAAGCATAAGAGGTTCAGTCGGTTCAAGGGAATTGATCCTTCGCAGTTCAATGGAGACCCCAGTGCTGATACTTATGACTTTTTGGCCAGTTGCCATGATAAGTTGCTCAATTTGAGATTGGTGGACTCCAATGAAGTTGATTCACCATTTTTAAGATGAACGGGCTAGCCAAGCAGTGGTAGAGGGCTTATGTTGAGAGTAGACCACCTGGGTCACCTTCTTTCACTTGGACTCAATTTCACAGGTATTTCTGGAGAAGTTTGTTCCCCGTAGTTCGAGAGAGGACAATAGGATTCAGTTTGAGCGGTTGCGACATGATGACATGTTTGTTACTAATTACGAGATGATATTCCAAGCCTTCTCTGCTATGTTTTGATGATATTTTCTACTAAGGTTGAAAGGGTGAGGAGATTTACCAGTGAACTTATTTATCCTATTCGCTTGGCTGCTACAAGAGCTTTGTTTTAGAGGGTGGTGGATGCTACCAATAATATTTAGCTTACTAGGTGTAATGACTATGATGGGTAAGAGGCATTGTGGTTCCAGAAGCTACGCTCATCTAAAGGGAGAGGTTACTTGGGGACAACTACACAAATGCCCTTTAAAGGGAGTGGCTTTGCATTTTTGCCCCCCATAAAAATGGTCTTATAAAAATAGCCTTCCTTGTTTTTGTGTATAGAGCAACTACCTTTTTACCCCTCTACACTTCAAATATTTTTAAATAACTCTCAATGCTCATTTGTCTCTCAACTTTTATATATATTTCTTTTTCTCTTTTTTCTTTTTTTTATTTTTATTTTTTCTTTTTCCTTTGTTTTCTTTTTTTCTCAACCTTTATTTTTCTTTTATTTTTTGTTTTATTCTTTCTTCTACGTTTTTTTCTTTTTTCTCAATTCTATTTTTTTTCTCCTTTTTTTTTTTTTTTCTCAACCTTTATTTTTTGTTTTGTCTTTTTTTCTTCGTTTTTTTCTTTTTTTCTCAATTTTTATTTTTTTCTCTCAACTTCTATTTTTTTAATTTTTCTTTTCTCTTTTTTTTAATCATTTTTTTCGATCTTTATTTTTTTTATGAGATGTTCTATAACTCTTGCTTTAGAGGCAAGACTTAGCCCAAACACTTCCAAACAATAAATTACGTCCATGAGCAAGACTTGACACTAGTATATTGTGTCTTGATTTATGAGATGTTTTATAACACTTGCCTCAAAGGCAAGACTTAGCCCAAGACCTCTCAAAAAATACAAGTTACGCTCCATGGGCAAGAGTTCACACTACTTCATTATGTCTAAATTTATGAGATACTCTATAACTTTTGTCTTAGAGGCAAGACTTAGCTCAAGAGTTTTCAAACAACAAGTTATGCCCCACGAGCAAGACTTGACACTACCTCATTGTGTCTTGATTTATGAGACATTCTATAACTCTTGCCTTAGAGACAAGACTTAGCCCAAGGACTTTCAAACAACAAGTTACGCCCCATAGGCAAGAGTTGACACTACCATATTGTGCTTGATTTATGGGATGCTCTATAACGCTTGTCTAAGAGGCAAGACTTAGCCCAAGGACTTCCAAATAACAAGTTACGCCCCATGGGCAAGAGTTGACACTACCACATTGTGTCTTGATTTATGCATTGCTCTATAACTCTTGCCTTAGAGGCAAAACTTAGCTCAAAGACTTTCAAACAACAAGTTACGCCTCATTGGCAAGAGTTGACACTAGCATATTGTGTCTTGATCATGAGATGCTCTGTAACGTTTGCCTTAGAGGCAAGACTTAGCCCAAGGGCCTCTCAAAAAACAAGTTATGCCCCATGGGCAAGAGTTAACATTACTTCATTGTGTCTTAATTTCTGAGATGCTCTATAACTCTTGCCTTAGAGGTAAGACTTAGCTCAAGAATTTTCAAACAACAAGTTATGCCCCACGAGCAAGGCTTGACACTACCTCATTGTGTCTTGATTTATGAGATGTTCTATAACATTTGTCTTAGAGGTAAGACTTGTTCCAAAGGACTTCCAAACAACAAAGCACGCTTTTAAGTTTACTTCGATTTCAAAGAAAGAAGATCTTCTTTGCGGATTATCCAACTTTTTGTTCATCAGCAAAAAATAATAGAGGTTAAGAAAAAAGAAAAAAAGAGCAGAAAAAAAAGAGAAAAGGAAAAATAAAGATAAAAAAAAAAGCGAAAAAAAATAAAAGTTGAGAAAAAAAAGAAAAAAGAGAAAAAAAAGATGAGAAAAAAAAGAAAAAGAAAAAAAAGAATAAAAAAAATAAAGGTTGAGAAAAAAAAAGAACAAAAAAAAGTTAAGAAAAAAATAGAAAATAAAGGTTGAGAAAAATGAAAACGAGAATTAAAAAAAATTGAGAAAAAAGAAAAAAAAAAGAAAAAAGATAAAAAATTAAAAAGATAAAAGAAAAAGGAAAAATGAAAATTAAAAGTTGAGAGACAAATGAACATGGAGAGTTATGGTGTAGAGGGGCAAAAGTGTATATGTTCTATACATAAAAAGGAACGAAGGGTATTTTTTAAAGACTTTTCTTATGAGGGGCATAAATTGAAGACCACTCACTTTTGAGGACACTCCATGTAATTTCCTGGGTTACTTGGGGTGAGGTCATCACCACTAGTCCAATAGACCTATTCAGTCAACCTTAGAAATGTTTGAGGTGGTTATTCTGGGTGCGGTACGTACAGTTCGGGATAAGCTCCCCCGTATTTATCTTACAGACCCTCAGGTCGGGGAGGACATTTTGATTATTTTGGTCCTTCCAAGTAGACTATATCACATAGAGGATGCTATGAGCTCGCTGACGTCAAGAAGGATTTCTCCATGCTTAGGCCAGGTGGCGACGTCAAGGTTCTCAGGTTTCAAACCCCAGGGAAGCAGCACAATTAACTTGGCCTTGACTTTTTGACTAGACTGTTTTTATGCCAATATAGGTATCAATTGGCTCATATACTCATTTAGAATTCGTCTATAATAGATGTGATAAGGTGGTTACAGAAAAAATAATTGTGCTACAAGCATACATGATGGAAATGACAGATAATACATGAGAAAAACAAAAATAACAAACTAATATATATTGATAATGTAGAAGAAAATTTTACATTATCAGCGTATTACATGTTTAATGGCATGTAGCATGCCTTATTTTCCAACATACTGATCACATTTTTTTATGAACGGTTATCTTTTAAGTGATATAATAGTGTAAAAAAACTTTTACTATATTAGTGCAACATAAGTCAAACTCTGTAGCATAACATTCGTATGGTTTCGAATCGTGTCCCAAGCATTAGCAATATGAGGATAGTCTGTAAGAGGTGCACCAATGGCAAAACGGATCATATAAATTCCTCCAACCACTGTATGAGTCATGTGGATACTACCACTTGAATTAATGGATTCTAATAACTTCTCATTGAACTTGTTCACTTGCGCTTTATCAATAAATTCAACCTTTTTTTGCAATGCCAAAGGTGAAACCCTAAAACACACCATAGAAAAAATTCTAGGGACCACAATTTCAAACCTTTCATCCATTGATATAAGTCCTTCAAAATGCTTAGCCATTTTGATATGGCTTCTTATGAAATTTCTAAGATTGACTACACCATGACATCTTAACACAAGCCACAACTTCAATGCTCTGAACCTTCGACTTAAAGTAATTTGCCAATTTTTGTAATCCACCACCTGTTGCAAAGGCAAGTTCAAATTAAACTAGACCTTATAATTTGAACATACTTTATAGGTAAATGACCACTACAATTTATAAATATTAAATTATGTACCATAATTTTAAAAAATTCAATGAATCTAATTAGTTTTAAGAACTTTAAAGGTTGAATCCATAATACTTTAATCATAGATTAACCTCTACCTGTTGGGAGTCGCTAGCTTTGTTTCTCAAGAATTCAGGCGTTGTTGACAAGGCTTTCGTGAGAGAACTGGGATCTTTCACCCAAAGGCAACAACAATCCAAGGTAGAAAATAACCACTTGTGTGCATTCAGACTGAAAGAATTTGCACTTTCAACACCATCTAGAAAATGTTGAAATTCTGGGCAAATGCATGCACTTCCTGCATAGGCTGCATCAATGTGTACCTGTTCAAGGCAAGATATGAATAAAAATGTGATTTCTCTAACAGCTTATGTTCTTAAATGACAAAGTCACACAATATTTCAACGTACCCAAATTCCATATTCTTTAGCGATTTCACAGAGTGGATGCAATGGATCAACAACAGTTGTTGAAGTAGTTCCAATAGTTGCACAGAGAAATAAGGGTACTAATCCATTTTTTATATCTTTCTGAATTGCTCCACGTAATGATTCTGGGCAGAGGGCAAACTCTGTAGCTTTTGTTGTTGGGATAGCTCGAAAATTTTCTGGTCTAATTCCAGATATCTTAACAGACTTTTGGAAAGAAGAATGAGTTTGATCAGATGCATAAACTACTAGTTTCCCAATGTTCTCTCTTCCAACTTTTTCTAACATTTGATCTCTTGCAACAACAATAGTGCACAACATAGCTTCACAAGTTGTACCTATGACAAATAGTAAAAGGATTGGTTGGTTGCTTGTTAGGAGAGAGTTATTCATGTATTAAAACTAGCTTAGCAAATACCATATTTGGTAGCATTTTAGTTGCTTTGTATAAATTCAACAGATCAAGTACAGTGTTTAATTAGTTAAGTATTATTTTACAATCTCACATAAATAAAATATGTATAAGTTGTGAGTTAATTTATGCATTATTTTATATAGAGTAGAAGACGGAATAAATTATGCAGGGATTATTAGATAAACAAAAAAATACTGAAACGACAAATTTACCGTTTATAACTCCATACTTAAATGCATCTTAAATAATATTCATTAACTGTAGATCATGTAACTAGAGTTAGGGTCGATATAGTAACTATATACTTGTGATTCTAGTATGTCATGTTTAGTATGGGTGGAGTTATTCAAATACTAGTAGTAGGCATTTGGATAATAATTTGTTGAAGCTGTTAGAAAAAAGAAGTGTATTTAAAAGTTAAAAATTTATTTGAACAACAATTTCATTTTAATACAGTTAAAAGTTATGTGAGTAAAAAATATTATTTCACTTGAAATATTTCGCAAATAACTTCTTCAACATTCTTTGGTATTTCATTTCAATAATTTCATTCTCTTCGTGCTTTAGAAAATTTATCCTTAGAATTTTGTGATTACCTTGTATAACACCTCCACCACCACCAGAAAAAAGGTATGTCTTTGGAAGATTTATCAATTTCCCAAGCCAATCCATTACAATGTTCTCTAGCTCAGTAGCAGCTGGTGATGCTATCCAACTAAAGCCAACCACATTAAGACCAACACTAAGCATTTCACCTATAATTCCAGCAGTGCTTGAAATACAAGGGAAGTAAGCAAAGAAATTTGGGCTCTGCCAATGTGTCAAGCCTGGAAATATATCCCTTTTGATATCTTCGAGTATTTTCTCAATTGGTTCAGGTTGATTTGGGGCAGAATCTGGTACTAATTTTTTAAGATAACCAGGTTCAACTTGGCTACGAACAGGATAATTCTCAATGTTGTGAAAGTAGTCCGCTAGAAAATCAACCATCATATGGCCCTGTTTTCTAAATTCCTCAGGGTCTAGAAGAGTACTACTAATTGTGTTGCTGGAAAATTCACCATCAAGTTCAAGTTCTGGGCTGATTTTTATAGTACCCATGAATATAGATTTTGCTTTGAATATGAAGCAATGTGGGAAGTATCGAAGGAAAAGAAGCAAGAGTTGTTGTGTGTTATGGAAGTTCATGTTGAATTTGGTGAGCTTAAATAGAAAAGAGAAAGAGAGAGAAGGCTGCACATCACAAGGGAGATATTCTTGGAGAACATGTAATTTACACGGTTGTGAACACCATATGTTAAACGTTACACTACTGAAAATTTGAACGTGAAGCCGGTCCCCATTGTTGGATATTTCAAAAATTGCGTCGAGACAAAGTAAGCTTATTTATGTGTGGCTAGAGGCGGAGCCAGGATTTTCACTAAAGGGGTTCAAAATTTGAAGAATAAACACAAGAACTAGCCGAAGGGGGTTCTACATCTACTATATATACATAAGAATTAATTTTAACAATGTATAAATAGTATAATTTTTCACTGAAGGAGGTTCGAATGAACCCCTGGCCAAAGGCTGGCTCCGCCCCTGTGTGTGGCCATAGATTCCCAGATATTTTTGACTAGTCAGTTTTGGGTGAAGTTTCAACATATGTTTGGCCATAGTTTTTAAGGAAAATATTTCACTTTTTAAGAAAAAAAACATGAAATATAATTTATATCCCTATGTTCTAATACTATTAAAAATACCCATAAATTTGTATTATCATTTTATAATGAACATGTTCCATCATAATTATGTTTATTATTGCTGACTTGACCTATATGTATAAATGCACACATTTTCATTAGTTCATTAAAAGACAAGAATGAAACAATTGAAAATTATTGAAAGAGTGAAGTCCTAAAATTGGATGGTGTTACACATTGGACAAGTATCGTGTATTGTATGTGAGTTGTATATATAATTACATTGAGGAATAAAAAAGAATACAAGATATATTATAGTTAACATATATATTATAGTTGGCAGTAATAAATAATGGATTTATTTTAATAAAATATAAAAGTTATGGGTAAATTTTAAATTTTTAAAAATACCCAAAAACTACTTTTTCTAATTTTTGGGATTTTTACCAAAAATTCTTGCCAAAAAGTGATAATTATATGGTCAAACACTTTTTGCCAAAAATTTTCCTAAAAGCTATTTGCACTTTTTATAGCGGGCCCTAAATAGAAGAGGAAGAGAAAAGGATTCACGTCACTGGGGAGATATTCTTGGAGAACATGTGCGTGGTCCAATGGTCACACTTGGTCTGTAATTTACACGGCTGTAAGCAGCGGTGTTAACATTGTACTATATTCACACTTAGAAGTGCGTCGTCCCATATTCACACTAAGTGATAAAATTAACCCATAAAATTATAACTTGAGCAACACGCTTAATTTTGGGTTGATTATTGAAAGAAATTTACATATATGTTGCTATTATATTTACAGTTAGCAGCTATACTTCAAAATAATCACTTTTTATAGCTACTCTTTGTATTTTATAGCAAAAAAAAAAAAAAATCTCCTAACTAAAACCTAGCAGACGTCACCCTCCTCTCTCTCGCTACTTTCTCTCTCTCTCTCTCCTCTCCCTCTCACTCGTTTCTCTCGCGCTAATCTCCTCTTTGCTGAAATCATGGAGATTATTTTTCTATCACAGAAGTGAAATCCATCCAAAATTGGTGTTAATTGGCTATTGTGATGATTTTCCTTGTGATTGATGTTCTCGTTGCATTCTCTAGGTGTAGCGCCCCGAGACCAGACCCTGGACGTTACGGGCAATCCAGACCAATGAAGGCTCGAGAAGACCCTTAGTATAACATCATAAGCATATTCAATAAAATATTTGCGGAAAAAAGACCCATTTAAGACACAATTAAGAAATTAATCAAGTGTTGGGAATAAAATATTTAAACAACATCTACATAGGTTTACGAAACCTCTAACATAAGAATGAAACATCTATGCCGGGACATGACCCTGACAATACTATAAAACAGACGCCAAGGTCTAAAAATAGGGATTTAAACCGTCTTCCGGAAGATGGAGAGATCACCATTGCTAAAGTTATCCCGAACGATCCTAACACTGCAAAGAACCATGAGAAAGTGTCTCTGAACCTACATCATGAAATGATGTAGCGTCCGAGGATGGTCAGTACGACGAGTACTAGTATGCAACCAGGGGAAGGGACAAGACAGTTTATAAAGAAAGTCATAAGAGTCATAACATAAATAATAATAGAGAAAAATATGGGATAAGTACTCAAAATATTTCATGAAAACCATTCATTAACATTACTTCTGAACTAGATGGTTTAATCGACATGTTATACATAATACACCATGGGCTATGTGGGTCTGATCAACGCTCGATCGGCTGAGCCCCAATCCATGTTTGCCGCATGAATCGGGATTCTTCTGTATATAACAACATAAAGGCCTACATAAATCATCCTCGTAGGGGAGAAATATAAGGTCGTCCAATTAAGGAGCGAACCATCCCCTATGTCGGCAAAACATAAATTTCGGGTAATGAGCCTTTTGAACTAACACTTCCTTGATTAACCATCTAATTCTATTTAACCCCATCTTTTAGTCTTCTCAAAACAATAAGTAAAACATTCTCTAAGGGACATTTATCATTCGTAAAGCATCCGTTAAATTGATTTCATCATACCAAAACTTGCAAGTCATACATATCATGAGAAAAGACATCAAATACACCCTGAACTTGTCCCGAAAAGTTATTTTCATACTCAAACTAATCTGACGACCTATTACACACCTATACATATTAAAAGTGAATTTAATACCACCCTACGTGCTAATGTGGCACAAAAAATAAAAATAAATAAAAAATAAGCGTGTTTTTCTGTCATTTTTTCTTTTTTTTTTTCTTTGTAAAATAGTAATTCTTTTAAGATACCCCCCCTCCTCCCCTCCTCCTCCCCCCTCCCCTCCCCACCCCCTCCCCCCTCCCCCCCTCCCCATCCCCCAACCCCCCCAACCCCCCCCCCTCCCCCCTCCCCCTCCCCCCCCGCCCCCCCTCCTCCCCCCTTCCCCTCCTCCCCTCCCTCCTCCTCCCCCCTCCTCCCCTCCCCCCTCCCCCCCCCTCCCCCCTCCCTCCCCCCCCAGCCCCCCAACCCCCCTCCCCCCTCCCCCCTCCCCCCGCTCCCCCTCCCCCTCTCCACCCCCTTCCACCAGTCCTCCTCCCCCTCCTCCCCCCCTCCTCCCCCCCCCTCCGCCCCCCTCCTCCACCTCCTTCCCCCCTCCCTCCCTCCCTCCCCCTCCTCCCCCCCTCCCCCCCCCTCTCCCCCTCCCCCTCCCCCTCCCCCCCTCCTCCTCCCCCTCCCCCCTCCGCCTCCTGCCTCCTCCTCCTCCTTCCTCCTCCTCCTCCTCCTCCTGATTTTTCTCTTTCTCCTCCTCCTCCTTCTACTCCTTCTCCTCCTCCTCCTCCTGATTTTTCTCTTTCTCCTCCTCCTCCTCCTTTTCCTTCTCCTTCTCCTTCTCCTTCTGTCATGGCGCTGACGTGGTGGCGAGTGTAAAATACCACATATTATGAGAGTGGTATTATACGTCTCAGGGTGGTATTAAATTTATTTTTAATATGTATATGTGTGTAATAGGTCACTAGATTAGTTTGAGTGTGAAATTGACTTTTCAGGACAAGTTCAGGGTGTATTTGATGTCTTTTCTCTACATATCATACCATAATTGTTTCATAAAATCATAAATCATTATTCCCGTCATTTTAAAGGATTACATCACATTTAACATATCCCTCAAAGGTTCACAATTTTAAAATTAGCAAACAACACTTTCAAAATCGAGGGATGTAGAAATCCTTTTCTTTTTCGTCAAAAGCCAAAATTTAAATAGTAAAATAATTTATAAAAGAATCGTAACTTCATAACTCAAATTTGTCCCAACAAGATTTTCAAATAAGTAGGATTTCGTATTTCAAACAATAATCCTCCATTCTCAAGTATAATTAACAACAAAAGGGTAATTTCATAAAAAAAGTTTGTAACTTCAAGTAAGTTCTTCTTCCGAAAATCATTCAACAATTCTATATTCAAAAATCTCGTAAATATCACTTGTATTTAGGAAAATCAACCACTAATATACTTAGTTGAAAGAGGATTGTTCAACATACCTTGGAGAAAAAGATGGTGGAGAGGAATTCTTGGGATAGAAACCCTAGCCTTAGCTTTTGTTGAAAACCTTAAGATTTTTGTGAAGAATCTTGTTAGAAATTCATAATTAGCGATTAGAAAGGATTTGAAATACCTTGAAATACATGAGAGGAACGTACCTTGGTGTTGGAGGGTGAGGAGAGGAGAGAAAGCCAACTTAGGACTTGAAAGAAAAGAGAAGAATGAGAACTTTCGAAAAAATCGATCTAAGGATGTTTATATAGCATTTCTGTGTGCGCGGCCGCACAAATGGCGCCTTGACCGCGCGGCTGGTCGCGCAGCAATGGCATTAGCACTGCCTTCCCCGCGCGGCGGATACCTTGTTCGCGCGGCCGGTCGTGCAGACCGAGAAGTGTCTAGTAAAATGGGCATAACTTTTTACTCTGAACTCGTATTGATGAGTGGTTGATAGCGTTGGAAAGAAGACTCGAAAACTTTTAATTTGGTGGGTGATGGGTGGTGTAACTCTTCATATAATGGGAGGAATGATCGTTTGAAGTTGATCCTTGAATGAACTTATACGAAAACTTAATCGGTGGAGAACCTTTCAACTTAGCTTTGTGCTAGAGGTTTTGTAGGACCTTAATTCACATCTAAAACTCTTTTCACACATAGTACTTGACTATAACACCCAGGGGAGGAGCTACAGTATAATTGGGGGCTTTGGGCGAACCCAATAACTTTTGTTTAGACCCTATTTTTGTACTAAAAAATCAAAAATAAAATTATATAATCATTCCCTGTGAACCCACTTGCAAGGCAAAGTAGACGGTTTAGTGGTAACCGTGCGGTATCTAAAGCCCTTAATCTGTGGGATCTGTGGGTTCGAATCCCGTTGGGCGGCATCATATGTTGCTTTTTTTTTTGCTTAATATGCTCTTTGCCTAAAAAAAATTAAAAAAAATGCTCGCTTCCTCTCTTACTCTCCAAAGTTTTCTTCCCCTTGGGATCATTCGTCCTCGAATGAGGGCTGTAACTAGAAGGAAATTGTTGTACCAACTGAAAGTAAAGCCTTTTGACTTTATGGAATGAGTACTGGCAAGTCTGAACTGAACTGATTACTTTTGACTGACATGAACTGTACTTATTGACGTGAACTAAACTGAACATAATGCTCTTGGGATATTTGAAACTCATATTGATCAACTTTGAACTGGATTGATATGAGGAGCCTCATATAAGCTATGAAGAGATGGATGAGCATGAATTATGAGTGCAAAGAACTAGCATAGACATGATTCATTGCATGAGTAACATGATTCCTCTGAATGAGAAATACCAACATGGCCTGAGTATACTAGTCATCTGACATGGGTGTATAGAGTACAAACAACATGGACTTGGAAGTAAGTCTCATTCGATCTGAAGCTTCTAGACATGAAACCTGAGTACACTGGGTATGGAGTAAGAACATAACTACTCTCACCTCATATGCTACGATTGATAGCTTTCCATCTTAGCAACACCTTTCAACTACATAAGCTCCTCTGAATACTACACATCCTCGCTTACGACTTGAAATTTTTACATTGGCGCATATAGCAACTAAAGTCTTTATCTAACATCTTGTTTTCACCCTGTTCAAGCCTAATTTGAAGGCATAAAAAGCTACATCTAATGTGATCCTACTAGTCTAAATTACGAGATTCTATATGCTATACCCCTTTAGGAACTTTTCTCCCTAAACGTGATCTGCTCTTAGGTTTATTCTAAACTCGTCAAAGTATCTTTTTACATCTAGATTTATCCTCCAAGAATACTACTTCTCCTTATCACCTTAATAAATCAAGCTCAAGTTTCAACAAGAAGTCACTTGTCACTTGTCACACAATACAATCGCCCACAAGTATTCAACATCACATTCAAGCCTAGTACTATATTCCCTTCCCGGCTTCTTTATAGCTAAAGCTATCGAAGAATTCTCTCAAGCATCTCTGCAATCAACAATTCTCAAACTTCTACAAGGAGACACCATATATTCTCATCTAACTATTACACATAACTAATCCTTATCTCACATCTCATCTACACTTAACAACTTAGGTGAAACAATCACACCGTATCCACCACTAATAAGGGAACATCTATTACCTTTCATCAAGGCCACTACTTAGCTTCCTTTACTGACACTTTCTCCAACATAAGCTAAATATTACTGAAGAAATAAAGTGAGAGCATGAACTGCATAACATGCAAAAAGAGGCCTAACTCTTGACCATAAATATGGAGTATTAACCAAACATCTATAACAAGGGCATGAGCATTGGGGATACATGGATGTTGTTCAACCTTGACTTATACTTAGCGTGATCTTGTCACGTAATATAAGATCTGGGGAATCTAGTGCGATGAGAACGGGTACTTCATATGTACTGAATACACAATATGCAAACTGAGGGTTGTTCTGAGCATAAATATACCATAACCATCCATAAACATCAAGGGTGGACGTAAACAAAGTTTAGAGCAAGGAAATCAAAAGCACGAATCTTTCAAGAAGTCTGATTTGAGTATGTATATGATGTACCATGATTTTAATAGGCATTTTGGGTATATCATGGAACTCGAGTTTATAATGTGAGATATGGGTCTATGAATCATGAGCATCGTACCATAGACCCTGGATCCCTAGAATCTAGGAGAAAGATTTACATTGTTGAGAGAAACTATCGCTTCCAGTTCAAGGGACAGATCATGGACCAGAGACTACATAGAAATTTAGGTCCTTAGACATAGGCATGGTTCAAAGGCATAATACATGGGTAAAGTGTCCTCTTAAGCTGAAGTATCAGGAATATGCAAGAATAAGAGCGGGTCACTATGGCACGCATCATCTCTTCTGAAACTCATCACCACCAGAAACTCAAGACTTTCCTTGGTCCAACACCTCATCATCTCTCCCTTAGCGCAAAGGTCACTATCTTAGGCCTGCGGACTTATTCTGTAAAAAAAAATCTATAAGTACAATACTAGGCACTAGGGGTATCACTATACACATGGATGCTAATCTCACCCCAGATATTATATTTGAAAGATACCAACTCCTTTCTAGGACATTCCTTTCAGAGACACTACTCATAACTTACTCTAACCTCTATAGCTATAATATTAAATTTTAACTCTCTTAGGCGCACATATCCACGTTCTCTAACACTTAAAAATCTATTCTTCACTCCTTAGTCTACTAGCATTAAACCTCTAATCTCATATCCACTCAATTCAATAAATTTATTTTTTCTTAAAATTATACCAAGAGACTCAACAATGTCCCTTTAGATCTATAATTCCCTCAATTCTATTTCAATGGACACTAAATAATAACTACTTAGCCTCTTCCATATAAATCAACTCAAGAAAACTAATCAGGAACATCTAGCACTTAACAACTTAAAACCTCATCTAACAATATATTACCTCGGGCACAACTTATTCTTATAAACCTAAGGCTCTAATTCATCTAATGACTTAGCCACAATTCACTGCTTCAACACTATTTCTCACGTATATCATGCTTACACATTCAAACCTTCCCTAAGTTATCAACCTTATCCCTCTCACACACCATGTCAAGCTTACTAGATTAGTCTTATAAAAGTAACATTATCATCTCCAACTATCATTCTTTCTACCTCGGTGACCATCCACAACCCAACCTTAGTGTCTAGCACTAAGTAAGGTTAACATCACAACTTAGCATGCTATTCAAGCTTACACCTACCAGATAAAAATCAAGAAACACTAATCCACTAAAACTTTGACAGAGTAGTCAATCTTAATGCCTTCTTCAATATAATTATGGCTTACAAGCACAATTTCCTTCACCACATTACTACTGCACCTTAACATTTATGACACATCTTCTCACCTACTATATTGGCTTACAACTGCTAGATAAATTCAAGAAACTCTGGGTCTACTAAAATCACATGATAAGGATAGTCGATCTTAATCTTATAATATAACCCATTACAGCCCATTAGCACACTATTCTTTCTCATATCACATCTACTTACTCATGCATATATTTAAACAACCTTTATAGTTCTATAAACATCACTATGTCTCCCTCTCCAAATTTCCCCAGAATGAACCCTAAATTTATAAATCTGCCACCATTCTATCCTTACATTCACAACCTATAATTGGTCTATACTACTACAATAACCAGCCATTATAAGCTCCTTCCCTATTTCAAATAATTCAAAAACATATTAACTAACCACTCTTCTTGTAACGACCAGGTCCGTCATTACGAGTGAACTATTCATGCCAATTCTTAGAGTTAGAAAACTCCGAGTTTGGGAGTTTGAAATTCTGGGCTAGGCTAGTCTCGGCCAGTTTTGGAGCGAGGTATGGTCTAGGGCAATTCGGGTAAGAATTGGATTAAATGTCTTGATTTGAGCTAGTTTTCCATTTATCTAAGACATAAAGGATTCCGGAGGACTTTTCAGAATCGAATTGAGGTAAGTAGAACTCCCAGAATGGAGGTTAATGTGAAGGGGTTATTCTGGGACATCGGGAAAATAAGTGTGTTGTAAAATGGACCAATTTTGGAGACTTTACGGGTTTAAGTCTCGAGGTAGTTACAAGGTGGTTAGAACTGCTCACATGCCTAGCACATGGCCTATACAGATTTTCAAACTCAAAATAAACTAAGTACAAAAATATATCTAACACTTAGAAATATTTGAATTTTGAATTTAAACTCAACTGCCCCATGTGCCACGCACATGGGCAGCCTTGTGCCTTAGCCGAAATTCCTCATGCCTAACACTTAGAATAATTTCTGCCTTGCCAACACTTAGAATAATTTCTGCCTTGCCAACACTTAGAATCTTTCCACATGCCTTCATGCCACAGTCATGTCTTGCCATCGTCTAGCCAATGTCACTCACTGCCTGCACGTTCACTGCCGTCTGCCTAGCCAATGCCACTGCCTGCACGCATGCCTCATAGGTGCCATGCACCTGTCCTTTCCTTCATGCCTCTAAGCTACCTTACCAATACCCAAGCAACTTAGACTTAGCTGCCACTAACACTTAGTCGCTCAGCCAACGAACATTGCATATGCCAACATGTCAAGTCCAACGCCCAATTCCTTGCCATGCCCTTGCCAATGTCGCTTACGTAGAATGGGGGTCTAACAAACCACCCCCACCTCTTGAACTCGATGCCCTCATCGAGACTGTTTTAAAGTAGTCCTCGATTTCATCATCGAACTGCCACAAGTCTTTACTCTTCTCCCAAACAACATCTTCAACAGCCTTGCCTTTCCAATGTACCAAGAATTTAGTCTTAGTATTCTTCTTACTATTACCAACAAACCGGTGATCAAGTATACTATCAATATCAGCTTCATACTCTTTGCCAACAAGAGGAGGATCCCTCTTGATCTTGTTTCTGTCCGGATCATCCCCATCTTCATAGTAAGGTTTAAGAAAACTCACATGGAAAGTGGGATGAATTTTCAACCTTTCTGTCAGCCTCAATCTATAAGCAACCTCGCCCACTCTTTGAATCACTTCGAATGGACCATCATACTTAGGGATCAACCCCCTATGTCTTTTCTTACTCGTAATCTGTTTCCAAATTTGCGGAGTAAGTTTCAGCAACACTCGATCACCCATATTGAACTCCAATGAGCGACGATGCTGATCAACATATTTCTTCATGCACTGCTGAGCCTTGCGCAAACTATCCTGTGCTTCCGTGATCATCTCAAATCTGTCTCTAGCAAGTCTATATGCAGCAGGACAACTCCCTTGGCTTTTCTATTTTGCAACATCAAGTGGTGTCATGGGCTGTCTGCCCAATACAAATTCAAATGGACTTATTTCTGTTGTCGATGACTTATGCAGATTATAGCAAAACTGCACAGTGTCTAGGAAATCTGCCCAATTCCTTTGGCTTGCAGTCACATAATGTCTCAAATACTCTTCAAGCAAATGATTTATTCTTTCTATTTAGTCGTCGGTTTGCAGATGATTTGAAGTAGAAAACTTCAGATCAATCCCCATCATATTGAACAATGCTGTCCAAAATCTGCCCGTAAACCTTGAGTCTCTATCACTCACAATATCACCTGGCACGCCAAAGAACTTCACCACGTGCTTATAAAACAAGTCAGCAGGCAGCTCAAATGAGCACATGGCTAGTGCAGTAATGAAGATTGAATACTTTGAGAATCTGTCCACCACCACCATAATAGATGCCATGCCATTAACCTTTGGTAAACCTGAAATAAAATCCATAGAAACAGATAACCACATCCATTCCGGAATAGGTAAAGGTTGCAGCAACCCCGCCTCTTTCTTACGTTCAGTCTTGTCCTTTTGGCATATATGACAAGTCTTAACATAAGCTTCAATATCGTCTTCCATCTTAGGCCAGAAATAAACACGGGACAATAGAGCCAACATCCTCTCAACACCCGAATGTCCATCCCACGTAGTGTCATGCGCCTTCTTCATTAAGTCTCTATGCAGCCCACCACCATTAGGTACTATGATCCTCCCCCCTTTAAAATGGAGCAGATCGTCCTCGATCTAATATTGCCTCAATGTACCCTCTTGAACTTGACCCATCCACTTAACATAGAGTGAGTCATTTAATACACACAACCTGATTCTATCAAGAAAATCAGTCTCAAGCTTCAAAATGGAATATACGGCAACAAATACCTTTTTGTGACTCAAAGCATCCGCAACTTGATTATGCTTCCCCGGATTATGCTCCCACATAAAGTCATATTCAGCCAAGAAATCTTGCCACCTTGCCTGCTTTGGACTCAACTTTTTTTGCATTTTGAAAAATGTATTGGCCACATTATCCGTCCGCACCACAAAGTGTGTACCAAGCAAATATACCCGCCAAATCTACAAGCAATGTACAACAGCAACCATCTCCTTCTCATGAGTGGAATACCGCTACTCTGTATCATTTAATTTCCTGCTTTTGAAGGCCACCGGATGGCCTTCTTGCACCAACACACCTCCAACAGCCTTGTCAGAAGCATCAGTATGTACTTCAAATGGCAACTCAAAGTCTGGCAACCTTAATATCGGTTCTAAAGCAATGGCCCCTTTCAATGCTTGGAACGCAGCTTCACATCTTCCCGACCACACTCATTTGACATCTTTCTTTAGCAAATCTGTCAAGGCAGCAGCCTTCTTTGAATAACCCGCAATGAATTTTCTGTAATAGTTAGCCAAACCAAGGAAAGATCTCAAGCCTTTGACGCAATTGGGAGCCTGCCAATCAGCAATAGCGTGCACCTTTATTGGGTCCATCCGCACCTAATTTTGACTCACCAAATGCCCAAGAAACTTGATTTCTTTTTGAGCAAACTCACACTTCTCCATCTTAACATAGAGTTGGTACTCCCTCAAATGAGACAGCACTACACTCAAATGTTTAACATGTTCATCCAGCAACCGACTATAAATAACGATGTCGTCTAAGTAAACTATGATGAAGTCATCAAGATACTTAAATAGTACATCATTCATTAAATTACAGAAAGTAGCCGGGGCATTAGTTAGCCCAAATGGCATTACAAGAAACTCATATGAGCCATACCTAGTCACATATATGGTCTTAGACTCATTACCCTCCGTTATCCTAACTTGCCAATAGCCTGCCCTAAGATCTAACTTAGTGAACCAACATGCCTTGCTTAGCCTATCCATAATATCCTGCAACAACGGAACTGGATATTTGTTCTTCACCGTCGCCTTGTTCAAAGCCCTGTAGTCCACACACATCCTTAGCGACCCATCCTACTATTTCTGAAACAAAACAGGTGCACCATAGGGAGCTTTAGAAGGTTGAATCATTCTGGCATCCAGCAACTCATTCAATTGTTTACGTAGTTCAACAAACTCCTTAGGAGCCATACGATAAGGAGCTTGGGCAGGAGCAATTGATCCTGGCAGCAACTCAATTTTATGATCAATATCCCTCCTCAGAGGCAACATCTTTGGCAATTCAGGCGGCATAACATCAACAAATTGTTTCAGCAAACTTGCCAAACAATCCAGTTTGATCTCAACTAAGGCAGCAAGGAATGTTTCTTCTCCCTTTCTTAAGCCTTTATCAACAACAATAGAGGACAACATTGGAGTCTTGTACTTCTTCAACTTTCCATCCTCGTCATAAGGATGAACAACCCTTATGAAACTTGAGTTTGCATCATCCATCACCATCACTCCATCTAAATGAGGGAATGGAACAAAGTGATATTTCTTCAAGAAATCAATTCCAAGTATAACTTCGAAATCTCCCAGTGGCATAACCATCAAGTTGTACTTTCCAACCCAACTTCCTATAATCAGTGACATATCGTAAGCCATTCCCACAATCGACTTAGCCTTCGCGTTAACAGTTTGGACATAAGACGGACAACTCTTTAACTTCAGTCCGTATTTTGCAGCAACTTTAACATCAACAAACATGTAAGTAGCTCTGGTATCCACCATTACCACTATACGCTTGCCACAAACTTTCATTTCGATATGAATCAAGGCAGCATAAGGATTAGAAGCCTTTGAAGACTCACCAACAACATTTAGCAAAGATAATTGATTAAAGGACAAACCCAACGGATTTGCCAAGGCAGCCACGACTCCCTCTCCATCCTCATCTCCATTCACATTTCCAGAAAGTATAGCGTTCACTCTTTCACGATTGGGACAACTCTTGGCCAAATGTGATCCACCACAAGTCCAACAACCCTTAGAATTCCCATCTTTCCCCTTGTTCTTGTTATTTCCAGCATTTATCACAACTTTTCCCTTGTCTCCATGATCTTTTCGTCCTTCTTTCCTCTATTCCCCTTTCTTTTCTACCTTCTTCTTAGACTTAGAAGTAGTAGGAATTTCAGAATTGGGACGAGTTGAGCGAAAATCCACCAATAAATCAGCAGCAGCAATTGCACTAGTCAAGTCTTTCACATTCTGCCTAGGCAACTCATTTTGTGCCCATCTTTGCATTCTCGAAATAAAATTGTGCAACTTGTCCTCATCCGACATGTTTTGAATATCCAACATCAAAGAAGTAAATTCTATAATATAGTCACGAACAGATTCGTTTTGCCTTAGCCTTTTCAATCGGTCTCTATTAATCCATGAGGCATTGCTAGGAAGGAACTGGTCCTTCATTTCCTTCTTCAACTTAGCCCAAGTATTAATCTTAGGCCTGCTAGCACTCTCATCGTCCGCAGTTCTGGTTCTCCACCAAAGTTTAGCATCACCCGTCAGGTACATCATAGTGATATTTAACTTATCATTTTCAGAAATTCAGGTAGTTGAGAAATACTGCTCCATGTCCCAAAGGAAATTCTCCAATTCCTTGGCATTTCTAGCACCACCAAAAGACTTAGGGTCTGGAATTTTCAACTTGGAATGATCATCACGATTCTGCCCAGAAGCAACCACAACACGTCGCAGCACCACAATTTCTACATGCAAGTTTTCATTTTCCTTGCGGAATTTATCCATCTGAAAATTCACAGCCTCACGAAAGTTCACCACTTCCCCCATGACCTCAAAAATACGTTCATCATCGTCATGATGAAATCCTTCAAGTTCTATCTGCAAATTATAAATCTAGGTGATTATATCCACCAGATCTGGATCACTGGCCTGTTTGTCAGTCAAGCAAACCAGTGCCTCAATTCGTGTCACTTTTTCATTCAGTTCAGCGTTCGTCACCATTATCACAGCCTTCGCTCTGATACCAGTTGATACAGGGTCGATTTTTTCTTTGGCACCACTGCACGACAGTCACACACTTACTGCATGACTTCAACCTACTCAACGCACACAAGTCTTTTAGACTTAGACAAATTTAGACAACACTTTAAAGCAGTAAAAACACAAGTCTTTACAGGAATAAATTCCCAACCTTTTTATTATACTCGCAGCATAATACAAAAGGACACACACGAATTTCACTAAGGCATTTACACTCTCAAAAATTGGATAATGCCTTAGCCGAATTCTGCCTACATATAAATCATCACAAAGGCAGTTACAACTGCTCACATGCCTAGCACATGGCCTATACATATTGTCAAACCCAAAATAAACTAAGTACATAAATATATCTAACACTTAGAAACATTTGAATTTCGAATTTAAACTCAACTGACCTATGTGCCACACACATGGGCAGCCTTGTGCCTTAGCCGAAATTCCTCATGCCAAACACTTAGAATAATTTCTACCTTGACAACACTTAGAATATTTTCCAGCTTCTGTTTTGCCATGCCTTCATGCCACAGTCATGTCTTGCCATCGTCTAGCCAATGCCATTGCCTGCGCACACTGCCTGCATGTTCACTGTCGTCTTCCTAGCCGATGCCACTGCCTGCACACATACCCCATAGGCCATGCGCCCGTCCTTGCCCTCATGCCTCTAAGCTGCCTTGCCAACACCCAAGCAACTTAGACTTAGCTGCCACTAACACTTAGTCGCTCAGCTAACGAACATTGCATATGCCAACATGTCAAGTCCAACGCCCAAGTCCTTGACATGCCATTTCCAACGTCGCTTACGTAGAACGAGGGTCTAACAATGTAGCAGAGAAAATACTGCTACAGCTGAAGTCAACATCGGTCAGCCTCCTCCATAGCAGATGACTTCGCTACAGCGGTACCGCTATAGTAGAGTGGACCGCTATAGTGGAGAGAAATGGGATTTAATGCAAAAACTTCCACAAAACAGTTCAGTTTTTCTTCAAAACATTTTGGGAGAAGAAGGGAGCAATTTTGGGAGATTTCCATCCGTTTTTCACCATTTTTCATCCTAAAGGTAAGGATTCTTCTTCCCAAACTCTGTAATATCTTTCTTATGCTATAGAATTGCTAGGGGTGGACTTGGGAAAAGGTTTGGGATAACATAGGATTATAGAATTCGGGGAAAAAGGAGAATTCTAGGGTGCTAGAGTTCTTGGGTATTGTTTATAGTTAATGGGAATGATCACCAAGCTTAAATTCTCTAAATGTATCGATATAAATGATTATCTTAGGTGAATTAATGGTGGGAAAGCCCGAAAAGGGTTGGGATGATCATGGTTTGGCCTGAGGATTAGGATTTTGTATAATCTGGGTAATTTAGGCTAGTTAATTAACTATATTGTTTATGTGTTTATTTCTAGACCAAGAACAAGCAAGGGATCATGGAAAAGAGAAAGCTTCGGCACTGTACAACTTGATTATTCGAGGTATGTGATGGTTATTGATTCTTGTATGCATTGTATGTTTGTGTAATTTGGTCTAAGTATTGAATGTGTTACATGTTTAGGGAATGATTAGGATTGTCTAAGAGTCCTGTTTTCAGTCTTGTGAAATGAACTAGGTGTTATTACTTGTTGGTTTACAAGTGTTGATTGTTCATTATTTGTGACTGTGTATTTATATGACATTCATTTGGCTCGGGTACCATGCCTTGTACGGGATATACTAATGATTGGCTCGGGTACCACACTTGGTACGGGAAATACTGATTAGTTGGCTCGAGTACCACGCCTGGTATGGGTTTACTTATTGCATTGTGCATTTGATTTGGCTCCATGAGTGGACCGCGCTGTGTTTATAAATTGTGATATTGCATTTTGGTCCTTGAGAGGCTGGGTTATTATATTGATTTGTGAGTTTGGTCTTGGGGTAGATCGGTTTGTATGTTTGACACTTAGGTGTTGTCTAGAGGGGATCCAAGGTGGGACGGGATATGTAGTGCGGTATAATTTTTGTTTATTGTGGATTGTTGATCTTAGTTGTGAAAGTGGATTACATGTGGGAACAAGCTAGGAAGAGACTTGTACTCTAGAAGTACCTGTTGGTTTGTTTACATATTTCCTGTACTGTTACTTGACTTTTGTACTGCTCATATACTGTTTATTTGAAACTGGCTGATGATCCTACCAGTACACGGTGGTTGTGTACTGATACTGCACTTGCGTTTCTTTTGTTAGTGCAGGAAATCTTTTGGCGATTGATGCACGACCTCACCTGTAGGCCTAACACTTCAAGATATCAAGGGTGAGATGTTCGATCGAGCTACCTTGGTTTCTTTCTTATTGGTTGTAGCCCACTTGTTTCGGGCTTAGACTATTACTTATTTTGGGGTTGCATCCCCGTACTCTAGATTTTGGTAGCATTTTGGTATGATGACTTTCAGATTCTAGGGAGGGATTTCCGCAGGTTATTATAAAAGATTTAGACTTTTTTGAATTGCTAGTTTGTTTCTTGCATTCTGGTTTTGAGCTGTTAGAACGGTTAAGTCCGGGGTCATTGATGGTTCGCTCACCCAGGGGTGGTTGGATGGGTGCCACTCACGGCGATCTGGGTTATGACACTTCTTCTATCAAATTCCATAAAATTTACTATCTTGCTACACTAAAACCCAACACCATATGGACATACCACCTCCATCACTCATTTAGTGGGTACAAGACTCTAGCTACATCTTTTGATCATTTACTACTTGCACTCTATGGCTTCTAAACTCATGACTCCATATATCCCTAGCCTTGGGATCATCTCACTACTCATATCTCATAACACCCTAATTTATACTTTCTCAGGTGAAAATATTATTTCAATACTCGCATATATACCTTTCCCTCTTGAGAGTGATAGCAGGAATAAAGTTTTTGAAAGAGTCTAGAAACACGTCTCACCTTGGCTCAAATACATGATTCATGAAAATAGGGGTTTACACTTAGAACCAATAAACTTTGACGCACTAATGGATTCCTCTCAAGTCCTTGTGTAGTTTCATAACCTTTTGGATGACTCAACCTGATAGAATCATATAGTAAAGAGTCTGAGCTTTATACTTCTATCACCTTAAAAATAAGGCGTACCCAGCGGATTTAGAGCATAGTAGGAATCTGTATAAGTTTCTTATGAAAAATACTATTTCACGATCTGTAGTATGAAAGAATGGAAAACATTTCCTAAATGAACTGTAGCCTCCTGATTATAAGTGTGGTGCACAACATACCCATAAGCAAGATTCTACTGGACACGGCTTCATAGACACCCTAGGACATTTGAACCGCCCTCTGATACCAAGTTTATCACACCCCGAGACCAGGCCCTAAACGTAACGGGCAACTCAAATCAATGAAGGCCTAAGAAAACCCCTTAGCATAACATCATAACCATATTCAATAAAACATTTGTGGAAGAAAGACCCATTTGAGAAGAACCACTTAAGACATAGTTAAGAAATTAATCAAGTGTTGGGAATTTCTTTTTATTCAACATCTACATAGGTCTACGAAGTCTCTAACATAAGAATGAAATATCTATGCCGGGACATGACCCCTACAATACTATAAAACAGATGCCAATGTCTAAAAATAAGGATTTAAACTGCCTTCTGGAAGATAGAGAGCTCACCATTACTAATGTTATCTCGAATGATTCTAACATTGCACGAAACCATGAGAAAGTATCTCCGAACCTACATCATTTTCATGATGTAGCATCCCAGGATGGTCAGTACGATGAGTACTGATACGCAACCTAGGGGAAGGGACAAGACGGTTTATAAAGCAAGTTATAAGAGTCATAACATAAATCATAATAGAGAAAAATATGGGACAAGTACTCAAAACATTTCATGAAAACCATTCATTAACATTACTTCTGAACTAGATGGTTTAACTGACATGTTATACATAATACACCACGAGCTATGTGGGTCTGATCAACGCTCGATCAGCTGATCCCTAATCCATGTTTGTTGCATAAATCGGGATCCTTCTATATATAACAACATAAAGGCCTACATAAATCATCCTCGTAGAGGAGAAACATAAGGTCATCCAATTAAGGAGCAAACCATTCCCTACATCGGCAAAATATAGGTTTTGGGTAATGAGCCTTTTGACCTTACACCTCCTCGGTTAACCATCTTATTCTTTTTAAGCCCATCATTTAGTCTTCTCAAAACAATAATTAAATCATTCTTTAAAGGATATTTATTATTCGTAAGGCATCCGTTAAATTGGTATCGTCATACCAAGACTTGCAAGTCATACATATCATTCCATAACCATTTCATAAAATCATATATCATTAGTCCTATCATTTTAAAGAATTAAATCATAATTAACATATCCCTCAAAGGTTGACAATTTCAAAATTAGCAAATAACACTTTTAAAATTGAGGGATGTAGAAATCCTTTCCTTTTTCGTCAAAAAACCAAGATTTAAATAGTAAAATGATTTATAAAAGAATCGTAACATGACTCAAATCTGTCTTAACAAGCTTTTCAAATAAGTAGAGTTTCGTATTTCAAACAATAATCTTCCATTCTCAAGTATAATTAACAACAAAAGGGTAATTTCATAAAAAGAGTTCGTAACTTCAAGTAAGTTCTTCCGAAAATCATTCAATAATTTCACATTCAAAACTCTCGTAAATATCACTTTATAGTTAGGAAAATCAACCACTAATATACTTAGTTGAAAGAGGATTGTTCAACATACTTTGGAGAAAAAGATAGTGGAAAGAATTTCTTGGGATAGAAACCCTAGCCTTAGCTTTTCTTGAAAATCATAAATTTTTTGTGAAGAGTCTTGTTAGGAATTCATAACTAACGATTAGAAAGGAATCAGAATCTTGAAATACATGAGGGGAACGTAACTGGGTGTTGGAGGGTGAGGAGAGGAGAGAAAACCAACTCAGGGCTTAAAAGAAGAAAGAAGAATGAGAATTTTCGGAAAAATTGACCTAAGGGTGCTTATATAGCATTTCTGTGTGCGCAACCGTGCAGTTGGAACCTTGACCATGCGGCTGGTCGCGTTGCAATGGCAGTAGTACTGCCTTCCCCGCGCGCTCACGCAGCGGATATCCGGCCGCGCAGTGTTTAGTAAAATGGGCATAACCTTTTACTCGGAACTCGTATTGATGAGAGGTTGGTGGCGTTGTAAAGAAGACTTAAAAACCTTTAGTTTGGTAGGTCATGGTCCATGTAACTCTTTATATAATGGGAGGAATGATCGTTTAAAATTGACCCTTGAATGAACTTATACGAAAACTTAATCGGTAGAAAACCTTTCAACTTAGCTTTGTGCTAGAGGTTCCTTAGGACCTTAATTAACATCCAACACTCTTCCCACACATAGTACTTGACCATAACACCTAGGTACAATATAATCTTTTGGGTTCAAGTCTAATTACACGCCAAAAATGATTGAAATCTTAGCTCGAAAGTTTGAGGTAATACACTAGGTTTATTGTTAAGCATTTTATGGGTTTAGAGTTAGAGCCAGCATCGAATGAACTCTATTTCTCAATAGTTTCACCATTGAGATACTGATTTGAGACTGATGATTGGAAAAAGGCATGATATAGTTGATCTGTGACATGAAAACAATAAAGTTGTCCATGAATAGATTTGAGCTTGGTTGTACCAAACATAACTAATATGATCATGAACATATTGAAAACTGAAATGACCATTGATTGGATACTATGTACTCTAAAGGAAACCATTACGCTTATTTTACCTTGGTGTCGTGTGATCTTTCAGTTTCTAATTTTCCCTCTTCTTTTGTCGTTGTCTTAGCGGCTTACTGCAGTCCTTAGGGGAAGACAACTTATCCTCTGCAACTACATCTTTGCGGTCATTGGTCAAGAGATTTTACATCTACTCTCGAAATCAATTTCTTTGCTCTTATGGGCCTCCATTTGTTGTACTCTTTGATAAAAAAAATATGAGAATTTGGATATAACATGTTATGAAATCTGAATTGATGCACAAATAGAATTACCAATGAGAGAGTTAGAAACATACAGATATATGACCAATTCCAATGTCAAATTTAGACATAAATTATTTGTGAGATCTAGGAACAAACACACAAAGCAGAGTCATACCCCAAAGGTTAACTTTACATCTCATTGTGTACCATATAGTAAACACAAAAACTTTTAACCTTTGATATTTGGGGAAGTGAATGAATTGATACATATAAAAATATTTACAGTTCAAATCAAGTCAACATGCAATTAACAAACAAGGGTGAAAATAATGCCTTGTTGTAAGGACAGTACCTAGCTAGTTCTGAGCAATTACTAACTATAATAATATCTTCTCAACAATGTCTGGATAAAAGAAAAAGATCATAGTAGATCTATGATTTTGGGATGATTGTGTTGAAGAACTTGATTCACGACAAAAGGTATCAAAACAAACTGTCTTCTCGCGTATTATAGAGTTCCTCTGTAGGTGACAGCTTTTCTGGAAGATTTAGTAGGCTAACTACTGATAATAGTAGTTGACGAGCTGTAGAACACAATACAACCACATGATTACAAAAGAGTGATTTACTTTCTTAATGACACAAAGAGAAACACCATAACCACCAACACCACCATAACGTAGTTGTGTGTCATTTAGTTGTCTAGCGAGATAGATTTCTCCTTGCATACCAGTAGTATAAGCAACATTCTCATAGTTTTTGGTCCCTTGTTTCTGCTACTACATTTTATTATGCTTCGACTATCATTTTATTTTGTTGTGGTTACTATTCCTTTTCTCTATATGCTTTAGATTATTTTCCCTATTACTTGCAATGTCTCATTTATTCTATTTTCTCCCTTTAAATCAACTTTGATATGTGTTACGTGAGTCGAGGATCTTTCAAAAATAGTCTCTCTACTTCCACGAGGTAGGGGTAAGGTCAGTGTACACTCTACCCTCCCCAGACCCCACATCTAGAATTTCATTGGGTATGTTGTTGTTGTTGTTTACCTCCTTTAATCCTTCGTTGAGTATCATCAAGATACCATTCTTGAATCCCACATGTTTAAGATTCTTTCTCCCAGAGAAAGACTGAGTAGGTGCCTGAATTATATAAACCAAAACATGGGCTCCCCTGTTAAAAGAGAGAAGTACAAAAATTCAGCTGATTTAGGCATATTGTCAAGCACCTTCGGCCCATCAGTTTATTTAATTTAAGACATAGTAGAGCCTGTAAGGTGAATTTCTTATCGACAAACAAGAAATACATCAAGCAAAATTATTCTTAATCCTTGTAGTGAAAACCATAGACTTGAGGTATCATCTAATATCAGAAGGATGAGAAAATAGAATCCTGGGTCACGAGCAGTGATTCGATTGATGATGAGGACAAAGTTAGCAAAAGAATGTTGATTTTTGG
The DNA here is from genome assembly GCA_003996215.1 of Jaltomata sinuosa. Classification (NCBI taxonomy): domain Eukaryota; kingdom Viridiplantae; phylum Streptophyta; class Magnoliopsida; order Solanales; family Solanaceae; genus Jaltomata; species Jaltomata sinuosa. The sequence continues at coordinate 77,773 of QJPP01007573.1, read as the reverse complement.
ACATAATTTTCTCAAGCAAAAGCCATTACATGATTAGTCAAAAGACGCAACAAATAATTTTTAAAATGTCATCGCCGTCTATGGGGATCGAACCCACGTGGTTAAAAGCCACGCGCTCTACCACTGAGCTAAGACGGCTGATATGCTCTATATGTTCTTTCAAATTATAGAACTCTATTGATGCTAGCTTTCGGACTTTTGATCAGTACTTTTTCTTATAATTTCATTTCTCATCTAAATATCATGTATTAAACGGGAAGCTTCAACTACTTTCCCTTTTACAGATTTAAATTTTAAATATTGACACGAAGATGGTAAACAATTTCTCTATCAATTAACGTAGTATTCAGTCATCAAAAAAGTAAATTTGATTGAGTATCGAGGAGTCATGAAATTTAAATCGAAATACCAAATGAAAGAGATGCATGAAAAAATTACCCGGCCTATGCTTCTATTCTCACAAAGCAGACCGTTTTGCTTCTGTTCTCACCCAAAGTAATGATTTGCATTAGTTGACACCATTTGGTTTTTTTTCACATTCTTATCCCAAAGAAGTTGTACATTGACATAGTAGCTTCTTACTTCATCTTTGTGCTGAAAAACAGAAAGTTACTGTATGAACTGTTTGCATCTAGCTTGTGAATAGTGTAATGACAAGTATGATAGACTTATGAGGAATTTCAAGAAAGGAAAAATTAAAACTGAACACTGAAAGAATTTGCAGAAAAGTAACATGTTTTCTGCCCCTTTATTGAATAGGCTGTAGTCAAAGTTATATACAAATCCTAAACCTTGCTAACCAAGAAAACTATCATAAATAAGGTAATAGTCTCTTAAATATATACAACATCCTAAAATATTCCTCCGCCTATTTACACACGTACTATTTCTACTAATGCTTCCCCTCAAGTTGGAGAATGAACATCGCAAATGCCCAACTTGCATAGTAGATACAAAAAATTTTGTTTCCCCAGCGCCTTAGTAAATATGTCCGCTAGTTGTTGAGAAGTGTGCACATGAGATGCAACAATGTGATCAGCTTCTATTTCATCACGAACGAAGTGGTAATCAACCTCAATGTGCTTTGTACGCTCATGGAAAACTGAATTTGCTTATATATGAAGAGCAGTTTGACTGCCACAATAAAAATGAATAGGATCCTTGTGAAAGATGCCAAAGGATCGTAACAAAGCTTTGAGCCATTTCAACTCACACACTATTGTAGCCATAGAATGATATTCCGCTTCGGCTGAGGAGCGAGAGACAGTATGTTGTTTCTTAGTTTTTCAAGAAATAGGTGAATTTCAAAACAAAATAAAATAACCAGTGATAGAGCGTTGTGTCACCGCATAACTTGCATAATCAGAATCACAATATGCATTTAAGAGCGCGCAAGTTGCTATCAGCTTATAAGAAAATTCCTTCACCTGGATTGCCTTTCAAATATCCCAGTACATGAAGTGCTTCCTCCCAATGTCGTTCCTTAGGACGATGCATGAACTGAGATAATATATTAACTGAATAACACTATTTAGGTCTAGTGATGGTCAAATAAATCAGCCGACCGATCAATCGCCTATATTTTTCAGGTACAACAAACTTATTATCGTTGTCCAATGCAAGTTTGTGATTCTGCTCAATAGAAAAACTAGCAGGTTTGGCACCAAGAATCCCAGATTCACTCAAGATATCGAGGGCATATTTTCTTTGACAAAGAAACAGACCGCTTGTACTTCTGGCTACTTCTATCCCCAAAAAATATTTTAATGGCCTAAGGTCTTTCATGTGAAAACACCGATGCAAATATAATTTGAAGTTAACAATAGAACCAGAATCATCTCCTGCAATGATCAGATCATCAACGTAAACAAGAACATGTAACGACAAACTATTCTTTATATAAAAAAATAAAGAATAATCCGCATATGATTGCACAAAATCAAATGTCTTTAAAGCAGTAGCAAGTTTTTCAAATCAATTTCTTGGAGCTTGTCGTAATTTATATAAAGATTTGCGGAGATAACACACTTTTCCTTGATTCGAGATTTCAAATCCAGGTGAAAGTTGCATATAAACTTCTTCATTTAAATCACCATGCAAGAATGAATTATGAATATCCATTTGATGCAACTCCTAATTTTTAGCTATAACGATGCTGAGAAAAACTCATAAAATTACCATTTTCGCCACCGGAGTGAAACTTTCATTATAATCAATGTTGGCCACCTGGTTGTTACGAAGAACCTCAAGCAGAGTTTTATACCGCTCAACTGTTTATATTTAATTTTATATACTCATTTGCATCTGATAGTCTTTTTCCCTAGAGGAAGAAACTCCAATGTCCATGTACCATTTTTTGCCAATGCATTAATTTCTTATTTCATAGCACGTCACCATATAGGGTCATGTACAACATCAGAAAACTTTGTTGGTTCAGTACCTGCAGTCACGGCTGCTAAAAAATACTTGTGTCTAGAAGAAAAATTATTGCAAGTCACATAGTTAGCTATAGGATACAGCGTATCTGAGGACTGTGAATTAGTGAGTGACGAACATTGTGTTGGGGGTATTTTTGCACCAAGTAACATGACATTTAGTTGTGTAACATACATAATCTTTTAGTCTAGTGTACACTTTGCGTTTTCGATGTCTCCGACCAAGAGCATCACCCATAGTAGTAGAAGTTTCTGTATCCATAATAGCAGAACTTATGTTCATATTTTCCTCCTGAGTAGGACTCGGAGAAGCAATCTCTATGCTCCTGTCTTCATTAATGTTAGGCTCAATATCGACACTCTCCCTTGAGTCAATAGAAGGTGAGTGATCATGTTGCATAAGGGAAGATTTTTTCATCAAAATTGACATCACGAGACAAAAATAAAATCTCTAATTTTCAGATCATACACATGCCATCCTTTCTTTTCGAAAGGATATTCAATAAAAATACATCGGTGACTCATGGAGCCAAACTTATCTCTATCACGAGACTTACAATGAGCAAAACATAGACATTTAAATACTTTTAGAGGCTTATGCGAAGGTTCTTTTTCAAAGATTATGTCATAAGGAGTCTTTCCCTTCAATATGGGAGTAGGAGTTTGATTAATAAGATAAACTGCAGTCAAGACACATTCTCATCAAAATAAGATTGTCAAATTAGCTTGGAAATAGAGTGCACGTGCCACATTCAAAATATAGTGATGCTTCCATTTCACTCGTCCATTTTGCTAAGGGTTATCAACACAAGTTGGTTGATGCACTATTCCCTGTTCTACATAAAAGTATGAAGGCAAGTGAACTCCTTATCGTTATCGCTTCTTAGTATTTTCAAGCTTTATCCAAATTGAGTAATAACCATGGAATAAGTTTTTTTTTATCTTATGCTTAACCTCACTTTTCTCGGCTATTAAGTAGACCCACACACCACAAGAAAAATCATCGACAATAGTAAAAAAATATATTGCACCACAAGAAGAAGCAATGCGATAAGGGCCCCACATATTATTATGAATTAATTCAAATAAATCAGCACTTCTATTTATACTATCAGAAAAATTTTCTCGTGACTATTTTGCTCTTAAAAAAATACTACACAACTCATCTACTTTATTACGACTACTGATTTCAAGAAAATGAGAAACTATCTTATCAGAGGGATGACCAATGTCACGCTCCGAGGCTACCCCCTTGATGTAATACGGGACCTGGGACCACAAGTGCCCCAAGCTAACCCTTGATCATAGTATAACTCAGATAAATTAATAGATAAGCGGAAGCATAATAGGAAGATCCGAAGTCAAATGTATAGATAATCAAGTCAAATAGGAATACAAATCCAAAAAAAAGGACTCGAATACTGTCTATGTCTGAAAAGCCTCTAACTGCCATAAAGAGTTGCTGGGACAAGCCCCCAGCTAACTCGAAATCTAAAATAAAAGCATAAAGATGGACGCTCTAACTCTAGTCCTCGAATAATGAGGACTCACCAATAATCAACTGAATGTATGGCGTAGTCTAGCCACGAGTCTGAGGGCAGGTGCCCGAATCTGCATCGTAAAAGGATGCAGCGCAAAGTGTGTCAGTAATATAAGATGTACTGAATATATGAGTCTATACAACAATAAATGTAAACGTGCTTGAATCATGCTTGAAAGACTGAAGCCATCATAATAAGAGAATTCATGAGTAAAATCATAGTTAAACATAAGACATAAAAATAGAAGATCAACTTCAAAAGTAGAGTATCATATAACTTAAACTGAAAAGCTTTCATACGGGAGTTTCTTATAACCGACAATAGACCATGTGAACTACATGAAATCTAACTATATAACCCTAGTTAGCAAAGTTGTTCCGAACCCTGCCAAGGTAAATAATACCATAATCTAACTATATAACCCTAGTTAGCAAAGTTGTTCCTAACCCTTCCAAGGTAAAGAATACCATAATCCAACTATATCACCCTAGTTAGAAAAGCTACCCTATACCCCACTAAGGCAAGTGCACCATGATAATAAAGAGTGGAACCACTTTCATAAACCCATTGGGCGATACATAACCTACGCTGGCAACGTAGTTTTTGGACTTGGGTAATCGAACCCTCGTTGCTCAGTGCTAAATACTACTCCCTAAACATATACATATAGCTCATAATACTTGTGATATATCTAATGTCAAAACTATTCTTAACTTATGTAGACATATCTCATTTAAAACAAGACATTTAAGCTTCTCAAGTCATTGGCATGGACCGTCAAGGTTTGCCTCTAGATTCACCACACAACTTGTCTCATTCATTCCCTTTAATTGAAATAGAGACTCTATGTTTCAATTCGAGTGCATGATGCCACTCATCACAAGAGAGAATCCCACTAACAATCATTCAATTCAAAAAACACGGGATTATAGGAGAACCAAGAAGACTCTCACTCTCTCAAGGAAGTTCAAGTGCACACGCATTGAACCATAGGCTTGCCCTTCATGTATATCGCCACTAATGTAGGATAGCCAAGCTAGGAATCACCAAGGACTTGTGAGTTCTGATGTTGGTTAGGGCTAAGGTGAGGATATCATTTGGTTCATGTGACTACACCTCCCTAATGCTGTTTGTTCTCATTTCAACACCGCTCACATTTTCTATTTACACTTCACCTTATTTCTCCCTCTCACAACCCAAGATTCCTCCTTTTTACTCATGATCATTCAAACTCCTTATACCGCCTTCACTTGGTAGCACCTATTTTTGCTTTTCAATTTGCTCATTGGATTGATCTTTTGGAGCAATTTTCAATTCGAAATTAAGGTGCTACCTTTCACTTGAAATGCACTTCATTTCTTCTTCTCATTTGATCACATGCACCCCCAAACTTAGGCATATGCCTATGTTATCTTTCGTTTCCCCCCCAAACTTAGGCTTTTAGCCTACATTTCATTTTTAAGCCATTAGGGAAGATGGGTGCCAAAATAGAGGTTCCAAAAAGGTAAAGGTGTTACAAGGTGCCAAAGAACGGTCATAAGCTCAAAAGGGGTTCACTAGGATTTGATGTCGTGGGAAGTCATTTAGGTAAAGTGACTGTCAAAAAATGCCTAAGGTCATCTTTCAAGATTAGTCACTCCTAGAATTTCGCCTTGAATCACATTCGAGGCAAGTTCTAGACGACACTTATGCACAAGAATCAAGGTAAAGCCTCACCACACAAGGCATCATGCCACAAGACTTCTTTCATGAGTCTCACAATTAATTGGGGCAAATGATTTTTGACAAGCTATTCCGAGTTCATTACACACTCATTTGTGATTCAATCAAGCCAAAGCAAGAGTATGCAAGTCATGACAAGAGAATGCTTTTCCTCATAAATTCATTTCAAAACAATTTGCCACGAGAAATTTTTTGATGAGCCCATTTCGAGACAAGCAACTACAAACTCAATTCTAAACTAAAACTTGGCATTTTCCCTTAAGAAAGTCGCCTCTCAATCTATCATAGGAAAATACCAACTCGGTTTGGCACAAAAAAAAAAGAAAATAAAAGAAAATAATCAAAACTTTTGCTCCTTGGGAAAGAACCGTGGTATTAAGAAAACCCTCAGAGTTTATCTCTAAACTACTATTAACAAGGTGATATCCGAATTGCGCGCTCATGATTCATTTTAAAACAAGCCTCGACATAGGCCTTTAGAGCATTTGCAAAGCATGGGTAGCAAGACAATGGAGCATGTAAGACCAACCCGGCAATAAAATCTCAATCAAGCCCGGTGAGGGCACAAATAAGCTCAGAATAAAAATAGAACATAATAAAAAGGGCCCGGCGAGGGAAATGTCAACACAACAAGAATCACAATAGTTACAGGCTCCCCCAAACTTAAACTAAGAATAGCCCCGATGCACAAAAAGTTATACAAATGAGAATGAGTTCCAAAAATTCCCTGAATAGGCTAATGATGATGACGACGCCTTCTTGAGTAGAATCGATGTGGTGGTATAGGAGGTTGAGATACCGGTGGAGCTGGTAGTTTCGGTGGTGGTATATATGCATGTACAGGTTCTATATGAAAACTTGCCAATGGTGGTATCGTAGGATCCCATGGCAGCTTAAGGGGACCAAATAGGTCATACACATACCATCTGTCATCTGCAGTCATCAACTCATGATAGGATGGCCCCATGTCCCAGCTAGGCCTAGGTGGAGTGCACCAACCTGGCACAAGTGAGTCGGGAGGATCCGAGTATTGCTGGACTGATGGTAGATCAAGCACTACTTCGATTTTGGATACACATTCATTGTCAAATTAAGTCCACCCCATGCACCAATCATCAGGGGGGCTAGCAACCCTTTTGGATGGTGAGGAATTTGGGGTTGGTAGATTAAAATTCCAATTTGATTCAACATGCGTGACCACTTGCTTGAGTTCCTCAACCTCCTCTTCTGTGGTTTCCACTCTAGCACATAGATTTCTCATTCTTGACACTATCAGTTTCAAGGCCAACTTGATGGCGGATTGAATTATGGTCGAAATGTCTTTGGCCAACTTTTGTAGCATCTCCTCATTCTTATTAGTAAGTAGACTCAGTTGTAGCAAGTTACCTGAGGAGGAGGTGGTGGCTTGAGATACCCCATGAACCATGCTCAAAGTGCCCTGAGACAAGGGTGAACTCCCTTCTTGATTATGCACAACGTTGTTGGCTCGAGACATGGGTGTGGTAGCATGTGAAGGTTGATCGAGATGCCTTCTTTTGACATGTGGGGAATCTTTATCCCTCTTTGTGTCTAAGCAAACCATCCCCTTATCTTGGCTGGCCTTGTCAAATGCTCGAAACAAAGGACACCCGATTTGGACACATTGAAGAGTTATATGCATGGGGAAAGCCATGGATGTGGAGTTATGTTGCACTTTTCTCTTGAGGTGTTCGGTGATGATCTCACCTTTATTCAAATGGAGTCCTCTCTTGATGTATGCAAGGAGAATGGCCATCTCTATGGTTACTTTAGTGGTGTGGCTAGTCAGATGATTCTTGTGCTCACAAAGTCAAGCCACATACGTGCTTCAAATTTGAGATCGGAGTGATGAATTTGTCACTTAGAGGTGGCCCATAATACGTTTCCTTCAGCAATCACACTAGCAACTGCAATGACCCTTCCAGTTATTTCCACGTATACGTTTTTCTTGAACCGTTAGAGCTTGGTTGTAGCAGCCCCAAGTCACTTAAGGCTTATCAAGACCGGTATTTCGGTGCCGGGTCCATTTGTTTGGTCGTATGATAAGTTTTAAAGACAAGTAAGTCGGCAAAAGTTATCGTAAGTTTCTTTAATAAATTTTATGAACTTTGGGTAAAATGTCTCAGGGCTTTTCTTCCAATATATAAAGAGTTAGAAGTCCCCCAAAGTACCAAATCGAAGGTCTACGAGTCTAGTTTCCAACGCACAAAACCTCATGTCCAACTGATCTCATAGTAAAAAGATATCACTGTTTTACCGCGGACTGTCTGGCAGAAACGGGGTTACGAACCGGGTCGCGAACCAGGTCGGGTCAAAATCGATTTAAAGCCTCAACTTCACGTTTTAAAATGCCACTTCAGTTTTGAAACAGTGAGAAAGCATAAGAGAGGGTTTCAAGAGAGTTCTTGAGTATCAAAATCGTGCGATGGTGAATTGCGAGCCTAAGTTTGAGAATTTATTAACATCGCGTGTATTTAAAAATATTTTATTTGAAAGTTGAATTTGGTAAAAAGTTATATTATTATTACCTTTTTAAAATATTTTAAAGGTTTACGAAAAATATTTTTGTTACGATATAATGGTATATGTATTTATTTTATAAGGTTTTTGTACATTGTAATATTTTAACGGAGATAGTAAATTTAGTTATATTGAAAATTATTATTATAATATAGTAAGTTTTATTCGAAATGATTTTCTATCAATTATGATATATTTGAAAAGTTGTATTTATTTTACTACAAACTTATGTAATACCCGAGTATATATATAACGAGATAAATAATTGAGGTGTCACACCTCCACTTCCATGTGGAAGTGGAGGGAGTGCACACCGTGGATTAATTGCCACAGTTGGCAAGTTAATGTAAGCATTAACAGTTGGTCCTCCAATTCTTTAAGTGGATCACTATCATTTTCCTTTAGGAATTAAAAAGGATTAGTTGAACAAGAAATGTCATTGGTGAGAGCATTAACCTACCACTTCAATAACCTCTCCAGCACTTTGCTTAGCCACGCTACCAAGTAAGAGTTAGAATACCTCTTGCATATGTTCCATCTGTGTATAATTTTGTGCGCTGGGAAGAGATTTGGTGGGGGAAACAAATGCTTTTAACACTTCTTTTGATCATCGAAAGAAAATCAATTATCTACGTCAAGTTATTCAAGCCCAAAGTCAAGTTTGATTTTGTTTCGGAGTTTTTCGGAGCGGTTCAGGATTGGATATCGTCGTTCTAGCAGCTTGTCATCGGACGACAGGTAGGTTACGATTTATTTTCCCTAGACTCCGCATATATAGGATAAAATTGTATTAATGGGCATCCTTGGGTTGGTTTATTAGGTTGGTACCACAGACCTCAACCGCTTTATTCATATCCTTGGGTTGTTTCTTACTTTCACCTGTGCCTATAGTGTATATATTCTGCGTACTGGCCTCACATGTGGTTCTGTTGATTTCCCTCTGGGCTAGTTCCTGTGTACCTTTCGTTGATTTCTATGACTGCTTGCTTCTATTCTGTTTGTTACTACGCTTTTATCTTATATGTGCCCAGTCGGCCTATGATACCTACTGGGTAACTTATGCTTCGCATTTGGTGCTCACCCTACCCCACCTGCATCTTTGGGTGCAGATCCTAGCGTGGGCCATCGTCGTTAGATCGCTGTGATTCGTGCTTGGAGATCTGTTGGGGACTACTTCAGACTGAGGGTGAGCTCTTGGCGATCGGAGCTTAGCTTTAGTTTATCTTTTGCTTTATGTACTCTATTACCACTCAGAGACATCTGTATATATTGTTTTGGATCGTTTGCACTCCATGTATGTAGTTGTGGCTCTATACTATGATACCAGGTCTTGGGGTTTGGTTTAGTTTCCGCATATGTATATATTTATATCCCTGTTATCTATTCTCTTCGTCTTGTTCCCTTATTTGTTAGACAGTAGCCCACTACTAACTGTCCTGGGCTACGGGGATTGGTTCACCTACCGGGGGTTGTAGGTGCCATCATGACCAAGAAATCAGGTCATGACAACTTGGTATCAGAGCTTTAGGTTCACCGGTGTCATCGGTATAGGAGTCAATGTCTAGTAGAGTCCTGTGGATCGGGGCGGAGACGTCCGTACTCAATCTTTGGGAGGCTACAGTGACATTTTAGGAAATTTGACTCTTTCCTTGCTTCTGTTTGCATGGAACCCTTGAAATTTCTGGAAATCTCATTTGTTCTACTTCATTCTTCTGCAGATGGTTTGTACGAGATCATCGGCATCACGCGGAGATGATCCTCCCACTCCAGCTAAGGGTCAAGGACGCCCTCGATCAGTGGCACCTGCCAGAGCTGCTAGGGTGGAGATAGAGCCCGAGCAGCATGTGGATCAGGGGGCAGCCCAGGTACCACCAGCTCCAGTACCAGCTCCAGTACCAGCTCCATTGCCCACTTCTGTGCCAGATCCAGCCGCAGCTCAGTCTCCAGATATTCGGGGATTACTATTACAACTTTTAGGTATGATTGGAGAGCGGCCTTCTGAGGTAGCGCAGACATCCGCTCAGGGGGAAGCCCTGGGTGCACAGAATTCAGGAGCACAACCTGCTACTATGGCTCCCCGTGCATAGGTCATTCTGGTCCCATCTGTTGCACAACCTCTTGCTCCTCGCCTAGTTATGACAGAGTCAGAGCAGAAGGCGTTGGGTAGGATTTTGAGGTTAGCATCTCCGAGGTTTGCTGGTACTTCTGGACAAGATCCACATGACTTTATTACTAATTGTGAGGAGATGTTGCATCATTTGGGTTTGTTGGAGACTCACGGGGTTGGTTATACTACCTATCAGTTAGAGGGCCCAGTGAAGTTATGGTGGAGGGCTCATGTTGCTTGTAGACCACTATCGTCACCTCCTTTGACCTGGTCTGAGTTTTATGAGGCCTTTATGGCCAAGTTCCTACCTCAGAGTGATCGTGAGCATCGCAGGGAGCAGTTTACTCACCTTATGCAGGGGTCTATGACTGTCTTAGAGTATGAGACCCATTTTCATCAGCTAGCACCGTTCGGAGCTATGATCATTCCTACCGAGGCAGATACGATTCACAGATTTGTATGTGGTTTGAGGCCAGAGATCAGGCAGCCAGCTGAGATATTGATCGCCAGTGGTCGGTCATTTTAGGCTATCGTAGACTATGCCCGCACTGTGGAGGACTTACAGCGACATGATCAGGGGTCCAGAGATAAGAGGCCTCGACATCAGGGTGTCTATAGTGGTTCCAGATATGGTGGTAGAGGTCCTGGCCAGTGGAGCCGGGGTTATCAGCCATAGCAGCACCAGGGTCAGTCCAGCCGACCGGTTCAGGCTTCCCTTCTGACTTTCGGTAGTACCAGTTCGAGCAGGGTCAGAGCAGCCATCAGGGCTATGGCGGCCAGTCTTCGAGGGGTACAGTTTCTGGGGCATCAGGCCGTGGTGGTTATACGGGATCTGCTGGTTCGTCTCGACCGAGTAGGCCGCCAGGGGCTTGTTTTACTTGTGGTGTGATTGGTCATTTTGCTAGAGATTGCCCTTAGCAGGGTACAGTTCAGTTGGCCGAGCCTTTACGAGCAGTTTAGTCCCCGGCTAGAGGGGGTGGTCATCAGAGTAGAGGTGGCGCTCCACGCGGTAGAGCAGGTGGTAGGGATGGCGGTCGGGCAGGTGGAGGTCGTCGTCAGTTTTACGCGGTCCCTAGGAGACCAGAGGCAGAGGCCTCAGATGCTGTGATTACAGGTACGATTTCTGTGTGCCATCAGTCTGCTATGGCTTTATTTGATCCTGGATCCACTTGTTCATATGTATCTGCCTACTTTGTACCTTGTTTGGAGTTGGCTAGTGAGCCATTATCTGTTCCTGTTTCTGTTTCGACCCCAGTAGGAGATTCTTTAGTAGTGGATCGGATTGTGAGATCTTGTATGCTATCTATTGGTGATTCAAAGACTTGGGGTGATTTGATGATTCTTGATATGCTAGATTTTGATGTGATACTGGGCATGGACTGGTTATCCCCTCACCGTGTGGTTTTGGATTGTTATGCCAAGACCATTGCCATAGCTGTGCCCGGTGTATCCCCGGTTGTGTGGCAGGGTTATGTTAGCCATGCACCATCTGGGATCATCTCTTATCTTCGAGCTAGGAAGTTGATTTCCCGTGGGTGTTTAGCTTATCCAGCATATGTCCGAGATGTTAGTGCTGACCCTACTTCTCCTGAGTCTGTTCCTGTGGTTAGAGACTTCCTCGATGTGTTTCCTACCGACCTGCCAGGCCTTCCACCTGAGAGAGATATTGATTTTGCTATTGAGCTAGAGACAGGCACCAGGCCCATTTCTATTTCTCCTTACCGTATGGCTCCTGCTGAGTTGAGGGAGCTTAAGGAGCAGCTCCAGGATCTGTTAGCTAAGGGGTTTATTAGACCTAGTGTGTCACCTTGGGGTGCTCCTGTTCTCTTCGTGAAGAAGAAGGATGGGTCGATGCGCATGTGTATTGATTATCGGCAGCTGAATAGGGTGATAGTGAAGAATAGGTAATCCAATGCCGAGGATTGATGACTTGTTGACCACTTCAGGGTTCAGTCGTGTTTTCGAAGATTGATTTGAGGTCCGTCTACCATCAGTTGAGGATTAGGGCGGAGGACATCCCTAAGACAGCATCAGGACACGTTATGGCCATTATGAGTTCCTGGTGAATCTTTTGGGTGACTAATGCCCCCCGCAACCTTTATGAACTTGATGCACAGGGTTCTGGCCCGTATTGGACTCATTGTGATATTTTTTATAGACGACATCTTGGTATACTCGCGCATAGTGAGATGAGCATGAGCAGCACTTGATGCCAACATTCAGGCACGTGGTGTCTAAGGATGGGATTAGGGTTGAACCCGGGAAAGATTTCTGCGATTTGTGATTGGCCTAGACTTACTACTGCTACTGAGGTCCGCAGCTTTATTGGGTTAGCAGGTTACTACCGATGGTTCGTTGAGGGATTCTCTTCCATAGCAGCACCCTTGACTATGCTGACTAGGAAGGATGTCCCATTTCAGTGGTCGGATCAGTGTGAGGATAGCTTCCAGAGGCTTAAGGCCTTATTGACTTCAGCTCCAGTTTTGACTTTGCCGGTTGAGGGTCAGAGCTTCTCCGTGTATTGTGATGCTTCTGGGGTTGGTCTTGGTTGTGTGTTGATGCAGCAGGGTCGAGTAATAGCATATGCGTCGAGGCAGCTGAAGGTTCACGAGCGCAACTACCCCACTCATGACTTAGAGTTGGCGGCGGTAGTTTTCGCGCTCAAGATCTGGAGGCATTACTTATATGGAGTTCACTGTGATATCTTCACCGATCACCGTAGTCTTCAGTATATCATGAGTCAGCGAGAGTTGAACTCGAGACAGAGGAGATGGGTCGAGTTACTGAAGGACTATGACTTCACTATTCTGTATCATCCGGGCAAGGCAAACGTGGTAGCGGATGCCTTGAGCTGGAAGGCGGTGAGTATGGGTAGCCTAGCTTCTCTTTCAGTTTCAGAGCGACCGTTGGCCTGGGACATCCAGTCCTTGGATAACCGTTTGGTTAGGCTTGACTTGTCGGATCCTAGAAGAGTTCTCGCCAATGTTGAGGTTCGTTCTACTTTGATTGATCAGTTCAGAGCCGTCAGTTTGAGGATCAGCAGTTGTGTGACCTTCGTGGTCGGGTTGTTCAGGGTGAGACCAGCCAGGCTACTATAGATTCAGATGGGGTTCTGAGGTTTGATAGTCGCCTTTGTGTTCCGAGGATTAGTGATTTGATTCAGTTGATACTTCATGAGGCACATTGTACTAGATACTCCATTCACCCTGGCACATCAAAGATGTATAGAGACTTGAGGCAGCTTTACTGGTGGAGTGGTATGAAGCGGGATATAGCGGATTTCGTATCTCGGTGCTTGAACTGCCAGCAGGTTAAGTTCGAGCACATGAGACCTGGTGGTTTGATGCAGCGACCTCCCATTCCTGAGTGGATGTGGGAAGGGATTACTATGGACTTCGTTGTTGGTTTGCCTCGTACTTCTCATGGGTTTGATTCCATATGGGTGATTGTTGATAGGCTGACTAAGTCAGCACATTTCTTGCCGGTTCAGACTTCTTATGGCGCAGAGAGGTTAGCTCAGATCTACCTTCGTGAGATTGTTCGGTTGCACGAGGTCCCAGCTTCTATTATTTTAGACCGCGACACTCAGTTCACATCTCAGTTCTGGAGGGCTATTCAGCGAGATTTGGGTACAGAGGTTCATCTTAGTACCTCTTTCCACCCTCAGACAGATGGCCAGTCCGAGAGGACCATTCAGATTCTGGAGGACATGCTTCGGGCCTGTGTTCTTGACTTTGGAGGTTCTTGGGATCAGTTTGTTCCCTTGGTAGAGTTTTCTTTTAATAACAGCTTCCATTCGAGTATCGGCATGGCACCTTTTGGGGCTTTGTATGGTAGGCGTTGCAGATCACCGGTAGGTTGGTTTGATGGTTTTAGATCTAGGCAACAGAGCACAGATTTGCTTCGAGATTCCTTAGATCAGGTTCGAGCGATTCAGGACAGACTCCGGGCAGCTCAGAGCAGGCAGAAGAGTTATGCTGATCGTAGGCTTCGTGCCTTGGAGTTTAGTGTCGGTGACTTGGTGTTTCTCCGTGTATCGCACATGAAGGGCGTGATGAGATTTGGTAGGCGGGGCAAGCTTAGCCCCAGGTACATTGGGCCGTTTGAGATTCTTCAGAGGGTTGGTAACGTTGCCTATCAGTTAGCCTTGCCTCCGATGTTTTCATCTATACATCCTGTATTTCATGTTTCGATGTTGCGTCGGTATGTCCCAGATGAGTCTCATGTGTTGCAGTGGGATTCAGTTCAGTTGGGTGAGGGTTTAGCCTTTGTTGAGGAGCCAGCAGCTATTTTGGCCAGAGATGTCAGGAGATTGAGGTCTCGAGAGATCCCGGTTGTTAAGGTTCAGTGGAGGCACCGTCCAGCTGAGGAGGCTACCTGGGAGACCGAGAGAGATATGCGGGCTCAGTATCCGCAGTTGTTTGAGCCTTTAGGTACCCCCTTGACCTTGACTTTCGAGGACGAAAGTCCTTTTTAGTAGTGGATGATGTAATGACCCTTCCGGTTATTTTCACGTATACGTTTTCCTTGAACCGTTAGAGCTTGTTTGTAGAGGCCCCAAGTCACTTAAGGCTTGTCAGGACCGGTATTTTGGTGCCGGGTCCATTTGTTTGGTCGTATGATAAGTTTTGAAGACAAGTAAGTCGACAAAAGTTATCGTAAGTTTCTTTAATAAATTTTCTGAACTTTGTGTAAAATGTCTCAGGGCTTTTCTCCCAATATATAATGAGTTAGAAGTCCCCCAAAGTACCAAATCGAAGGTCTACGAGCCTAGTTTCCAACGCACAAAACCTCACGTCCAACTGATCTCAGAGTAAAAAGTTATCACTGTTTTACCGCAGACTGTCTGGCAGAAACCGGGTTACGAACCGGGTCGCGAACCGGGTCGGGTCAAAATCGATTTAAAGCCTCAACTTCACATTTTAAAATGCCACTTCAGTTTTGAAACAGTGAGAAAGCATAAGGGAGGGTTCCAAGAGAGTTCTTGAGTATCAAAATCGTGCGATGGTGAATTGCGAGCCTAAGTTTGAGAATTTATTAACATCGCGTGTATTTGAAAATATTTTATTTGAAAGTTGAATTTGGTAAAAAGTTATATTATTATTACCTTTTTAAAATATTTTAAAGGTTTACGAAAAATATTTTTGTTAGGATATAATGGTATATGTATTTATTTTATAAGGTTTTTGTACATTGTAATATTTTAACGGAGATAGTAAATTTAGTTATGTTGAAAATTATTATTATAATATAGTAGGTTTTATTCGAAATGATTTTCTATCAATTATGATATATTTGAAAAGTTGTATTTATTTTACTACAAACTTATGTAATACCCGAGTATATATATAACGAGATAAATAATTGAGGTGTCACACCTCCACTTCCACGTGAAAGTGGAGGGAGTGCACAACGTGGATTAATTGCCACAGTTGGCAAGTTAATGTAAGCATTAACAGTTGGTCCTCCAATTCTTTAAGTGGATCACTACCATTTTCCTTTAGGAATTAAAAAGGATTAGTTGAACGAGAAATGTCATTGGTGAGAGCATTAACCTACCACTTCAATAACCTCTCCAGCACTTTGCTTAGCCACGCTACCAAGTAAGAGTTAGAATACCTCTTGCATATGTTCCATCTGTGTATAATTTTGTACGTTGGGAAGAGATTTGGTGGGGGAAAAATGCTTTTAACACTTCTTTTGATAATCGAAAGAAAATCAATTATCTACGTCAAGTTATTCAAGCCCAAAGTCAAGTTTGATTTTGTTTCGGAGTTTTTCGGAGCGGTTCAGGATTGGATATCGTCGTTCTAGCAGCTTGTCATCGGACGACAGGTAGGTTACGGTTTATTTTCCCTAGACTCTGCATATATAGGATAAAATTGTATTAATGGGCATCCTTGGGTTGGTTTATTAGGTTGGTACCACAGACCTCGACCGCTTTATTCATGTCCGCCTACTTTTGTTCCTCCGTTGCTTGTAGTACTTGCCGATATATTTTATTTACCCTTGTGGTCCTGTGAGGCCTTGTTGACTCTGGAACATAGAAGGTGGATTTTGGGAATGTCCGCGAGTCCCGGGCATAGAATTATCCTTCTAGGCTGGTTATGCTTGCTGAGTAGCTGTGGGCCTGTGCAGGGTCGATAGGTTGATTGTGAGCTGCTGGGCAGCTATTGTGTGTGATCATACCATTTCCATGCATATAAAGAGGTTTTATCCATGTTTTACTATGGTTTTGGCTTCGGGCCTACTGACACTATTTTCTAACCTTGCATGACCCCGGGGACCTGTTTTTTTTTAATGGAAATGATTTGGAAATGGTTTGATTTAACTTGTGAATATTCCTGGGTAAAAGAAAGTAAAATTATGTTTTAAAAAACCAGTTTTACGATTAACGCTAGACTCGGCAGGGCCGGGGTGCTAGTTGAGTTTTCTTGCTACTTGAGATGATTTTTAGCCTCGGTCGGACCGAGCACCTGAAATGACTTTCTACTGTTTAGACCCGGTTATGCCTGGGCACCTTGGAGGGGTTTTTGAGATATTTTCCTACTACTTTAGTCCTGGAGAGGGTCTGGGCATGCATATTCGAGACTGGGTCTCTATCTTGAACCCGGACTTGCTTCCGGACGACATGTTTGATACTGAGTTTTAGTATGGGGTCAGGGACCTCCATGGACCTTGCCATCCAGGCCAGGGGCTTCGGGATGCGTGTGCCGGAGGAAGGGTATACGGCGGAGTAGAGGTATACGGTCAGTGTCCTTCCATGAAACCTACCTGCTGGGCCCGATCGGCACCGGAGGAGGTACATACAGAGATACCATTTCACTTGAGATCTTCATGCATCATATCATTCATTGTTTGAGGCTCCACCCTTGTTTGTTGTTTGTTGATTGTACGCTCCGGTAGTATGGGATGCCGGAGGGTTTGTTTTCACTTGTTTGTGTTCCTCGGTTGTATGGGCGGCCGGGGGACTGTAGGTAGACTCTTGCTATTTACTTACAGAATTGTTCCCTGTTACGGTTAAGTATGGAATTGGTTATTGCTAGACTGTTAGTTTCTGGATTTGAGATTGATATGATTAGTTGAGTTTGATTCATGTCTCTGAGCATGCCTATCATTACTCTTCCCCTCTTCTTATACTTGAGGTTACCGGTATACCGTCCATTTCGTAAACTTATTATGTATACACTGTTATTGCAAGGACCCCAGGTGCGTTGTTTCTTACTTTCACCTGTGCCTATGGTGTATATATTCTGCGTACTGGTTTCACATGTGGTTCTGTTGATTTCCCTCTGGGCTAGTTCCTGTGTACCTTTCGTTGATTTCTGTGACTGCTTGCTTCTATTATGTCTGTTACTATGCTTTTATCTTATATGTGCCCAGTCGGCCTATGATACCTACTGGGTACCTTATGCTTTGCATTTGGTGCTCACCCTACCCCCCCTGCATCTTTGGGTGCAGATCCTAGCGTGGGCCTTCGCCGTTAGATCGCTGTGATTCGTGCTTGGAGATCTGTTGGGGACTACTTCAGACTGAGGGTGAGCTCTTGGCGATCGGAGCTTAGCTTTAGTTTATCTTTTGCTTTATGTACTCTATTACCATTCAGAGACATCTGTATATATTGTTTTGGATCGTTTGTACTCCATGTATGTAGTTTTGGCTCTATACTATGATACCAGGTCTTGGGGTTTGGTTTAGTTTCCGCATATGTATATATTTATATCCCTGTTATCTATTCTCTTCGTCTTGTTCCCTTATTTGTTAGACAGTAGCCCACTACTAACTGTCCTGGGCTACAGGGATTGGTTCACCTACCGGGGGTTGTAGGTGCCATCATGACCGAGAAATTGGGTCGTGACAGCAACTCATTCATATTCGTCATTCTTTCTGGCCACACATTCAAAGTACCTTGATTCGGGGATTGGTTCATCGTCCCATATGGCAGAATGAATGGCTTTAGGGGTAATGTTCACCTTTTTACCTCGTACTAATACTGACTTGAGGTATGGCAACTTGCTTAGAGAGCCTTTGTGATTTAGCTCATCCAGGAGGGCTCAGTATGAGGCATTGAATTCCTGGACCAACTCAGGAAAGTAGAGGCCTGGTGTATTGGAAAAGTGTTCCCAAGCTCTTATGCGTCATTACTTTGGCATATCCTGGAATTACTCTTGGAACTCTTCTACATTGAGCCCATTTTCCTCCAAAAATGGGTGATTTCGGAATTTGAGATAGTAAGCTTCCATTCCTCTGAGCCCAAAGCGGACTCCTGACTTAATGTGCTCAGCCTCTTGTATAGAAACACTTGCATTTGGAGTGTGCTTCACAACACGACTCTTTTGATGGTGCCTGTTGGAAGACATAATCCTATGGATGGGTGTTAGCAATATGCACTATGAATATATACATAACTAAAAGAAGTTAGGAATTCAGTAAAGTGTAAAACAAATGAGGGGGTTGGGGCTCATGCGAACCACATGCGGACCGCACAAGGGACAGTGTGTGTTGTATGTGCTATTTCATGAGCTAACAGATACCTACAGTTGGTTTTCATTATGGTGTGAAGCTAGTGCGGGATGCACCAACCAAAGTGCGCGTCGCACCAAGCTCCGCCCCTAAGAATAGTGATTGGTTCTCCATTAACAAGATGTGATGCCTTGTGCGCACCACACATCAAGATCTATGTATCGCATGCTAAACACACAAAGGCCCAATCAGAGTTTTTGGTTTCTCATGTTCTTGTGAATTCCGCATGTGATCCGTAGAGCAAGATGTTCTTAGACACTTGGCACTATTCAACAAACTAATCAATGAGAAACCAATGAGGGGGGCAAGGGATCTCATGACCATAACTTCTGGGTACTCAGACTTCCCTGGATTTTCATTGACAAAATAGAAAGCAAGAAAGAAACGCAATGACTTCCCTTAAGATGGATGTTATCCCGTCTATCATCGGGAACATCAAGCCTTCACTTGACCAACGGACAACCACAAATTCAGCAACAATTAACCCCCTTCCCGCACAAGATCATACACCCCAAATAGAATGCTCAACAAAAATCATGGGTATACAATCAGCGAAATTTAACAAATTCTCAACAAAAACCTCATGACAAATGACTATTTTCCCTTAAGAATGACGTCACCCAATCTATCATCAGGCCAAATCAGGCGTTTATCACAAATGGGTTACTCAGACTTCACCCCAACACATAATTCAAGGCTAAAAATCACTACCAAATAACATGCATTACAAAATTAAAGTTCTACCAAGTCGACACATAGCAATATCATCTATACAACTAAGAAATAGGGACCCAAAATTTTTGGACCTCACCCAAAATCAACATGGCAATTCTACTAAGCATGCTTCATAATAGGAGTTCCCAACCTTCATAAAAACAAGTATTTGACGTCGAGGAACTTACCACAAGTGAAGATTATAAAGGGAGGAGTAAAAATTAAAGCTTTTTGCTCTTCAACAATGGTGACCCACAAAACCTTTCCAAAGAGTAACGGTGATGATTGTGGTGGAGTGGTGGAGATGGTTGGGTGAAAGAAGGAGAAGATTTTGAGGAAGTTTGAGGGTGTTTGAGAAAGTTTTAGGAGAACATTTTAAGAGTTTGAGGGAAAAGATGGTGGAAGAAGAAGAGAAGATGCGGTTTTAAAAGAAAAAGAAGAAGAAAAGTTGGTTGGTTCATCTTCCGGTCGGGTTGGTTAACGGGTTAGGTCAATTAAATGTCAAACTTACCTCTTGTGCGCTGCGACATGCGGTTTGCACCAGACGATGTGTAGACCACATGGTGTATCGCATGTGCCCCTTTTTCTCCCTTGGGTTTGCCCAGGTGTCTGTTTCACCATGCGATGGAGGTGTGATGTGCACCTAGGCTCATGCGGTCCGCACGGCCTAGCGCACATCGCCTCTTGATTTTCAAATTCCTTCAGGCAGTCTATTTTGGCATGTGGTGCACTGTGCGACATGCACAACTGCTTGTGTGGTTTGCACAGTCCGCCGCACAACCCATCTTTGCCCTATTTTTCCCTTGTTCAATTTTCCACTTCATGAATTCCCTGCAAATCACTAAAGACAACAACAGGTGAAGAAATTTAAAGGAAAGACACTTGGGTTTGCCTCCCAAGAAGCGCTTGATTTTACGTCGTGGCTCGACAATAGTACCTCAACTTCAATTATTGTCGGAAAATATGCCAATTTGATTGGCGTGGCCCCATCCAAAGAAAGAAAATTGCTCCATCAACATCTTAGAGATGCTGTCATGATTCCCTTATGGCAATGATTCAAATGCGGGTGTATTAACCTCTTCACATTCTTCACAAACATTGTCCCACTTCCCCTCCAATTCTATCACCGATACTACTCTCAAATCATCCAGGGGTTTCGCAGGTTGGAAAATGTTGAACGTCACTATCTCATCCCCCAATCGAAATTTGAGTTCACCAAGTTCTACATCAACAAATGCCCTTCCCATAGCCAATAATGGTCATCCCAGAATAATTGGCACCTTCACATCTACCTCACAGTCCAAGATGACAAAGTCCGAAGGAAGAATTAGTTTGTCCACCTTTACAAATACATCAAGCAAGATTCCTATAGGGCGCTTAATAGACCTATCGGCCATGAGTAGCCAAATAGAAGTAGGCTTGGGGATACCCAATCCTAGCTTCTTTAAAATCACAAGGGGCATAAAGTTGATGCTTACCCCCATTTCACACAAGGCCTTGCAGAATACAAACAATCCAATTGTACATGGTATAGTGAATGAACCCGGATCTTCGCTCTTCGTAGCCACATTGCTAGTCATTACTGCATTACAACTATGTGATATTAATCGTGCCTATGTCAACCACCTTCTTCTTTTTGAGTAACTCCTTCATAAATTTAGAGTACCATGGCATCTGCATTAGAGCTTCGACTAAAGGAATGTTGATTGACAGCTTGCTGAACATGTCAACAAACTTGATGATTTTTTGTTATTTCTTCTTCTTATTTAGCCGATGAGGTACATACGTGGTCGGTATGCCTTGCACAAGAGGAGGATCGACCTTGTCATTGAAGGCCACTTGGGGAGAGGGCTCAACCTCTTCCTTATCATCATCACTTCTAACATTCTTTGAGGCACTCGATGCGTCAAGTTCTTCCCTTACCTCCAAAGTTTCAACAACATTCCCATGCACCACCTCTTCATTTTTGTCTCTTGGCTTCTTGCCTACTTTAGGAGTAGGCTCCTTTGGTTTCATAACCTGTTCTACAATGGGTCCTCTTATCTCACCTGTTGTTCATCCACTCCTAGTGACGATGGCCATAATGTGCCCGTCACATTTAGAATTGGTAGTGGCGCTACTAAGAAGTGACGTCTTCATCTCCGGGCTCATTTGAATGGAAAAATGATCCATTTGGACTTCAAGTTGTTTGATGGAGGTTGAATGAGAGCTCACGGTCCTATGAAGTGTTGAGACTTCACTTTTAAGCTCATGCACCCTGGAGTGTGTTGTGTCCACTTTTTTTAGCACCAAGGACAATATGTCCTCTAACTTGGAATGCCCGGGGTCGCTTGTGGTTGGTTGGTAAAGGGAGTCAGCTTTGATTAGGGTTACATAATGACTTTGGTAGTTGTATCGCTCACCATACCTGTCCTGATCATCTCTTATCCAACCTTGGTTTTCTTCCCTCGAGCGATAATACCCGGGATGAGAACTCGCTGACACAAAACTTAACTTGCCATCAACCGTAGTCATAAGCTCATCATCACTAGCTCGTATTTCTGGCACATTCACAGTACTCACCCCCTTAGCACCAATCACATGCTTTGCCAAGAGATCGATTTGAGTCATCATCTTGGCCATTGTTTCATCTTGACTTTCCCTTCTCTTCCTAATTTCCTTGGCCAAGATAGATGAGGCTGCTCCCAAGGTTGGCACATTTGCCTCTCGTGTATACCAAGCTTGGTTGGTTTTCGTCATCCGTTCTAAGAAAGTCGAGGCAATAGGAAATCTCATATCCATAAAGGTGCCACCTCCAAGGTTATTAGCCATTGCCTTGTTCATGGAATTCAATGATTGATAAAAACTTTGAAGCAAAACGTTATCTGACAACCCATGGTTTGGGCATAAGAGAAGCTTCTTTTTGAACCTCAACCAAGCCTCATGCAAGGGTTCATCCGAGAGTTGCCTAATGTTGATGATTTCATCTCTTAGATGCATCACACGAGATAGAGGAAAGACTCTTGAAGTGAACTCTCCAACTAACTTTTCCCAAGATGTTATGGATCCATCCGGCAATTCTTCCAACCATGCCATGGCTTCCCCCATCAAGGAGAAAGGGAATAGGCGCAATCGGATGTACTCTTTGGAGATATTTTGGATGATGTATGGTTGGCAAATCTCGACCAAACTCTGAATATGCCAATTGGCATCTTCATGTGCTGCTCCACCAAATAAGCCCTTCATTTGGATTAAGTGGAGCATGGTGCTAGTTATATTAAAGACAACATTTCCCACCATGGGGGGTAGGTGGATTGCACCTACACTCTCTTGCATCATAGGCTCAACCTCATCGGCTTTCATGAAGCTATCAATGCTCTCGTTGTCGTCGGCCTCGTTCATAGGCTAGCCTGCTCAATCAAAACACAAACAACAAACAAAAGTAAAAGAAACAAGTACTCTCAAATTGATTTCAAAACAACAATCATAAATAGCTATCAACTCAAGTCCCCGGCAATGGCACCATTTTTTATGAATGCTCAAATCATGCTCTCCAAGTAGAAGGTCACGGTGATCATGCAGCAAAACAAAATGTATAATCCCAATGAATGTCGGGGTCATACCCAAGGGACTTGGAGTAGCTAAATAGAGATTGTATCGAATTGAGTTCAAAGTGAGTGTAAATGCTCAAAGCATAAAGTAAAAGGATGGGGGAATTGGGATGTTGTCACTACAATCACAATTCAATTAAAAAGCAATAAAACAAAAGCGGGTGTACCAAGTTGACTAGACGACTAGGGATGCATATCCGATGGGGCTTTAGTTATGGGATATGGTGATTATCACTTCATACTTATTCTTGCTTAATGACATAAGTAGCATTGGTCATAAGTAAGAGTTAATTATCTCTCTATCAATAATCTTATATCTGATGATCTCAGTTAGAGCATCACCGGTTGATCAATAAACAACCAATCTAAGCTTGGGGAGGTCACACTATCTCTAGCTTAGACCCTTAAATGGGTAATTCCATCGATAAGAGCTATCTCTAGCCTCAAATCTGAGTGGAATCCCAAGTTCCCACTGGTAATTTCACATCCAAAACCATGAAATCCTTTCACAAGCAATCACATAGTCAAGTAATGAAAATTAATATTTGCAACCACCAATTTTAGGATTAAAACTGAGTGAAATTACTAGACCCATATCAATTAAGCAATTATAAGCAATAATAAATAACACCCACACCCATTTATTAAGCACCCATCATCAATACACCCCTAGACAACAGAATTTAGCCACTCATAGTAAGAGAGAAAGAGAAACCAACTGGGTAATTCAAAATCTCTTCCATTAGAGTTGAATCTCAAGTTCTAGATTCAATTTGAGCAGACAAGTGTTAACCAAGAGAATTAGATTGAAACCCTCTTCTCAATGGAGGTGAAAAACTTAGTCTCCAAGGAAAAAGCTCTTCAAAATATTCAGAATGAGAAAAGTTCTTAGAAATTATGCCTGAATAGGCCTTTTATAGTTTCCCAAAACATCACTAAAAATTAGGACAAAAATGCCCTTCCGGAGGTGTGCGGCGCAACGTGCGGTTCGCACGTTGTGATGTACACATTGCACATTGCCTCTGGTTGAACCAGTGACTTCAACTATCTTTGGGAGCTCCGTGCGAAGGGGGTGCAGTTCGCACCCCTTGACAGAATCTTCAGTGACTTTTGCAGCTTGTGCGGAGAAGGTGCGGTTCACACCTCGGCATATGCGTGTCGCACGACCATCGCATCTCCAGTCAGAATCTTCAGCTTTTTCGAACACTTCACACTTCACTCCTTTTGAGCTCTTTTTGGGTCCATTTCCTTGTTTATCATCATCTGTAAAAAGTACCTGCATAGACATCAATAAAGGCTATAAGAACCTCTAAATCTATTAAAAATATAGTAATAATTCATGGATATAGGCTCAATAAGTTGGTAGATTACCGACTTATTAGTACCCCATGCAATCTCACAATTTCCTTCACGTAGATCTTAGCCAATTGTTATGAATTGTAATCCACCCTGACCGGAATGAAGTGAGCTAACTTGGTCAGCCTGTCAACAACTACCAAAATAGAGTCATACTTTCTCAAAGTCTTGGGGAGACCCACCACAAAATCCATGGCTATTCTCTCCCACTTCTACTCTAGAATGGGCATTCTCTGAAGTAGTCCTGCAGGTCTTTTGTACTCATACTTTACCTGCTGGCAATTCTGACACCTGGACACAAAATCCGCTATGTCCCTTTTCATCCCTGGCCACCAATAAAGTTGCCTCAAATTTCTATACATCTTGGTTACACCCGGATGAATTGAATACCGTGAACCATGAGCCTCTGCCAACACCTTCTGAATCATGTCATCAACTCGAGGAACACATATCCTTCCTCTAAAATTTAACACACCACCTGAATCCAATATAGCATCCCTGGACTCTCCGGATATTGCCTTGCTCTGAAGCCTGCTCAACTACGAATCCTGAAACTGTTTGGCCTTTATCTCCTCTCTGAATGTGGATTTGATCTCAATACTGGCCAATACCCCACCTTGTTCTGAAATACCCAAGTGCATGAACTTGGACTCCAATGCCTGAATCTCCTTAGCAAGTGGTCGTTTGGACACCCCCAAACAAGCCAAACTACCCATGCTAACTATTTTCAGGCTCAATGCATCTGCCACCACATTAGCCTTACCTGGATGGTACTGAATAGTCACATCATAGTCCTTCAACAACTCCATCCACCTTCTCTGCCTCATATTCAAGTCCTTCTGAGTGAAAACATATTGCAGGCTGCGATAATCAGTGAGCACCTCACACTTGACACCATAGAGGTAGTGTCTCCAAATCTTGAGTGCAAACACCACTATTGCCAACTCTAAATCGCAAGTCGGATAGTTTTTCTCATGCATCTTCAACTGCCTAGAAGCATAGGCTATCACATTCCTATCCTGCATTAATACAGCACCCAAACCAGAATGTGAAGCATCACAATAAACAGTAAAGTCCTTACCTTCAATCGGCAAGGACAAAATATGAATCGTAGTCAGAAGTGTCTTGAGCTTTTGGAATCTCTCCTCGTACTTTTCGGACCACACAAATGGTACGTCTTTCTTTATCAGCCTTGTCAAGTGGGTAGCAATGCATATCCTTTACGAACCTATGAAAGTAGCCTGCAAGCCCCACAAAACTTCTTACCTTAGTCACCAAGATAGGCCGGACCCAACTCTTGACTGCCTCAATCTTCTGGGGATCTACCATCACCCCCTTTTCTGACACTACATGCCCCAAGAATGCTACTGAAGTAAACCAGAACTCATACTTGGAGAACTTCGCATAAAGCTTTTGACGTCTCAAAATATCCAACACTATACGGAGATGTTTAGCATGCTCCTCCCTACTCTTGGAGTAGATCAAAATATCATCAATGAAAATGATAACGAGCGAATCCAAGTACGGTTTAAACACCCCATTCATCAGACTCATGAATGTCGCTGGTGCATTGTTCAAACCAAACGACATCACTAAGAACTCATAATGTCCATACCGAGTT
The DNA here is from genome assembly GCA_003996215.1 of Jaltomata sinuosa. NCBI lineage: Eukaryota > Viridiplantae > Streptophyta > Magnoliopsida > Solanales > Solanaceae > Jaltomata > Jaltomata sinuosa. The sequence continues at coordinate 51,626 of QJPP01007573.1, read as the reverse complement.
TGAAAGGCATACTTAGGAATATCCTTGGGCCTAATTTTTAACTGATGATACCCTGACCTCAAGTCAATTTTTGAAAACACCAACGCACCCTGTAACTGGTCAAACATATTATCAATACGGGGTAGAGGGTATTTATTCCAGATGGTAACCTTGTTCAACTGCCTGTAATCTATGCACATCCGCATACTACCATCCTTCTTCTTCACGAATAAGACTGGAGCACCCCAAGGTGAAGCACTAGGACGGATAAATCACTTGTCTAGGAGTTTCTGAAGCTGAGTCTTAAGTTCCCTTAACTCTGCCGGAGCCATACGATATGGAGGAATGGAAATGGGGCGAGTGCCCGGCTCCAAGTCAATACAAAAGTCAATATTCCTCTCCGGAGGTATACCAGGCAAATCCACTAAAAATACCTCTTGAAACTCTAAAACAACTGGAACTCACTCAATAGATGGGGACTCCACACTATCATCCTGGAGATGAGCCAAAAAGGCTAGACACCCTCTTTCCACTAGCTTTCTAGCCCGAATAAATGATATTATTTTGGCCGGCTTAGACTTGTTACACACCTTCCCACTCTAGCCTATCCTTACCCAGAATCTCTAGAGCCACAGTCTTGGTGTTATAATTCAACACAGCATGATAAGGGGATAACCAGGTCATTCCCAAAATAACATCAAAGTCAACCATATCCAGGAGTACTAAGTCTACCCAAGTATGCAACCCCATAAATACAACCAAACAATTATGATAAACATGAGTCACAATCATCGACTCTCCAACTTGGGTAGAAACATGGATAGGGGAATCAAGGATATCATATATCAAGTCCAGACCCAACACAAAACTCATAGACACGTACGAATATGTAGAACCTGGGTCAAATAGTACCGAAACCATTTCATCACAAACAAGAATGGTACTTGTGATCACCGCATCTGATGCCTCAGCCTCGGTCCTCCCAGTAAATGCATAACAGTGAGCCCGATCATCAATCCGGGTAACTTCCCTAGCTAGATGCGCTGCACTCCTGCCCGCGCCTCCGTTCCCTCTATCTCCCCGACCTCCTGGAAAGTTACCTTGCCTACCCTGTGGACGACCTCTAGCATGACCACCTCTACCTGCCGAGACCACAGCCTTAGACTGCTATTGAACTTGATTACCAGTCTGCCTGTGAGGGCATTCCCTCTCATACTGGCCCAGATCACCATAATGGAAATAACCACGATCAAGTGTAGGCCTACTAGCAGAGGTGTAGGAAGCTCCCTGACCTCTAGGAGCTAAAAACTACTGATTAGCTCCTAGACGACTACCTGTAGAAGCTAGCAGAGCCAACTGAATAGGATGGGATGAGTATACCTGCTGATTTTGGCCCCTGGAGTACGAACCACTGTAATTTACCTCATTTAGGGGTTCTTGGCTAACACTTTAGCCTACCCCGCTTGCCTGACTCCCTCAATTTTATTTAAATAATCTGCCACTTCATTGAAGCCTTTCCATGAAGAAGTCATGTACACAGACAATACCTGAAGCTCAGTATTCAAACCCTTAACAAATAATCGAACCCGCTCATCCTCGGAACATAACAACTGTGTAGCAAAATGAGACAAGGCATGAAATTTTGCCTCATAAGCAGAGACTGACATGCTACCCTGCTCTAAATTCAAGAATTCATCCTTTTTCTGATCCCTCAAAGTACGGGGTACGTACTTCTCTAAGAAAAGTGCGTGAAACTGCTCCCAAGTCAGTGGGGGTAAAATAGACGATCGACACTTCATATGAGACCTCCACCACTACTTGGCATCACCATGCAGCTGAAATGTGATGAACTCAACCCCATACTGTTGCACAATGCCCAGTTTGTGCAGCCTCTCATAACAATCCAGTATGAACTCATAAGCATCTTCCCTATCAGTACCCTGAAGCGTAAGAGGTTTCAGCTTGAGAAACTTGGTCAGCATCTCATGTTCATTTCCTGTCATCATTGGGCCTAGTATTGGCCTAAAGAAATCACCTGTGCCTGAAGCTGCATCCATTCTAGGAGCCATAGGGTCTGTTGGCTGAGTGCCCAGAGCCTGATATGCAACACCCGCGGATATGGCTCCAGCCCTAACCAAACCACTCAAGAAGTTCTAAGCCTGCTGAAATGCTTCGGGCGTCATAGAGGGAAGGCCTGCACCTCCAGCCGGTGTCGCCTCTGCCTCCGCCTGCACCCCTTCATCCTTCACAACAACTTCCACATCTTCGTCAACTTGTTCCTGAGGTGGGTGAGAGGTTGCCTCTCATACTCCTGCAGTAACTTAAGCCCCACCCCTGACGGGTGTGGCTCTACCTCATCCTCTGCCTCTTCCCCTTCCTCTACCACGGACAGCCAGGCCCGCTGGTCTTGCTACGTTGTTCCTTGTGTTAACCATTTGCGGACAGAAGAGTGAAAGAGTCAGATACCAATTTGTATCACCAGATACCAATTGGAATCAATTATAGCACGATGGAAGAAAGAAGAGATAGTTTTCCTAAAGTCCTATAGCCTCTCAAAGAAAAGTACGAACGTCTCCACACCATTTCGCAAGACTCTACTAGACTTGTTTTGGTACAACAAGATCAACGAACCTAGGGCTCTGATACCAACTTTGTCACGACCCAGACCATCGTGAGTGGCACCCACACAACCCCCCGGATGAGCGAACCAATAGAGCTCAACTCCTAGCATAGCCTAACAACCTAAAACCAGTGTGCAAAAAGTAAACTAGCGAAGAACATAAATAAAACAACTCTATTAAAATATAAACTGCAGAAAATCCCTCTCTAGAATCTGAAAGTCATAGTACCAAAAACATCTACCAAACTAGAGTACGGGGATGCAACCCCAAATAAAGAACGGTCTAAGCCTGAAACAAGTAGGCTACAACTCAACAGATGGACACCAAGGTAGCTTGATCGAATAACTCACCCTTGATATCTCGAAATTTCAGGCCTACAGGTGAGGTCGTGCGTCAACCGCCGAGAGATTTCCTGTACTCACAAAAATCCAATCAAGTGAAGTATGAGTAGTACAGAAGTCAAGTAAGAGTACACAAATACGTAAACAAGTCAACAGATAATTCTAGACTACAAGTCTCCCCCTAACTTGTCCCCACATGTAAACCACTTCACAACTATGATCAACAATCCACAATAACAGTAATTATACCGCGTTACATACCCCGGACCCATCCTGGATCCCCTTTAGACAACACCTAAATATCAAGCATATAATCCGGTCTACACCAAGACCAAACTCATAAATCAATGTAACAAACCGGCCTCTCAAGGACCAAAAATGCACAACCACTATTCATAAGCACAACCCAGTCCACTCAAAGAACCATTAGTAAAGATGCAACAATACAATAATGTAAACTAGTACCAGGCGTGGTACCTGAGCCAACCGATACCAGGCGTGGTACCCGAGCCAACCATTAGTATATCCCATACCAAGCATGGTACCCGAGCCAACCGTTAGTATATCCCATACCAGGCATAGTACCCAAGCCAATCGAATGTCATATAAATCCACAGTCATAAATAATGAATAATGAACACTTGTAAACCAACAAGCAAAACACCTAGTTCATTTCACAAGACTGAAAACATAATTTTTGGACATTCTTAAGTCATTCCCTAAGCAATGCAAACCATACAATTACTTAGACATGAGTACATAAACACACAATGCATACAGGAATCAATAACCATCACCTACCTCGAATAATCGAGCTCTACAGTGCCAGAGCTTTCCCTTTTTCATGATCCCTTGCTTGTTCTTGGTCTAGAAACAAACACATAAACACTATAGTTAATTAATTGGCCTAAATTACCCGAATCATACAAAAATCCTAATCCCCAGGCCAAACCATGATCATTCCAACCCTTCTCGGGCTTTCTCGCTATTAATTCACCTAAGATTATCATTTATACCGACACATTTAGAGAATTAAAGCTTGGTGATCAGTACCCATTAACTATAAACAACACCCATGAATTCTAGCACCCTAGAATTCTCCTTTTTTCCTGGATTCTACAATCCTAGGTTATCCCAAACCTTTTCCCAAGCCCACCCCTGGCAATTCTATAGCGTAGGAAAGATATCACGGAGTTTGGGGAGTAGAATCCTTACCTTTAGGATGAAAAATGATTAAAAAAAACTGGTAGAAATCGCCCCCTTCTTCTTCCAAAATGAGTTGCAGAAAAACTGACTGTTTTGGGAAAGTTTCTGCATTAAATCTTGTCACACTCCACTATAACAGTCCGCTCCACTATAGCGGTACCACCGTAGCGGAGTCATCCACTATGGCGGAGGTTGACCGATGTTGACTTTCGCTGTAGCGGTATTTTATCTGCTACGACGGAGGTCGCTATGGCATAGTATCAACCGCTATGGCGGATAGCGGTTAACACGAGACAGAAAGTCATAAAATCTTCAAAACTGGACCATTTTACAACACACTTATTTTTCTGACGTCCCGGAATAACCCCTTTACATCAACCTCGATTTCGGGAGTTCTACTTACCCGAATTCGATTCCGAAAAGTCCCCGGGACTCCTTTATGTCTTAGTTAAAAGGAAAACTAGCTCAAATCAAGACATCTTACCCAATACTTACCTGGATTTCCCTAGACCATACCTCGGTCTAAAACTGGTCGAGACTAGCCTAGCCCAGAATTTCAAACTCCTAAACCCGGAGTTTTCTAACTCTAAAAATTGGCATGAATGATTTACCCGTAATGACAGACCCGATCGTTACAGCCAAGGTCTTTTCATGCCCTGTCGACATGTGTCACACGTTCCCATGCTGACATACTGGCCTCAAGTGAACTTAATTCAAATCGAAGTCATTAGGCCATGGCTAGATTCATCATGTAAATCTCTAGCCATGCCCAAGCCGCTCGAACCATCAGGTTGAAGGTCTAACAACTTCCCCCACCATATGAGCTCATTTTCCTCAACGAGGCAAAATGTAAATACGCCTGACTTTATTTTCAAACTGCCACAATAATGGTCCTTTTGGCTTTTCTCAATCAATCTATGTCAACTATGATTCTTTCTTACAAATCATCAGGCTTCAAACAACTCATGCTACATCAATCTTTACATTTTGATATATTACTTAATTTCTTCTCTTTATTTTTAGCATTATTCATTATTTTGTTATACCTGATCAATTCAATCCTGTTATCCTTAAAATCTCACTTATAAATTCAATTATATCTCCTTCAAGGTAAACATAACCCATGTGTCTTCTTTTCTTTTTTTCTTTTAATACTTTCTTCCTTTAAAGTGCATATATTGAAGCAAAATGCACTAGATGCCTATCAAGGGTGTGTTACGTATGGAGGAAAATCATATTTTCCAAATTATTTCGTACTTATTTTTTTGTATTCAATACGCAAGTAAAAAATAATATCCTAAAAGCATTTGTATATATCTATCACAAAAGAATGAGAATGAGTAAGGATAGAGTGATACATATTGTGGCGGGGAAGGAGGAGGGCATGGGGTTGTGGGGTGGAGTTGGTAAAGGTATGGGTAAGGTGGGGTAGATGAGGTGGGGGTAGGGGTGGGGTGGGTGGCGTAGGTGGGGTAGTGTAAAAAAACATTTTTTAATAAAATATGGGGGTGGGTGGGTAGAGGTGGGGAGGTGTGTTTTCGAGAGTTTTGGACAAAAATAATTTTTGACTTTAAAAATTATTTCGAAACTACGTTAAATTTTAAAACAACTTTTAGAAAAGAGCAAGAGTCGCCACTTAATTAATTAGAGGAAAATTAAGAAAACCTTTTAAAAATTTCTAAACTCTAAAACAGATAAAGATTTTAAAAAAAAGAAAAGGATTATGGGTAAGAGGTTCATATTAATACTCTTGGAAGGGTGTTAAAGCACCAAGAGATCCGCTAACTCGCGGTTATCCGACGATTTAAAACTAACTCTTATTTTACTAACTTAGAAAAATATTATTTATTTTAGAAAACAAGGAAATAAATAACTACCATTTGAAAATGGGCAATAAAGATGGCATCACTTTTTTTTAATAATTCTTGAAACTCAAGTAAGCTTTTGAGAAATAGTGAAAGAGGGTGATAAAGTTCCATTTTTCATATACTTAAAACGAGTCAATCAAATGAGAACCAAAGTTTAATTTAAGAATCGTTTATTTGATTAAGCGTCAGAACACAAACAAGAAATAACAATTCTTTAGGGGATTCAACTAAGTTAATTAAAAGAGTTAAAGTTAGTATTAATTACAAACAATTAACATGGATAAATTACAAGTAAAATAAGAGAAGAGTTGAGATTTAGGCCCATTTTTGGCCTATTGTAATAATTTGTCCAGCTATGGACTCTGCAATGGGTTCTCAACCCATTTTTCTTCTGTATATCAACACTGTTATATCAGTAGCTTCTTCCTTGCGTTTTCTGGTATACATACTGTATATAAGCGTATAAAATCTGCATATTTACTCCTCTTTGCTATCCTTAAGTATACACAGGTGTATATCAGCTTCTCATCTTTTGTATACTGCTGTATATCATCGTATACCAGCCTCGTTTCTTTGCATATTAGTCCTATTTGGACTTGGTTGAGACTTTGAATTGAAGGAACTAATTCTTGGGTTTACACCCAACGAAGCGGATGAGGGAATGGGGAGTCCAGATGGACTCGTTATACGTCACAGTCATGCAAAGAAGAAAAAGATGAGGATCAGCCATCTGATATTATTATCAAGTACGAACATAACTAGAATCTAACTTGACAAACATGCTAATTGCAAAAAAAAAATAGTGTTATAATAATTACTGGGTTATCATTGTTACATGAGGAATTACTCAACATTATTCACTCGAGGTACGCAAATAGAAAGAAAGATTCGAAACTTTAAGGGTGGAATTACACCGAACCAAATATGTTATCAACCATTTAAGTCTTCAAACTAAATCTTAGATCATTATCTGGGAAAATAAAATACACAAAACCGATCAACCAGTAAAACATAAAATGGAGAAAACAACTTCAAATCAAACCATCAAGTCAAGCTTTGTACATCAAAAAATGAGTAAACTACTGGATAAACACATACTTACTTATGTTAAGGCATAAACAAATGACTTTATGTTAAATCTAGCTTACAAGAAAGTCTTTAACAAATTCAGACCAAACTGAAAATCTAGAATTGGTATGGACTAACAGTTTACCGATTCAAGCTAACAATACACTTATCGCTTGCTCACGACAAACAGGGAGAGTAATCGAATGAGTAAGAAAACTTAACAAAGCTCAAAGATGCCTTAAAGATGCATAACCCCCTTTCTATTCCATGGAGTCAGGAAACAGACGATGAGAAAAAAAAGATTTGCTATTTAAACAAAGAGCAACCTAAACACTTTATGTACCAAAAGAATCCAAATCTGGATTTGAGACAAACCATTATGAGGGTGATGCTAGAGAGAAGCCTCAAAACAGTTTTATTCCTATTAAGTAAACCTTCAATTTCGAGCTAAAAGAGGTTGAAAATTGCTTAACAAAATTCTATATACGAAGCAATAGAGAGATCATAACTTGGTCGTATTCCTAAGGTCCTTTTGAGAGTAACTAAAGAGTTATCTCAAGACCTTGTTCTAGGGGCTTCACATGGTATTGTAGACCATGAAGGTCCTAGAATGTGGATAAAACAGTTTCATTCATTATTTGAATGATTGTTTTTCCATTGAATCCCACAAAAAAACAAACAGAGGCCAAAATATACTCCGGGAACATCACAGCCAACACATAGAGTCAAAATTAAGGGAAAAGGGAGCAAAATTAGAGGAGATAATTACATTAAGGTACATAAACTTCGGAATTAGCTACTAGGAAGATCTAGTTACCAAAAATCAAAACCCACAAAAGAACTAAAAGAAAATGCAGAATTTAAACAAACAGAGAAACTAAGAAGTGAAAAGACATTACCTCTTGTCGAGCAACGAGACTGAGACGATGAGCTTTGACACCGCTTCCACCACATGATTTCAGCTTAATTTTGCCAAAATCAGAAGAAAACTTTACTAAAAATCTCTTATTCGTTATAGTTAGAGAAATGATTCTCCAAAACTCAACAGAGAATAAAGGGTCTTTCCCCTTTTGGGTGCGAAAATCGCTTAGAATAAACAGTGAGAATGAGGGGTTTATATAGGTGTAGAATTTAGAAGTTGAGGATATGGCCACATTTTGCAAATGTGGCCATTTTAAGTTTAGGACATAGCCAAATTGATAGGAATTAGGAAAAATTCGGCTAGGATTTAAATGATTTAAAGATATAGGCTAGAATAGGAATAAAGACGAACTAATTACAATTATCCTTGAGCTTCTTTAAATTTAAAAAAATTGAAATAACGATTGTATTTAACACATAATTACCTCTTTTACAATTATGAAATTAATTTATTCAATTAATCTCTCAATTTTGAATTAATTTGGAGGAAAATCAAATGTTTAATCTTTTAAAAGGATTTCTTATAAAATTAAACTCTAAAATAGTTCTTCAAGTAAACTTATATAAATTTCACATAATTAAATATGAAAGATATAAATTGTTACTCAAGACTATCATAAAGCTGATTTGGAAAATGTTTTATCCCTTTTTACAAAATAATTATTTTGAAAATTGTTTAAAATTCAAAAAGGCTCAAGACTAATTCATAATGTGGAGGGTAAAAATTGGGTGTCAACAGTTGCCCCTCCCTTTGGGTAGGGTGAGTGTAATGAACCCTGGGCAAAGGAAATTGACGTTCCCAATTTTATCCGACCACAGATTCATCTTCGGGAAGCGGTTGGTTTTAGCACGAATTTCAAGGGATCATGGCTGAACTCCTGTATCAAGTTTCCTACATATCTCAGGTTTCATGAGAATTCAGGCCACTTGTAGTTCAAAACGCTTGATTTTACGCATGATTTTTTAAGGAATTCCAAACTATCCCGGTTTCAGAGTTCAAAGAGACCGGAAAGTTAGGGAGTAAGAGGATTGGGAGGAGTTTGGAATGCAGCCGAGTTTTCAACATAGAGTCCGCCTACATATCCCAGGATTTGAGAATTAGGCTGCTTGTAGTTTGACTCAATCGATGGAAAAGGTAATCTTTTATGCTAAGATAACCTTTGTGGTTTAAGGTGAGTGACAAAGGAATTGAGTTACGGCAAAGAGGCTTGCAACATCTTGACTATGAATGTGGCATGCTTCACACTCATAAATAAGAACTTACACGAACATAATTTCCAAAGCTCGAGGTACATTGTCACCCAGAATTAAAAGAGAAGGGATATTGCTTTCAATGTGAATTCAGAAAATACCCTAGATGCGAAACTGAAACTGAAAATATGAAAGATACCCACATGCCTTCTGATAGGGGTGTGTTTTGATTGAAGTGGAAGTCGATCTTGAACTCGCGTCCAAAGAGTTTGATATTCCTCTTTGGACTATGTCCCAGTTCGCTGCTAAGAAAAAGTTCCACATTGTGATACGTCCTTTTTGGCATTGTCCGTACCTGTGATTTTGTTTTGAGAATTTCATCCTTCTCGGATGCTCTCGAAAACATCTCAAAACAAGATGGTTAGTAGTAACATAATTCATATGAGGAGATAGCTTCTTTGTCATACCTCATCCTTGGATTACATTCGAATCATGTGTTGTGACGTCCTTTTGACGTATTTTGTATCTGTTGTTCTGGTTCGAGATTTTCATCCTCTCAAATATTCTCGGCAATACTTGTTTCTGCATATGTTGTTTATTGAAGAAGATGACATCCTTTCATGTCCCTGTCTTAGGAAATAACAACTTCCATAACAAATAGACATGATAGCCTTCGTAGCCATCAGATAGGATTACCGTTGTGGCGATTCGACATGATGATCTTTGAATATGACGACCTTCGTAGCCGTTGTGATGTAATGGTCCTCATAACCATTTGTAGAATTCTTTTGATATGATAAGATGCCCCTTTCAGCTATCAATAATGATGCCTTGCATAAACCTCGGGTAAGTCTAGCCCGTTATCCATATTGATGCAATTTATAGACATCCTTTTATATGTCATCCTCTTTCAGTTTTGACGAACGTCAACCTCGTTCAGTTTTGACTTGAAGGGATATCTTTAGCCTCGATGCATATCATCCCCATTCGGTGTTGACATGATTTATAGACATCCATCTATATGTCATCCTCTTTCAATTTGACTTTGAATGAATATCTTTAGCCTCAATGCATATCATCCCCGCTCGGTATTGACATGACTTATAGACATCCTTCCATATGTCATCCCCTTTCAGTTTTGACTTTGAACGAATATCTTTGGCCTAGATGCACATCATCCCCATTCAGTATTGACATGACTTATAGACATCCTTCCATACGTCATCCTCTTTCAGTTTTGACTTGAACGAATATCTTTTGCCTAGATGCACATCATCCCCGCTCGGTATTGACATGACTTATAGACATCCTTCCATATGTCATCCTCTTTCATTTTGACTTTGAATAGATATCTTTGGCCTAGATGCACATCATCCCTATTCGGTATTGACATGACTTATAGACATCCTTCCATACATCATCCTCTTTCAGTTTTGACTTGAACAAATATCTTTGTCCTAGATGCATATCATCCCTATTCGGTATTGACATGACCTATAGACATCCATCTGTACATCATCCCCTTTCAGTTTGACTTTGAACGAATATATTTGGCCTAGTTGCACATCATCCCCATTCGGTATTGACATGACCTATAGACATCCATCTGTCATCCCCTTTCAGTTTGGCTTTGAATGAATATATTTGGCCTAGATGAACATCATCCCCATTCGGTATTAACATGACCTATAGACATCCATCTGTACATCATCCCCTTTCAGTTTGACTTTGAACGAATATCTTTAGCCTAGATGCACATTATCCCCATTCGATATTGACATGACCTATAGACATCCATCTGTACATCATCCCCTTTCAGTTTGACTTTGAACGAATATCTTTGGCCTAGATGCACATCATCCCCATTCAGTATTTACATCACCTATAGACATTCATCTATACGTCATCCCCTTTCAATTTGACGAGCGCCAGCCTCTTTCAGTTTTGGCTTGAGTGGATATCTTATGGCCTTCACATGTGGTCTTTACAATAAGCATAAGTGTACAACATTTCTCATGACAGTTGAAGAGAACATTACCCTTAATGCGGTATTGGTCCTGTTGATTCCTTTCACCTGTATCTGCGCTCAAAGCAAATGATTAGTAGACACAGTATCGCTTTTGCCAGCGACTAAAGTCAAAACATCAAGGAAAGCTTAAAGAAAGCATTTGTAGTTAAAAATAGATGACTTTGTTTGCAAATGTCATCCTTTCTTTGAGCTGGTAGACAAACAAGAGGTCATATAAGTGAATAATTGAACCCTATCTCTGGGGGCAGTTATAAATACTGCCTTTGAAAATGATATGTTCATTGTTATCCATGATTTGCTGGAGATTTGATGAGGATGTCATGTTTCTCCCTTATCCGATGATCTCTTTGATCACTTCGTTGTCATGTTGACTTTTTTGGGTGTACCTGCACTCAGGGTAAATGATTAGTAGAAATAGTATCGCTTCTGCTAGCGACTACAGTCAAATTTTAGAAAAACTTTAAAGAAAGTATTTGCAACATAAATCGAATGGCCTTGTTTGCCAACATCTTCCTTTTTCAAGGTAAAATGGTCAAGCAAGAGGTCTTTCCAATTGTAGAGGAATGGTTGAACCCTGGCTCTGGGCACAACTACAAATACCGTTCTTGAACATATCATGTTAATTTTGATTCATGACTTGTTAGGAATTCGAGGAGGACGTCGCCATTCTTCTCCTTGTCTGGTGATCCCTGCATCCATAGAATAATCGTTAGTCTTGGAAAGTTCTATTGCCTTGGGCTCTTTCCAATCGTCTTGGCTCCTTCTTGTTGACTTTGGACATTAAGCTCTGTTGTATTCTTTCGAATAAAGGAATACGCTGAATAATTGGAATCCTTTGTTGACCTTTTATCGAGCTTGGGATAACCTGCATCCACAGAAAAATTATTAGTTTTTTGGCAGAACTAATCTGTGTTGGCCTCCTTTGATCATCGGCTCCTGTCTGTCTATCTTTGGGTGCTTATCATCTTTGGGCGTCTGGATTGATTCCCCGATTCACGGTAGATGTAAGACAAGATTAATTTTCAAAAGAGTAATTTTGACATAAAGATTTTTCAACTAAGTCTTGAAAAATAATGATTTTGAAGAATAATTTGGAGAATGTCTCTGCCAATCTTGTCATGTCATGCACTAGCTTAATGAACGTCCTTCATTTGAGGCCTTGATATATCTGACACATTATTGGCGAGCTCTAGAGATCCTTCAGCATCCTAGCTGGGAAGCTTGAAAAATGGTCCTTCGAGAAATATGTCGTAGTTGGAGATTAGTCTACTTGGACTTTGTTGCAGTTGAGATTTCTGAAGTTAACTCTGATCTTTTGGTGTTGAGGAATTCTCGGAGTTTGTTTCTAAACTCACCAATGAAGCATGCTGGAAATTTTGAGGTCATCCTCAAAATTTCTGCCCCAGTTAGAGATTTTATGACTAACTCTGTTCTGTTGGTAAGAGGTTTGACACTCTGTGGGGATATTGAGATTCTTTTTCAAAATTCGTTTTGGTTACACTCATCGGCATAATATGCATACTGACTTGTTGGAGAACGATCTTCGCCTTCTGAATTTTTGAGATTCCTTTCTCGAAAATTCTGCCCCAGTTTCCATTTCTTGAAGTGGTATGACCTAGTCGTTGTGGCGCCTACATATCTCGTTGAAGCAGGAATCAGGTCAAACATAGTTCCCCCAATCATAGAGGGAGAAAATTGAAAATAAATATAAAGGTGACCGAAGACGACAAAGGCCACCTATGTATCTCATTCTTGAAAATTCAGGTCATCACATAGTTCAAGATAAAAGGGGAAAGATAGATTTTTATAAGGGGTGGACCAAAGCCAACACAGGCTGCCTACGTATCTCATTCTTGAGAATTCAGGTCAAACGTAGTTCGTACATAAAGGATAGGGAATTTTAAGCTATAACAAAGCATGAAAATGATTACAAGTAGAAAGTGTCATTACATGGAAAGAAAAACCATCTCAGGCATGGTATCTCTTGATAGCCTCTGAGTTGATTGCTTGTGGCCATTTTTTACCATTCATTAAGATTAACACACCTCCAAATGGTACTTTGGAGGATGACATGACGTCTTCATCACTTTGGAGCAAACTTTCACCACATACTTATCTTAATGGTGGAAGAATATATTCTAACATCAATTGTTCTTCCTTCTGGATTGAATTTTGAATTGACTGATAGCATATCATCGCAAGTTCAAGAGAATAAATTAATGTATTATTCTAGAAAATTGATAAGCTCTCTCCTTTGTACTTTTGACAAAAGACACTAGTCCAGAATTCTTTGACTCGGTTGTCATCTTCACGATTTACCAATTCGATTTTCTTCTGAATTGAGTTTCTTGTGATTCTCAAGTTGCATCAACTCTTTCGTTAAATATTCTGAAATCGCGATATTTTCACCATATTCTTCAAGTTCATCACCATCTACCTCAATTTTTTCATTCATCTCATGACATGACATTAGCAGGAATTAAAATTATTTTTACTAAAATCACATTTAAACAAGGTTAGATAGTAATATAAAAGAAGTTGGTTTTTAAAATAGGGGAGGCTTTCATTGAATATTTAAAGACATGAACTTTGGTTGTGATTCACATAAACGTGAGTCCTTGCCTTTTTGAAAACATCACGAAGGAAGTAAAGACATAATGAGGAAAATAAGACATAAAGGTGGGTCTCGAGCCTCATTCGAACCATCACCGATTTAGAAATCAAAAATTTGTCTTTTCTCTACCGAGAAAAGTGGGGAATCACGATCGGAGTAGATGTCCAGTTGTGCAACTGTTCTCCTGGATTAGTGTCCCGTATTTCCATATCTTTGGTGCATTCCTCCAGAACCATGTCACCTCCACTCCCTTCCCCTTGACTGTTGCTTTCATTCCATGCTTGAATGGGAAAAGACTGGTACGTGTGAGGTAGATCTTGACTGATCTTTTTCTCGGACAAGCAGTCAAAATCAAACTTGGAAGGCTTCTCTAGAAATGTTCAATGAGGTGCGATCATCTCCACAAACTTAGGCCTATTGCTTATGCTCAGAGAGACCATAATATTCTTTACGACGTTGGATCTCTCTTGGGTTATGGCTCTACTCATGAGCCATTCTTCATAAGTCTTAATTATGTTTATAGTTACTCCTCCAAAGTTTGGCAGGGGATTGGAGTAAACCTCGGGCGTAGCTTTCTGGAGAGTAATGACCTCTTGATCGATTAGGTTCTGAATTTGGTGCTTCAAATTGAGGCATTCTTCAGTGGTATGTCCAACACTTCTTGAATGATATGCGCAATGTCGATCAGGTTTGAAGAATTTAGATGCTAGATTAGCAGGCTTTGGTTCGATGGGCTGAATTTGTCCAGCCACTTTTAGTCTCTCAAAGAGTTGAGTTTGGCTTTCAACTAATGGAGTAAAGACTCGGGGAGGTTTTTTCTCAAAATTTTGATGGGGAGGATTATAATGATTTTAACGGTTCGGAGATGGTGTTTGGTAGTTTGGTTGAACAAAAAAAATATGATGAGAATTTTGTGAAGCTGTGGGGTAACTCTTTAATGGTGATGTTTTTCTGGGGTTGGATCTGAAGGATTTCTTTGATTTCATGCCTGGGCTGAAGGAAACGGAAGACACCTCTTCTCCTTTCTTTCTTGTAAATCTTTGAGACTCTGGCTGTGTAGAGACCTTGGTGATTTTTCCAGTCCTAAGACCTTCTTCGACTGTCTCACCAATTTTGACCAAGTCATCAAACTTCGCACTGATCGCAGATATTATCTTGTCATAGAATTCTGATTCTTGAGCAAGCATAAATACCATGGAAATTTCTTCTTCGGTCATAGGAGGGTGGACTCTCACTGCTTCCTTTCTCTATCGATAGGCATATTCACGAAAATGCTCATTGGATTCTTGCTTGATGCAATTTAAAGAATACCTGTCTGGGATAACCTCCACGTTGTAGGCAAATCTTCCAGCAAAATCTTTGGCTAGCATACTCCATTTGGACCACTTTTTCAGATCTTGCGAAGTAAATCATTCTAGTGCTTCACCGCTTAGACTCTGACTGAAGAGTCTCAATAGTAGCGCTTCATTTTTACCCGCTCCTACCATTTGGTCACAATAGCTCCTCAAATGGACTGTGGGATTTCTGACGCCGTTAAACACTTCAAACTTTAGGATTTTGAATCCTTCTGGCAAATTCAAATCTGGATAAATACAAAGATTATCATAACTGTATTTTTCTTTGTCGGGAGAACTCCGCGATTCCTTGATCTTAGCAATCTCCTCTTTCATTAGCATTATATCCTTAGTACGCCTATCATCCTCGGCTTTCAATTCCCTTTCCTTTCCCTCATAATGGTCAGACTTGGATTTATCTGGAAAGGTAGGATATGTTTCGAGTGTAGTAGCGGTTGGCATAGTTTGGATAGGTGGTGGGTGCTGGACATTTGGAGTGGTATTTTGTTAAATGGGGATAAAGTTTTGCGAGTTGCTGGTATTTGGAATGACAGTGAGAGGGACATTCTGAGGGTTGAAGGTATTTGGAGGAGTATTCTGATAGTTAGTGTTGACACCCAATTTTGACCTCCGTATACCTCTCACGGCCTGTTATTCTACTAGTTATTCTTAATTTTTTTTAAGCTTAATTTTCCTCGCATATTGCTTTTATTTACTAAATAAATCGCGTCTTTTATTGTCATCTTGACACTTTTTAAATTCGTATATAATTTTTAAATGTATAAGTCATTTCTTATTATTATTAGTTTAGCATAAATTTCGTATAATATTACATGTCATAAATTTAGGATTCTAAATAATATTTTTTTGTCTGATAATTATCGTTAGTTATTATTTTACCTATTAAATTATATATGTAGTATTTTATTTATTAAATAGCAGCCCAATTTTAACTTCATTCCCAATTTATTTAAACCCTAGTCTCCTTTTATCTAATTTATTTAAATTCTAGCCTTTTTATAGTCAATTTCTTTCAATTCTGGCCTAAGTTGAGTTAATTTGGCCTAATTTTAAATGACCAATGTCAATTTCAATTGCTCAAACCCATTTAATCTATTTCGGGTACTCCTGACCTGCTACGCCTGACCCGCATTAAGATTGAATCTCAACCGTTGATCTAATACGATCAACGGCTGAGACCAACTCCCATTATTCTTTCCTTTTACATTATACTCCCCCCCCAAAACCCTAACTTCATTTTCCCACTTCTCCTTCACCCCCCACCAGTCGCCTCCACCCCTCATCTCTCTCTCTCCTCTCTTCATATCCTCCAACCACTGCCGTCGCTCCACTTCTCCGCCCATCACCACCACAAATACCGACCGGCGGAACCACCCATATAACCCCACAATCAGCCACCATCCTCCACCAAGCAGTCGCCACTACCTCCGCCGCTGGCAAGCTGCTAGCCGCGGCGGTCCGGCAAAACCCTCACCCCAGTGTTCTCCCCTTTCTCTCTTCCTCCACCCGGTGAAACCCAACCGCCACCACATCTCTATCGAAAAAACACCGACAGATTCCCTCTGTCCAAAACCCCTATGTCGCTGCCGCCTTTCTCCGGCGATGAACTGTGTTGTCATACTACTGCCATGTCTTTGGCGAAATCTCACAACAAAAACCTAAAAATTGAAGATTTTATCATCTCCGACAAATGATAGAGAAAACGGATGGATGGACTATTGCGCAAAGCTCATCGTTGATCTTGATGTCTACGCGAGAAGCCATCGAAACTAGAGCCTCTTTGATTTCTGCTAAAGTTTGATATTACGAATCCATTCCGGGTCTGATCGTTCTCATGGTTGAATCTCATTCTTTCTTTCTTGCTTGCTGTTATCTGATTTTAAGTGTGAAGTTATTAAAGTTTGTCTGATGAATTGGTGCTTAAATTCTGTGATTTCATGTTGATTATACCGTTGAGCTATCATATGTGAAAACCACCAAGTTTCTCATGAACCTTCCTCTAGCCTAAAAATTTGAATTCTCTGTTAATGAAGCTGATTTCTGAGCATGTTACTGATTGTTGTTTTATGGTCTAAGTTGGAGGTCACTTTTCTTTTGCTCCTTATCCTCGTATTACCCCAATATTGGAATACAGTTTGTGGAAGTCTTATATGACTTGGTTGTGAGCATGAGAGTAGAATAATTGTTATAATTCTATGACTTGATTGGTTCTGTGATTAGGAGTACTTTATGCTCATTAGTCGATTATTTTGGGTCGCAATTGACCAACCTAAGATGGATTTGTATTTTTTTTTCCTTGTATAACTAAGATGGCCTTGATATTTGTCTATTCCTGCAAACTTGGTAACTTCAATTTGATTGATTTACTCTCTTTTTTTCGGAAATCGAATCTGGACAGCCTTGGGTCCAGTTTGTTTTAATAAATTTTGATCTATATTGATTATTTTCAGCATGCCACATATCTTTAACTGAACTTTGTTGCCTTATTTGAATTGTAACAGCTTGATACTTGTTTATTTTCAAGGACATTGATGAGTAATTGCTCTAATTGATCTCATTTCCTTGTGAGAAATGGAATAGCTTTAGTACTTGAGTATTTCTGGTAAGCAATGATTGACTCTGGGTACTAATTGATCTCCTCTATTAGGACAATCTTAATATTTGCCCATTTTTATTGATTGAGATATGTTGATTCTCATTTGTTTAATCATGGTAACATGACATGTTTGCTCCTAATTGATTCGATTACTTGATTTTTGGGAAAGGATTTTGGTATTGACAGCTTGGTTACCTGTTTAATTATGGTAAAGTGTTGACTCATTTTACCCTTAATGGATTTATAATTAATTTTGAGGTGTTGATAATTTTGCTACTGGTCTATTTATGCTTAGCAAATAAAATCAGACCCCTTTTGTATAATAATTGACTCTGTGTGGTAATTAAGGTAATAATTTCCATTTATTTGGTTTTCTTTATTCTGTTACTCTTTTCGTTATGGTAAGTTTGAGGACTAATTGATTTTTGATTTCATTAATTTGGGAAATCTGTTTTAAAGAAGGGATTGTTGAGATTGATTTTTTCCTTAACTTCTGGGTGCTCTAGTCAGTGTTCCGTGTATTTTAGATAGCATGCCTATAGGGTTAATTCAGTTTCTGCATATACCATGACTAGAAATCATGCCTATGGGATTCAGCACTTTGAAACTGTTCCAGCATGATAAAATCGTTCATCATGTTAAAATTAGTTCAGCACGTTAGAAATTGTTTCTGAATGCTAAACCTGGTTCAGTATGTTTCAGCATTTTTAAACTAAGTAGATATCATGCCTATAGGACTTGTTAATTTTCAGCATGCTAAATAACCAGTCTGTTTATAGGATTAAAACTTCAGATTGTTAAAATAATCATTCTGTTTATAGGAATAAAGTTTCAACATGTTAAAGTTAGGATCCATTTCTGCATAATGATGTTAGAAATCATTCCTATAGTATTGAATTTGTTCTGCATATAATACGACTAGAAATCATGCCTATAGGGTTCAACACGTTAAAATCGTTTCAGCATGTTAAAATCAGCTCAGCATGTTAGAAACTGTTTCAGAATGTAAAACTGGTTCAGTATGACTGTTTCAGCCCTTTTTTTTAGAATATTCAGAAACCACATCTATAGGATTAATTCAGGCTCAGCATGTTAAGTTAAAGATTCTGCTTATACGTTCAATTTAGCTTCAACACATTAATTTAATTAGCTCTCATGTCTATAGCTTTAAAATAATTTTAGCAGGTTAAAGTAATCAATCATCCTGTTTGTAGGATTAGATTCATTTTACAGCATGTTAAATAATTAGAAACTTCATTCATAGGACTAATTAATAAGTGGTTTTGCACGTTCTCCAGATATAATGCTATAAAATGTTAATTGTACGAATTGTGAGGCCTATGTGAGATCATTTGTGTGCTACAAGTTTTCCAGTCCATGTATGTTTTGATTGACGTTAATCCCGAGTCTAATTAAGTAGCCTTGGAATCTTATTGTCTAGACCCATATCCAAAATAGTAGTCCAATGCCTCTTGGACATTAAGTGGGATGAGTAGGCATACTAGGGTACGATAGACTTTTCTCATTTCTTTAGTACGCACTTAGGTAAAATAATCTTAATAACCAACTTAGGTGGGTAGATAGACGGATATGATGGAAATTGACCCGAGCAGAATACGACAATGTCTTTGGAATTATCTTCGATAATAAGCCGGGCGCTGATCCGAATAGGTTAAAACTAACCTAAGTGTAGCTCTTGTTTTATTAGATGGTTGGGGTAGTTATCTAAATCACTTAGTAATTAGGTTTCTTTTTCTATATTGTTGTGTTAATTTTGTCTTCTCGCTGATCTCCTTTTCGTTTCCTTATTTATTTTAATTGCGGTTTATATGTATGATCTTTTTCTCACTTAGACTATTAGTAACTAATTTATCTATTTGCTTAAAATAAAGGTTTATTCGTGTAATTACTTAGTTAGTAATAGGCTAATAAAACTGTTGACCCTTTGTTTATCACTTAATTCCCACATAAATAACGAATCCGGCAAGGACCCACATTTGTGGACCTCGAAAGGTGCTTAATACCTTCCTTTCGAGGTAACTTGAACCCTTACCCGATTCTCTGGTTGCATAGACTTAAAATTTAATTTAATCAGTTAGATGGTGCCCTAACGCGCCTTAAATTCGTTAGGTGGCGACTCTTCACCCTCTTTTCCATCCTAAAAAAGAGTTGTCACGTCGATGGACCATCTTTTCGCGAGAAAAAATGGGGCGCGACAGAATGGCGACTCTACTGGGATACTTAGGTTCTAACCATTACGGATTTTGTGTTTATGTGGAATTTTTATGTTACTTTGTTTTTTTATGATTATTTTCTTGTCGTAATTAATTATTTTCCTTGTCTTTATTTTTTTTTCATGTTTAGCATGCTTATTATTTTGTTTATGTTTTTTCTCTGTTTAATATTTTATTCTCATAAATAGTTACATTCATGCTAAGAGTACTTTCTCTTTTGTGTTTCCTTAAATAATATGTGTATTTTTTCATGTTTAGAATGTTTTAATTTGTTTGTGTGTTCAAATAATATATCTAGTCATATATATAGTATTTCTTGAAAAATTATGTGTTTTGTGTGAGTAATCCCTTATTTGTAAAAAGAATTTCATGCTAAGCTTCCTTTCCTTTTCCCCCTTTTTCTATCTTTTTAAAATAATTCTAGTATGTTTTATCATGATCATTGTGTCTTTTCGAATTCTCATTATAAAATTTTTTTGTCCACTAACTTGTTTCCTTAAAAGAAAAAATACACTTTCTTATATGTCTCCTTAAATGTGTTTAACATGATTTTCCCTTTATCCTTTCCTCATGTTTTCATTCTCCTTCCTGTCTTCTCCTGTTTGTTCTCATAAACAATTTACCTGTTTTATGTTTAGCATATTATTTCTGTTGATATGTGTTTTATGTTTGATTTCTCCTCACCCGTTATATGCTTTTGGTTTCTCTATTAATTGATTTATTTATTTATTTATTTTTTACTGCTTTCCCTAATTGTTCAACGTGTTACTATTTTTCCTATATGCTATATGTTACTGCTTTTCATAACTGTCATTCCTTTCATATTTCCCCCACTTGGGAACTTCACACTTTCATACACTATACACGTGAATTGTGCCTTTGCACTTCTCCAAAATTCTTTCAAATACCCATTTTAGGGAGTTGGAATAGACGTGGGGTGAGCGAATAGTTTTGCTACCGTGTGACCACGTGCCTCCTCGCATAGGAAAACCTTGAGTCCGTATTTATCCTAATCTCAGAAACTTAGGATAGTGCTGTATCTACCCCTTTATATAAGTCATGCATGCATCGGCCATATGTGGTTTGGCCCTACGAGTCAACCCGCAAAGTTAGAAGCCTCCTTATTGTCAAAAGGTTCCCATCAATCCAAAGACAAATAATCATATTATGTGCTAAGTGATCATGACAAATTAATCCAAGCCAGTTTAATGTGAAAGAAGTTTAGAAAAGTTTGTTTTGTTTCTCTTTCAGGCTGTAGAATGAAAGGCACACCGGTATTTCCCCACAAATTAAGGAGATGGTGGGAAGATATGAAGAAAGAACATGGTAAAGAGATTCGTCGGTCCTTGGGATTCCTGACCTCTTTGATTTATGTAGCTCCAGATCGGTATTTGATCAAGGCTTTGTTGCAATTCTGGGACCCTGAAAGGGTCGTTTTCAAGTTTAGCGATTTTGAGTTAACACCGACCGTGGAAGAGAATGGAGGGTTCACTGAGTTTCGGTACCAAAATAGAGGGTTGATCTTGCCTCACAAATAATCTGGAAAAAAGTTTCTGCATCATCTCGGATTGAAAAACAATCTCAAACTAGCTTGTCTGGACTTTGACTGGATTTCTTTGGATTTCCTGTATGAACGTTTTGGTCGCAGGGATGGTCATAAGGTTTTTCAGAAAGAGTTCTCTTGTTCTGCTGAAAAATGGGAAAAGAAGCGCCTGAATGCTTTTTCCATAGCCTTGCTAGGCACTCTAGTATTTCCAAGGGAGAATGGTAAGATTGATACTTGCCTTAGTTCGGTGGTTCAAGCCTTATGGCGCGGTATTGATAATATGGAGGCCACCTTGGTACCCATGATCCTTGCTGAGGTATTTATGGCACTGTCCAAGTGCTTTAGGGGTAAGAGGTTCTTCGAAGGGTGTAACTTTCTGCTACAGCTATGGGCCGTTGAGCACTTTTACAAACGGCCCGACTTGATAGACATTTTGACGGGAATGGGAAACAAGATCGACACCCATTCTCAAAGGATGATCAGGTTCAATTCTCCTGTGGGTACCAAAGATTGGTTTGCTTTTATGAAAGCCCGTTCAAGATATCAGATTCAGTGGAAGTATTCATGGTTACCCGCCCGCACAGCTGTCATAAGAAACAACGAGCTTTACTACATCGAGCTCATTGGGCTGAAAGGCCTCTAGCCTTACGCTCCAGTTCGAGTGCTCCGCCAGTTCGGACGAACCCAAGTCATACCTCTAAGAGCCCACATGGGAGGTTCTGAGCTTGAGTTTGGCTCAAAATATGAAATCCCTAAGGCCAAAGAATTGCTTCAACAATGGGAAGGGTTGATGACCGTAAGCATGGGCACCGAGCAGGCTTATTGTGCACCTTAATACTATGTATGGCTTTTGGAGGATGCTGAAGATGTGCAGCTTAGCAAATTGGGACAACCTTATGGATTTGAAGATATAAAAGAGACTACCTGGGCACAGAAGCTGTTGAATCGTCATTATGATATCACGCCTGCAATGTGGGCACAAGTTGATCCAAGATCTCTGAACAAGTAAAATGGAGGCTTTTGAATTTAGGATTTTCCCTTGTCATCCCGCTTTCCCCTAGCTCTACTTTATTGTTTTTTCATTTCCGCAAAGAATTATAATAGATCAAAGTTTGATTTAATAAATGGTTTACTTCGTTTATTATCTAACTCTAAACTCCGATCAATATTGAATCTTGGCTTGGATTAAAATGTCATGAATCATATATGTGTCGTTTTAGGCCTACCTCTGGCTCAACGAGGCCCCTTGCATTTAGGACGTTTATTATTCGCAATCAATGTGTTTATCTTTAGAATAAATATCTTACTACTAACTTGGTTTCTGTTGATTTTGTCTTACTCTTACTCCCTTCCCAAAGGTTGATTTGTGCATGATGGGATATCATACTAGATCAAAAGGGACTCCTCCTCCTCCTCCTCCGAGTCCAAATCGTGAAAGAAAATGGGTGACAATAGTGCTAGTAAGAGTAAGGAAGTCACAGAGAGTATTGGTGGAGACCGTGATGAGCTAATCTTATGAATGGAGCAGAGAATCCTTGACTTACAGGATGAACTGGCACAAGTTCAATATTTGGCCAAGTTGTCCTTCACTTTGAACAGTCCTCGTGACCTGACGGTCGAGGACAATACCGCCGCAAAATTCTAAACCATACCCAATGTACCACAACCACAAAATGACTTGCAGCATACTTACTAATGTGCCGCTAATTTACGGCACTTTCGACTCCTTTTTACTAAGAACAATCGTACGTTTTCAAGCAACCATTGTTGTTTTTGATGTTTTTATGTTGTATTTGTAGGAAATGGAAACAAACACGGAAACGGACGGAAATACGCGAAAAAGAACATTCTGGATAAGAGTGACGGTTCAGGTGACGGTCCGTCACCCAAACCGTCACACCAAGGCAGCAGCCAAGGCAGCACCACTGCCTAAGGGTGACGGTACAGGCGACGGTCCGTCAACACTGTGATGGTCCATCACCCCAAGCCGTCACACTTAGGCAGTCCGCGACGCGGAATCCGAGCGTTTTTGAGATTGGTTTCCTAGACTCCTATAAATACCCTATGTTAGGTTTATTTTACACATTACCTTTCCAATAGTTTTTACACACGTTACTAAATAATTTTAGGAGTTTTAGTCGACTTGGAGAGCAAGAAACACGTTTTCTACTTCTTGAATTCGTGTTCTTGAATCGTTCTTGGGATTTTGTTGTTCTTGCTCTTGGATTAATTAAAGATTGTTTTCAATACATTGTAAGGATCTCTTTTCTTTATTATGAATATTGCTTTCTTTTGTTCTTCTACAAGCATGAGTAACTAAACCTCCCACAACTAGGGTTGTGGGAGCCATGGCAAACATAGCGATATAGATTCCGGGTAGCGTTGGGTTCAATATATGTATTGTCACGTTGTTAATCATTCATTATTTAATGTTTTCTAGTGGTTGCAAACATTAGAACATGCCTAGGTTTAAGTTTGCTTGAGTAAAGAGATTAAAACCGGGAAACTTGATTAACAACAAGGATTCGAGACTACTAACTCTCGTCTAATGATTAATGCTGTAACTAGATTAATCTACTTGATGTTTAGGATTGAAATCTAAAAAGCACATCTTTTCGAGGTCGAGAGAATAGAAAAGGAAATTTGTTTATTTGGTCGAGAGACGTTTAGACGATACCATTAATTCAATCACATCGTGACACACACATAAAAAGAACCCGGTTAAGCCTAGAATCGACATTGTTACCAACGCCATGGTAAACACTTCCCTAGTTCATTCTCCTATTGATTATTTCTCATACGTTAATTGTTTGTTTTTGTTTACAATTTGATTACGCAAAACCCCCCCATTTTACCGGAAACTATTGACGACTAGTCACTTAATTCACTAAAGACTTAATTTTCACCATATTCTCTGTGGGATTCGACCCAACCTAGTTGGGTTCTATATTTGACTACGACCGCTTACGCTTCGTTAATTTGAGGTGTAGTTTGGGCGTTATCAAAAAGTGGCGCCGTTGCCGGGGAATACGGTTGTTAATTAAGTCTGGTGTGTTTATTTGACTCTTAGTCATAATTTCCTGCTTTACGTTTATTTGTTGTTATTGTCTTTGACAGGGTACACAGTTGTGCATGACAAGTACCCGAAGTTCGGGGGAACAAATTTTACCTTACGACCCCGAGCTTGCTAGAACATTGAGGCGGAATATGGCCGCACAACTAGAGGCAGCGAGGATCGCTGCAGAACTGCAGGCCCAACAAAATCTGAATGCTGGTGGTCTGCAGGATGAGATCGCAAGGAATGATGAGGATCTCAACTTAGATGGAGCTGGCGCTACGGGCGCCATTGTCGTTCCACCGCTACCGCCCGGAGCCAAGTTCAACATCACTAGCACGATGATCCAGCTGTTGAACTTGAGAGGAGTGTTCCGAGGTGTCGCTGGGGAGGATCCAAACCAGCACCTAATGAATTTCGTGGGCATATGCAAGTCGTTTGAACTACCGGGCGTGAGTCAGACAGCGATCAGGCTCAGGTTGTTTCCGTTGTCTCTGTCTGATGAGGCAGCATTGTGGTTGACAGAGCTGACCCCCGACTCTATCGCAACGTGGGGAGAGTTGAGAGGAGCTTTCCTAGAAAGGTTCTTTCCTCCCTCTCGGATGATACAGTTGAGGGACGAGATTAGCAACTTTAGGCAGCAACCGCACGAAGCACTGCACGAGACTTGGTTGCGATTCAAAAGAAGATAACACAATGCCCGAACCATCAGTTGACCGATAACTTTTTGATGCAGACGTTCTACCGGGCACTGAATTCGGCTACCAAGCCGACGTTAGACAACGCAGCAGGTGGTGCATTCATGGGTCTTACCTTTGTTGAGGCCACAACTACTTTGGACAGGCTCACCAAAACCAACAGGGCCTGGCACACACGAGATTCAGAGGTTGCAACTAGCACCTATACCGTTGGTATGTCAGCAGAGCAGCGTAGGAAAGAGGAGGAGCGCGATCAAGACATGGCGCATCTGAAAATGCAGTTGGACCTACTGACCAAGCACTTGTTCTCAGGAGGTATGGAGAAGGTACAAGCGGTGGGTTCCCAAGGTATGGAGACTGAGGAGGCAAATTACTTGGGGGGTTTCCAGGCCAATGGCCAGGGAAACCAAGGTCGGAAATACCAGAGAGACAACCACTATGAGAAAGATGGTTACAGAGATCGCGATCAAGGTAGCTGGAGGAATAACACCGATAGAGGTGGGTTGTATGTACCACCTGGTAATCGGGACAAAGCTGGCAATGAGGCAGGGACTTCCAAGCTAGAGAACATGATGGCGAAGATGCTGCTAAAGGTGGAATCGACTGACTCTGGGGTAAAGGCAATGATGACTGAGTTATCAACGTTGAGTCAGGTAGTAGAGTCACATTCCACCGCAATCAAGCAATTGGAGCAGCAAGTGGGTCAGATCTCGGCATCTTTAAACCAAAGGAAGACAGGTACCTTGCCGAGTGACACGACTCATCCGAGGAATGACGCTAGCTGTATGGCAATCACCACAAGAAGCGGAAAAATATTACCGGAATCACATCCGGTAATTCAGACTCAAGGTGATGTTGCGGATGATGAAGAATCGGTAGAGGAGGAAACTCCATTTTTCCCGCGGAGAAAAGCAAGGAAGCTGAAAAGCCTCCAACTATGATGCCTCGGCCACCACCTCCTTTCCCACAGTGTTTGAAGAAGAAAGCTGATGATGGTAAGTTCCTGAACTTCATGACCATGCTGAAGCAGATTTCAATAAATATACCATTGGTGGAAGTGCTGGAACAAATGCCCGGTTATGCCAAGTTCATGAAGGACTTGATTACAAAGAAGAGGTCGGTAAGTTTTGAACCGGAAGACAACCTCCACCACTGCAGCGCTATTTCCTCAAGGTCCTTAGTCGAAAAGAAGGAAGATCCAGGCGCTTTCACTGTTCCCTGCACTGTTGGGAAGCTCAACTTCGGGAAAGCCTTGTGTGATCTAGGTGCTAGCATCAACTTGATGCCACTAGCCGTCTATAAACAACTGGGTTTGGGAGCTCCTAAACCAACGTCCATAAGAGTGATGATGGCTGACCGCTCAGTGAAGAGACCTGTGGGAATATTGTCTGATGTGCTAGTAAAGATCGGTAAGCTCATATTCCCGGCCGACTTTGTGATCTTGGATTGCGAAGTGGATTTTGAAGTTCCCATAATCTTGGGACGACCATTGCTAGCCACAGCAAGAGCATTGGTAGACATGGAGAGAAACGAACTGACCTTCCAATTAAACAATGAAGTGGTCAAGTTCGATGTGTCCAAATTGATGAAGCAACCAAGTGAGATGAGGGTGGTCGCGGTCATCAATACTAGTGAGGAAGTCCCTGCGAATGTGTATCTTGAAGAGAAGGGTTGTGTTGAAACCCGAGCTGTTATGAGAGTAAAGTCGTGATCGCAAAAGAACGAGCAGGTGAAAGAAAGCGGTGAAAATAAATCAAGAAAACGAAAACACCGCAAGAGAATCTGCAAAGAAAGAGCGAAGAAGTTGTCGCGACTAGCTGCGGAGCCAATGAAGGAAGAAGCTAAAACGCAACATGAGGTTGTCGCGTGCACACACTCCATCGAGTTCTCCTGTTTCGGAGACCCTGGCGGTCTCCAACATCATTCCAGAATCTGAGTCATATCGACTTCACAGGTATTCCTTTCTCTCACAGATTTTAGCTTTCATATGGATGCATTGGGGACAATGCATGAGTCTAAGTTGAGGGTGTGGGGAAACCTGCGAGGCACCACTGAGGGTTTTTATTGCCGTGTTTCTTTTTCCTCCGGTGTGCTATCTAGTAGAACCGGCATGTTTAGGTTGTTATTTTAAATTTTTGTTTTTTTTAGTGTCTATAGCAAGCATCATGGCGTTTTTCTTGTTTAAAAACGAGGCCCCTTTAAAAATTTTCTGGTTTTGTACTTATGTTGAAACGATTGACTGTCTGGATCCTTGTATGTCATTGTGTGATTATGAGTAGAATGAGTATGCTTAAGCCGAGCGGTTGTTTGATAGTTGGTAGCGATATAGTTTCTTGGTGCCAAGAGCGTGTGAGATTATTGTTATAAATTCTTACTCTGTGCATGCATCTAGAACTTGCCCGGTCTATTTTGTTAAGTTCGAAGTTTGGTTGCTTAGGAAAGGATCACAGGCCCTTTTTGTGTGCAGTCCACTTAACCTAAAAGACCGTCCAAATATAAATAATCCCTTGATCCCTGTTTGAGCCATAATTGACCTTATTCTTTCAATAACCTGTCACCATTCCCGTTTAACTTTGAATCCCTATTTTGGCCCTGGTCCTTCCTTGGACATCGTGCACCTCAACGCAGGCAATCAGCCTAAGTTGAGGGTGGCTACCATAGAGGTAAACCCTGTTTTGGCCCTGGTCCTGCCATGGACATCGTGCACCTCAACGCAGGCAATCAGCCTAAGTTGAGGGTGGCTACTACAGAGGTGAATGATAAGAAAAAGAGGATGGAGAAGATTGGTTGTGAATAGAATGAAAATTCGGGTGTGTGCCTAAGAAAAGAAAAATAAAAAGAAGTGAAAAAGATCGAAAAAGTAACAAAAAGAATTCTCAAAATAAAGAGGCCGCACCTGTAGCTAGAGAGAAGGAAATAAAAAGGCGAATAAGGATGGACAAAGTAAAGGATGTGGTAATAAGACGTCGGTAGTTCCAAGGAGGGCTTAGTCACTAACCCCTAAATGTATCCTACCTGCACCTGAAGCCTCAGTACAAGCCAAAACAAGTCCTGTAGTGATCCTGAGCGGCTTTCTGAAGAGCTGAAATAGAATAGTAAGGGCAAGCCTATGGTATCGCATGTGCATTGTTTGAAATCATTTGTGAGTGTGAGCGCTTACCTAGTCCCAAATCTTGTGTGTGGGATTTCTTTGTGGTGAGGGCACCAAGATGTCTGTATTGTCTATTGATTGTTAGGATAGCTGCGCGTGTGTAATGTAGAATGTTCTATCATATCGGAATGACATGTTTGGATCCTTGCAAGTTAGTGTTTCATACATTCGTGTGCTACGAGGGAGCTTGATTTAATGGAATAAGATGTGGAATGACCATGAGTTGCTAGAGACATGAGTTCGTGTTCTTAGTTGAGTCGTTTTATTGTTTTATGTTATGTTGCTTGAGGACAAGCGAACGTTTTAAGTTGAGGGTGTTGATGTGCCGCTAATTTACGGCACTTTCGACTCCTTTTTACTAAGAACAATCGTACATTTTCAAGCAACCGTTGTTGTTTTTGATGTTTTTATGTTGTATTTGTAGGAAATGGAAACAAACACGGAAACGGACGGAAATACGCGAAAAAGAACATTCTGGATAAGAGTGACGGTTCAGGTGACGGTCCGTCAAGGGTGTGACGGTCCGTCACCCAAACCGTCACACCAAGGCAGCAGCCAAGGCAGCACCACTGCCTAAGGGTGACGGTACAGGCGACGGTCCGTCAATAATGTGACGGTCCGTCATCCTAAGCCGTCACACTTAGGCAGTCCGCGACGCGGAATCCGAGCGTTTTTGAGATTGGTTTCCTAGATTCCTATAAATACCCTATGTTAGGTTTATTTTACACATTACCTTTCCAATAGTTTTTACACACGTTACTAAATAATTTTAGGAGTTTTAGTCGACTTGGAGAGCAAGAAACACGTTTTCTACTTCTTGAATTCGTGTTCTTGAATCGTTCTTGGGATTTTGTTGTTCTTGCTCTTGGATTAATTAAAGATTGTTTTCAATACATTGTAAGGATCTCTTTTCTTTATTATGAATATTGCTTTCTTTTGTTCTTCTACAAGCATGAGTAACTAAACCTCCCACAACTAGGGTTGTGGGAGCCATGGCAAACGTAGCGATATAGATTCCGGGTAGCGTTGGGTTCAATATATGTATTGTCACGTTGTTAATCATTCATTATTTAATGTTTTCTAGTGGTTGCAAACATTAGAACATGCCTAGGTTTAAGTTTGCTTGAGTAAAGAGATTAAAACCGGGAAACTTGATTAACAACAAGGATTCGAGACTACTAACTCTCGTCTAATGATTAATGCTGTAACTAGATTAATCTACTTGATGTTTAGGATTGAAATCTAAAAAGCACATCTTTTCGAGGTCGAGAGAATAGAAAAGGAAATTTGTTTATTTGGTCGAGAGACGTTTAGACGATACCATTAATTCAATCACATCGTGACACACACATAAAAAGAACCCGGTTAAGCCTAGAATCGACATTGTTACCAACGCCATGGTAAACACTTCCCTAGTTCATTCTCCTATTGATTATTTCTCATACGTTAATTGTTTGTTTTTGTTTACAATTTGATTACGCAAAAACCCCCCCTTTTACCGGAAACTATTGACGACTAGTCACTTAATTCACTAAAGACTTAATTTTCACCATATTCTCTGTGGGATTCGACCCCAACCTAGTTGGGTTCTATATTTGACTACGACCGCTTACGCTTCGTTAATTTGAGGTGTAGTTTGGGCGTTATCACTTACTTTCTTCCAAGGACTAGCCAATGTCCTCCACCACAATATCCTACCCTCTCAGCTCCACAAAACTCCCAAACCACTCCAAATATAGTCCCTACCCACGGTCCAGAAAATTATAACTTGAACCCCATATACGTGGAAACTGCTCCTTTTATTCAGCACCAACTTGAGCTGGAGCCTTCAGAAAAAGACCATTTAATACAGAACATGGTTGAAAAGTTAGAGCAGGTCACCAACAGACTGCAACATATAGAGGGCGTTAGAGGGGTGAAGGGTCTGAATTATGAAGACCTATGTATGCACCCAGATGTTGAATTACCGGAGGGGTACAAACCTCCCAAATTTGAGTTATTCAATGGGACCGGGGATCCCAAAGCGCACTTAATAATGTACTGTGATAAGCTGGTGGGAGTAGGAAGAGATGAGAAAATACGGATGAAGTTGTTCATGAGAAGCCTTACCGGGGAGGCCTTAACCTGGTACATTGAGCAGGATACCAGAAAGTGGTCCAGATGGATAGACATGGCCTCCGATTTTGTAGAAAGATTTGGATTCAACATGGACAACGCCCCAAATTGGTTTCACATTCAAAACCTGAAGAAGAAGCCTAATGAATTATTTCGGGAGTATGCCTTGAGATGGAGAGCTGAAGCGGCCAGAGCCCGACCTCCAATGGACGAGGCTCAAATGAAAGATTATTTTATTCGGGCCCAGGAACCACAGTACTATGAAAAGATGATGCTCATCATGGAAAAGAGTTTCGCCGAGATCATCCAGGTCGGGGAAAGACTAGAGGAAGGCATCAAAAGTGGTAGCATTATCAATTTGGAGGCTCTACAGGCTACCAGTAAGTCCCTACAATCTGGCAGAATTCTTGAAAATCGAAAGAAAAAAGAAGTGGGGACTGTGATGATGGCACAGGATTTCAAAACACCACTCATTCCCCAAACGCCTACAACCCACCCTTCACTATACCAACAATCTCCATACCCCATCCCTCTTTATCAAATGCCTACATACTCATACCAAATTCCCTCTCACCCCGTTTATAGTGCCCAGCCTTCTCAATTCCAATCTCCCCCACCTAATCCAAATTACAGACCCCGAGCCAATTTCGAGAAAATGCCGGTCAAGCAGTATACTCCTTTGGCTGAACCAATTGCCCAGTTGTATGAAAGATTGAGGGTAGCTGGCCTCATCACTCCCGTTCTCGCTTTACCTGTAGACACTCAGTCCAAATGGTATGACCCTAACAAAGTCTATGCGTACCATTCAGGGATGAAAGGTTCACATACTACTGAAGTATACCGCTCACTGAAGGATCGAATTCAGAAGTTAATTGATACAAAGGTTATTCAGTTGAAAGACCCAGCTCCGAACGTCACCAACAATCCGCTCCCAATTCATCAGGTCAACATGTTGGAAGTTGGAGAGGCAGTGGATCCGGAAGGCTCTATTTGGGTTATCAAGAAAGAAGGGGATGTCGCGATGGTGTCACAAACATCTGGTCCGGCACAGAAACAAGTTCTGTTTGAAGTAGAGGTGGTTGCTCCTAAATCCGCATTTACTGTATATCGAGCTACTCCAGTTGCTTATGATCCCCATGCAGTACCATGGAATTATGAACGTGATATTTCGGGAAAGGCAAAGGTAGCTGAGGCTGACACCGCTCAGGGTGTGACTCGATCTGGCAGAATCTACACGCCTGAAAATCTGGCTCAGGGAAGTTCTAGCAAGGGAAAACAACCAGTTGTAGAGGTTGAGGAGAATGGCATTTGGAAGAAGGTACAAGCAAAAGAATATTATGTTGTAGATCATCTGAGCAAAACTTCGGCTCAAATCTCTATTTTGTCACTTTTACAGACTTCTGAGCTCCATCAGAAGGCTCTAATGAGGATTCTTAGCGAGGCTTATGTACCGGCTAATATCACCGGTGGAGAGGTAGCCCATATGGTTGGGAAAGTATTCGAGGCTCATAAAATATCCTTTCACGGGGATAAGTTGCCGCCTCAAGGAAGAGCGCACAATGATGCTTTGCACATCACCATGCAGTATGAGGATAGGGTGATAACAAAGGTATTGATCGATCCAGGCTTTGGTCTAAACATATTCCCCCTCGCCACACTGACAAAGCTAGAGGTTGACACTTCTAAGATTTAGGCTCGGAGGATGAACGTGAAGGCTTTCGACGGCTCTCAAAGAGATACCATTGGGGAAATTACTCTCGATGCATTGATGGGACCTGCCACATTCTCCATTGTGTTCCAAGTAATGGATATCCCAGCTTCCTACAATATGTTACTTGGTCGCCCATGGCTTCATATGGTAGGAGCGGTGTCCTCCACTCTGCATCAATGCCTCAACTTTGAATGGGACTATCAAGAGGTGGTGGTCCATGGTGAAAAGGGGCACTCTATATACGCGGTGGAAGGAAAAGAGAGATTGGATGGAGAAATGTTCCACACATTGGAAATGGTGGGATTTGTTGAAGAGGGACCATGGTGGAACAGCACGATCATGAATATACTGCTTCGCTCAGGGTTCATACCTAATGGAGGCTTGGGGGAAAATTTGCAAGGCATAATGGAACCGATACAGATACAGTCACAGGAGACCACGTTCGGGTTGGGTTATCTTGGCACTGCGAAAGAGTACAAAGATTGGAAGTCACCCGTGGGCGAATTCTATTATCCTTTGCTAGGACGGATACCGTCATTGCATCAGACTTTTGTCTCTGCAGGATTTCTTGATGATGGTGAAGATGATGTGCTAGAAAGCTTAAGAGTTCTATTACTGACAGAAGAGAGCTGCAATGTCATCATCGATGAGGGGAGAGGAGGAGTTCCTAAATAGAGCAATCATCCCAAATCCACCCTCAGCAACTGGACTGCCACTCCTTCCAGGGCCCGCCGAGCACTTGGGTAGATGCAGAAGATTTTATTTTATTGTTTTCAATAAATAGGCTCGATTTTGAGTTCACTTTCATGCTATTCACTATTTTGAAGGCACTCAACTTTCTTTAATAAAGGGTTTCTCTTCAGTATATTAATATCCTTTATTTATGTTTTCTTTTCTTTCTTTCTTTTTCAGCAAAATTACTTCTAAAAACGTTGAATCTGAGACTGTGACATGTAGTGAGACTGTGCAACATAATATAAGTGAACTAGAAGAGGTAGAAGAAGCTGAAGTACCGGAAAAACTCATTAAAAAGGTTGAAGAGTTTGAGCATAAACCTAAGGCAAACCTAGTGGATACAGAGGTAGTGAACTTAGGGGACTCGGAAATAGCTAATGAAACATACGTCAGTGTTTACTTATCTAAAAATGAGAAAAAGGGCTACGCTCGGGTTTTGAAAAAACACAAAGACGTCTTTGATTGGTCCTATGCAGATATGACAGGATTGAGCACTTCGATTGTATCCCATAGACTGCCCACTGATCCTTCATGTCCTCCTTTCAAACAGAAACTCAGAAAGTATAAACCTGATCTGATCTTGAAGATTAAAGAGGAGGTGGCAAAGCAAGTTGAGGCTGGAATCATTCGAGTAACTGAATATCCGACTTGGCTAGCTAATATCGTACCTGTTCCTAAGAAGGATGGTAAGGTCAGAGTCTGCATTGACTACAGGGATCTTAACAGAGCCAGCCCTAAGGACAATTTTCCACTCCCTAATATACACATCTTGATCGATAACTGTGCCAAGCATGAAACACAATCATTCGTGGATTGCATTGCCAGTTATTATCAGATTAAGATGCATGAGGAGGATGATGAGAAAACTGCTTTAATTACACCCTGGGGGGTTTATTGTTACAAGTTTATGCCTTTCGGGTTGAAAAATGCTGGAGCTACATACATGAGGGCCATGAATACCAATTTTCATGACATGATCCACAAGGAAATTGAAGTTTATGTGGATGATGTTATCATCAAATCCAAGAAGGGTTCGAGTCATTTGGACGATCTCGAGAGGTTCTTTAATAGGCTTCGGAAGTACAATCTGAAGTTGAACCCGGCAAAGTGTGCCTTTGGAGTCCCTGCGGGAAAATTATTGGGTTTTATCGTCAGTCGTCGCGGAATAGAGTTGGACCCGACCAAAATCAAAGCCATCAAAGAGCTTCCGCCACCAAAAAATAAGAAAGAGGTAACGAGTTTCTTGGGCCGCCTCAACTATATCAGTCGCTTCATAGCCCAATCCACTGTCATCTGTGAGCCAATTTTCAATTATTAAAAAAGGATGCTGCCACAAAATGGACGTCAGAGTGTCAGCAAGCGTTTGACAAAATCAAGGATTACCTATCTAATCCTCCTATATTGGTCCCTCCTGAGCCAGGTAGGCCACTACTATTGTATTTATCTGTGATGGATAATGTTTTCGGTTGTATTCTGGGACAGCATGATGAAACAGGGAAGAAGGAGCAGGCAAACTATTACATGAGTAAGAAGTTCACATCATATGAGGCTCGTTACTCTTTGCTGGAACGCACGTGTTGTGCATTAACTTGGGCAGCCCAGAAGTTGAGACATTACCTCTCAGCATACACTACCTACTTGATCTCGAGAATGGATCCACTAAAGTACATCTTCCAGAAGCCTATGCCTACCGGGAAGCTAGCTAAATGGCAGATTTTATTGAGTGAGTTTGACATAGTTTATGTCACTCAGAGGGCCATGAAAGCACAAGCGTTAGCAGATCACCTGGCCAAAAACCCCGTAGATGATGGATACGAACCCTTGAAAACTTATTTTCCTGATGAGGAAGTGGCATTTATGGGAGAAGACATATCCAAAATATACAATGGTTGGAGGATATTATTTGATGGAGCTGCGAACTTCAAAGGGGTAGGTATTGGAGCTGTTTTGATCTCAGAAACTGGCCAGCATTATCCGGTATCAGCCAAACTTAGGTTTTCTTGCACCAACAATATGGCTGAATACGAAGCTTGCATTTTGGGGCTTCGGCTAGCCATTGACCTGAATGTCCAAGAGGTATTGGTAATTGGGGACTCAGACCTGTTGATTCATCAAGTACAAGGGGAATGGGCTGCCAAGAACAGGAAACTCCTGCCATACATAGATTGCATACAAAAATTACGCAATAGGTTTGTCAAGATAGAATTCAAACATGTTCCGCGAATCCAGAATGAATTCGCTGATGCTTTGGCCACTCTGTCTTCTATGATACAGCACCCGGACAAGAATTATATTGATCTCATTCCTATTCATACTCACGAGCAGCCTGCATATTGTTTCCATGTCGAAGAGGAGTTAGATGGCAAGCCATGGTATGTTGATATCCAGGGATACTTTAAAAATGGAGATTATCCGGAGAATGCCACAAGTATTCAAAAATGCACTATTCGGAGGTTAGCTAACCAATTCTTCTTAAGCGGAGAAATCTTGTACAAGAAGACTCCTGATTTAGGACTGCTGAGGTGTGTTGATGCTAGAGAAGCTTCTAGTTTGATTGAAGAAGTCCACGGTGGAACTTGTGGCCCTCACATGAACGGATTTACCTTGGCCAAGAAAATACTGAGATCCAGGTACTTTTGGTTAACTATGGAGACGGATTGCATTTGTTATGTGCAAAAGTGTCATCAATGCCAAATGCATGCCGACATGATTCGAGTTCCTCCCAACGAACTCCATGTCACCAGCTCTCCTTGGCCATTTGCAGCTTGGGGTATGGACGTTATTGGTCCTATCGAACCTGCCTCATCCAATGGACATAGGTTCATTCTTGTTGCTATTGATTATTTCACCAAATGGGTCGAGGCTACCTCACATAAGTCTGTCACAAAGAAGGTTGTAGCTGATTTTGTCCGAGATCATATTATCAGTCGATTTGGAGTCCCTGAGTCAATTGTTATAGATAATGGCACCAATCTCAATAGTGATCTGATAAAAGCAACGTGTGAGCAGTTCAAGATCAACCATCGAAACTCTACAGCCTATAGGCCACAGATGAATGGAGCAGTTGAGGCTGCGAACAAAAACATCAAGAGGATATTGCGTAAGATGATTGACAATTACAGACACTGGCATGAGAAGTCACCCTTCGCATTGTTGGGATATCGTACTACGATGAGGACTTCTACAGGGGCCACTCCTTATCTTCTGGTTTATGGTACTGAAGCTGTGATACCTGCTGAAGTGGAGATACTTTCTCTAAGGATCATTCAGGAAGCAGAACTAAGTGATGTTGAATGGGTGCGAGGTAGAATGGAACAACTGGCACTCATTGATGGGAGGAGAATAAATGCAATTTGTCACGGTCAACTCTATCAGAATAGAATGGCCAAAGCTTTCAACAAAAAGGTCAGACCAAGGCATTTTACACCGGGGCAACTTGTCCTAAAACGGATCTTTCCAAATCAAGATGAGGCAAAAGGAAAATTTGCACCAAATTGGCAAGGTCCTTACATGGTCCATCGGGTTCTGACAGGAGGAGCACTCGTACTAGCGAAAATGGATGGTGAAGTGTGGCCCAAGCCTATCAATTCCGACGCTGTCAAGAGATACTTTATCTGAGAAGTTAAGAGAAAGTTATTTCTGTTATGCTTCCTTACCTTGTAAGTGGAACTACGTTCGACATGATTCCCGTTTGAGAGGGATACGTAGGCGCTCCTATGGAGTTCGGTCTTATCATAATAAAACCTTTCATTTTCCCTTTATCATGCATTATAACTGAGGCAGAATTTTTGAGAGGATCTCAAAAATTCCATCTGAAAAGCATTACGATGAATCATAAGACTGGGGCAGGAAATTTTGAGGGAACCTCAAAATTCGCAACAAGCGACCGCTCATTCTACAAAATTTTCTAGCCTAGAGACAAGTTCTACACTGGGGTAGAAATTTTTAAGAACCCTCAAAAATTTCATCGGAGCTGCACTCCAAACGCAAAGATAATAAGATGTTGTGATGTCTCAAAGCATGTCACGGGTTATGATTCAATAATTTTGATTTTAAAAAAAAAAACAAAGCATTTCCCTTTTCTTTTCAAAGCAAGTTATTTCAAAATACGATTTCAAAGTTTATTTATTTATTTGCTCGAGAAAGTGCCCGAAGAGAGTCCGACAGCCCGCAGACACATAACAAGGAGGACAGATGCACCCAAGAGCAGATGCACAAATCAACCTCCCCTTTTTACAAATTAACAATTTTTCTTTGAACGCAGAACTAGCAGGTACAAATCCGAGAATTATATTTGGCCCGAGAATTGCATTTGACCCGAGAATTATATTTGGCCCGAGACTGCATTTGGCCCGAGAATTTTATTTGGCCCGAGACTGCATTTGGCCCGAGAATTATATTTGGCCCGAGAATTGCATTTGGCCCGAGCTTGCGTTAAGCCTGAGAATTACATTTGGCTCGAGAATTATATTTGAGCCCGAGATTGCATTAAGCCCGAGAAATGCACTGCGCCCGAGAAATGCATTTGTGACCGAGATCGCATTTGGCTCGAGAATTATATTTGGCCCGAGATTTGCATTTTGGCCTGAGATTGCATTTGGCCCGAGAATTATATTTTGCCCGAGAATTGCATTTGGCCCGAGAATTATATTTGGCCTGAGACTGCATTTGGCCCAAGAATTATATTTGGCCCAAGACTGCATTTGGCCCGAGAATTATATTTGGCCCGAGAATTGCATTTTTGGCCCGAGATTGCATTTAGCCCGAGATTGCATCTGGCCCAAGAATTATATTTTGCCCGAGAATTATATCTGTCCCGAGACTGCATTTGGCCCGAGAATTATATTTGGCCTGAGAATCGCACTGCGCCCGAGAATTTTGCTTGAGCCCAAGATTGCATTTGGCCCGAGAGTTGCATTGTGCCCAAGAATTGCATTGTGCCCGAGAATTGCATTGTACCCGAGATTGCATTGAGCCCGAGATCGCATCGAATCACAACAAGCTACCATGGAAAAAATTATTCAGAAGCTACCAAACGTCATGCTATGCTACTCTGTTCTCTTTAATTTCTGCTTATCATGCCCCGAAGGCGTCATAGTCTAAAGGCATCATTTTCATGGCCTGCGGACATCATTTCATGGCCTAAGGATTTACTTTCTGCTTATCATGCTCCAAAGGCGTCATCCTCTAAAGGCATCATTGTCACGGCCCGCGGACATCATTTCATGGCCTGAGGATTAAATTTTACGTATCGTGACCCTGAGATATCATCGCTAAAGACATCATTTTTACCGTTTTAAGCAACCTTCCATGGTCTTAAAAAGAACCTGCATCATGTCTTACTTTATTTTTATTTAAATGATAGTCTTTTATCTAGTTATAATAGAAATGGTAGGTACCGAAAGTTGAACAAGCCAAGAAATGAGATTAACCATCGTCTTCGCTTCCAAAACACAACCTTTCTTATCCTTATATCACCAACACTGGACCGTTGCTCGCGTCCTATTCTCAGCTAATCGTTTAAATCTCATCAACTCGTACCAACTACGTTTTCATGCGGAATTTCAGTCGTATATCTTCTTTAGAAGCCTCGTTCATTTCTAAATCTAGAACTACACACGGCCTGATTCTCGTAAGACCCGAGATATGTAGGCGAGTTGAAACTGAAGTCTCGGCCACATCATTTTCACACACCCCTCTTGTTTTTTTGATTCCCGAAAGAATCGTCCCCCCCCCCCCGATCGGACAAAATTGGCTATTAGTCAACATTCTTTACCATCCAATTCATTCTTCATTCCCGAGCAAGGAAGGGGCAGCTGTTGACACCCAATTTTGACCTCTGTATACCTCTCACGGGCTGTTATTCTACTAGTTATTCTTATTTTTTTTAAGCTTAATTTTCCTCGCATATTGCTTTTATTTACTAAATAAATCGCGTCTTTTATTGTCATCTTGACACTTTTTAAATTCGTATATAATTTTTAAATGTATAAGTCATTCCTTATTATTATTAGTTTAGCATAAATTTCGTATAATATTACATGTCATAAATTTAGTATTCTAAATAATATTCTTTTGTCTGATAATTATCGTTAGTTATTATTTTACCTATTAAATTATATATGTAGTATTTTATTTATTAAATAGCAGCCCAATTTTAACTTCATTCCCAATTTATTTAAACCCTAGTCTCCTTTTATCTAATTTATTTAAATTCTAGCCTTTTATAGTCAATTTCTTTCAATTCTGGCCTAGGTTGAGTTAATTGGCCTAATTTTAAATGACCAATGTCAATTTCAATTGCCCAAACCCATTTAATCTATTTCGGGTACGCCTGACCCGCATTAAGATTGAATCTCAACCGTTGATCTAATACGATCAACGGTTGAGATTAGCTCCCATTATTCTTTCCTTTTACATTATACTCCCCCCCCCCAAAACCCTAACTTTATTTTCCCACTTCTCATTCACCCTCCACCAGCCGCCTCCACCCCTCATCTCTCTCTCTCCTCTCTTCATCTCCTCCAACCACTGCCGCCGCTCCACTTCTCCGCCCATCACCACCACAAATACCGACCGGCGAAACCACCCATATAACCCCACAATCAGCCACCATCCTCCACCAAGCAGTCTCCACCACCTCCGCCGCTGGCAAGATGCTAGCCGCGGTGGTCCGGCAAAACCCTCACCCCAGTGTTCTCCCCTCTCTCTCTTCCTCCACCCGGTGAAACCCAACCGCCACCACATCTCCATCGAAAAAACACCGACAGATTCCCTCCGTCCAAAACCCCTATGACGCTGCCGCCTTTCTCCGGTGATGAACTGTGTTGTCATACTACCGCCATGGCTTTGGCGAAATCTCACAACGAAAACCTAAAAATTGAAGATTTTGTCATCTCTAACAAACGATAGAGGAAACGGATGGATGGACTATTGCGCAAAGCTCGTCGTTGATCTTGATATCTACGCGAGAAGCCATCGAAACTAGAGCCTCTTTGATTTCTGCTAAAGTTTGATATTACGAATCCATTCCGGGTCTGATCGTTCTCATGGTTGAATCTCATTCTTTCTTTCTTGCTTGTTGTTATCTGATTTTAAGTGTGAAGTTATTAAAGTTTGTCTGATGAATTGGTGCTTAAATTCTGTGATTTCATGTTGATTATACCGTTGAGCTATCATATGTGAAAACCCCCAAGTTTCTCATGAACCTTTCTCTAGCCTAAAAATTTGATTCTCTGTTAATGAAGCTGATTTCTGAGCATGTTACTGATTGTTGTTTTATGGTCTAAGTTGGAGGTCACTTTGCTTTTGCTCCTTATCCTCGTATTACCCCAATATTGGAATACAGTTTGTGAAAGTCTTATATGACTTGGTTGTGAGCATGAGAGTAGAATAATTGCTATAATTCTATGACTTGATTGGTTCTGTGATTAGGAATACTCTATGCTCATTAGTCGATTATTTTGGGTCGCAATTGACCAACCTAAGATGGATTTTGTATTTTTCTTTCCTTTTATAACTAAGATGGCCTTGATATTTTTCTATCCCTGCAAACTTGGTAACTTCGATTTGATTATTTTACTCTTTTTTTTTCGGAAATCGAATCTGGACAGCCTTGGCTGCAGTTTATTTTAACAAATTTTGATCTATATTGATTATTTTCAGCATGCCACATATCTTTAATTGAACTTTGTTGCTTTATTTGAATTGTAACAGCTTGATACTTGTTTATTTTCAAGGACATTGATGAGTAATTGCTCTAATTGATCTCATTTCCTTGTGAGAAATGGAATAGCTTTAGTACTTGAGTATTTCTGGTAAGCTATGATTGACTCTGGGTACTAATTGATCTCCTCTATTAGGACAATCTTAATATTTGCCCATTTTTATTGATTGAGATATGTTGATTCTCATTTGTTTAATCATGGTAACATGACATGTTTGCTCCTGATTGATTCGATTACTTAATTTTTGGGAAAGAATTTTGGTATTGACAGCTTGGTTACCTGTTTAATTATGGTAAAGTGTTGACTCATTTTACCCTTAACGGATTCATAATTAATTTTGAGGTGTTGATAATTTTGCTACTGGTCTATTTATGCTTAGCAAATAAAATCAGACCCCTTTTGTATGATAATTGACTCTGTGTGGTAATTAAGGTAATAATTTCCCTTTATTTGGTTTTCTTTATTCTGTTACTCTTTTCGTTATGGTAAGTTTGAGGACTAATTGATTTTTGATTTCATTAATTTGGGAAATCTGTTTTAAAGAAGGGATTGTTGAGATTGATTTTTTCCTTAACTTCTGGGTGCTCTAGTCACTATAAAAACAGTCCCTCTTCATTACCTTTGGCTCAAACTATACACACTATCACTCCTATATTTTAAAGTTTCTCTTCTGGGCTGATACTTACCGATTGCTAAGTGTTGGGACTCAAATATCTTCTTGTTGTTTACGGCTAACTGGTTAGTTCTTATCGAAGTAAATTACAATTTATACGTATGATTCCTTGTAGTTTTAGCATACGCTCTAGTTTATCTATGTTTATTCATGAATGCTTGTAGTTTATATGGGTGAACTCACTGCAAATTTGCCTGTAATATTCACACCCAAAATCTGCTTACTATTGGCTTTTTCCCTTGCTTGTGTTAACTATTTATTATTTATATGAGCATTTGGTTCTAGCTTGGTTGGTCTTTGTCGCATTTGGCGGATTACGGAGGACCTAATATATCCCTACTCCTTGACATAAGCATTGCCTAGGATCCTTGAGATCCTCAGGAACTCTGACATGTCAAGGATCAGCTTTATGGAGTGTACTAAGAGCCTCTAGATCTGGTGTTCTACATTGTCTGACAGGTTCTGGTTAGAGGTGATGAAAAGTCGTCTGGGATCGGGATTTCCGAGTATTGGGATAGCTCCATATTTTAGCTTTAGATTCTGATTTCTCACAATTTGTTTGGTCTGTAATAATTATTGTAAAACTCTGGCGATAAATAAGATACTTTGGGGGGCTGCTATGGGGAAGGGGCAAACTACGTGCTATTTGCCTTAGTTGTTTGAAAACGCCTAGAAAACATGCCTATAGGTTTAAGTTCGTTTCAGCTTTAAAATTAATTAGCATGCTCTATGGCTTGAAACTAGTTTTCAGTTCTGTTTAGTTGTTATGTTTATAAGTTAAATATGTTTCAGCATTGATGATAGTTAGCTACCATGTTTTAAGTTGTAAAAATCAGTTTCAGCATATAAATAACAAAGCTAGTTAC
The DNA here is from genome assembly GCA_003996215.1 of Jaltomata sinuosa. NCBI lineage: Eukaryota > Viridiplantae > Streptophyta > Magnoliopsida > Solanales > Solanaceae > Jaltomata > Jaltomata sinuosa. Next base: position 9,326 of record QJPP01007573.1, on the reverse strand, counting down.
CATGTTTAAAATCAGCTTCATCTTTTAAACAAAATCAAAATCATGTCTAGTTTAAAAATTGATTTCAACATCAGTGTTCCGTGTATTTTAGATAGCATGCCTATAGGGTTAATTCAGTTTCTGCATATACCATGACTAGAAATCATGCCTATGGGATTCAACACGTTGAAACTGTTCCAGCATGATAAAATCGTTCATCATGTTAAAATCAGTTCAGCACGTTAGAAACTGTTTCTGAATGCTAAACCTGGTTCAGTATGTTTCAGCATTTTTAAACTAAGTAGATATCATGCCTATAGGGCTTGTTAATTTTCAGCATGCTAAATAATCAGTCTGTTTATAGGATTAAAACTTCAGATTGTTAAAGTAATCATTCTGTTTATAGGAATAAAGTTTCAGCATGTTAAAGTTAGGATCCATTTCTGCATAATGATGTTAGAAATCATGCCTATAGTATTGAATATGTTCTTCATATAATACGACTAGAAATCATGCCTATAGGGTTCAGCACGTTAAAATCATTTCAGCATGTTAAAATCAGCTCAGTATGTTAGAAACTGTTTCAGAATGTAAAACTGGTTCAGTATGACTGTTTCAGCCCTTTTTTTTAGAACATTCAGAAACCACATCTATAGGATTAATTCAGGCTCAGCATGTTAAGTTAAAGATTCTGCTTATACGTTCAATTTAGCTTCAACACATTAATTTAATTAGCTCTCATGCCTATAGCTTTAAAACAGTTTTAGCAGGTTAAAGTAATCAATCATCCTATTTGTAGGATTAGATTCATTTTACAGCATGTTAAATAATTAGAAACTTCGTTCATAGGACTAATTAATAAGTGGTTTTGCACGTTCTCCAGATATCATGCTATAAAATATTAATTGTACGAATTGTGAGGCCTATGTGAGATCATTTATGTGCTACATGTTTTCCAGTCCATGTATGTTTTGATTGACGTTAATTCCGAGTCTAATTAAGTAGCCTTGGAATCTTATTGTCTAGACCCATATCCAAAATAGTAGTCCAATGCCTCTTGGACATTAAGTGGGACGAGTAGGCATACTAGGGTACGATAGACTTTTCTCATTTCTTTAGTACGCACTTAGGTAAAATAATCTTAATAACCAAATTAGGTGGGTAGATAAACGGATATGATGGAAATCGACCCGAGCAGAATACGACAATGTCTTTGGAATTGTCTTCGATAATAAGTCGGGCGCTGATCCGAATAGGCTAAAACTGACCTAAGTGTAGCTCTTGTTTTATTAGATGGTTGGGGTAGTTATATAAATCACTTAGTAATTAGGTTTCTTTTTCTATATTGTTGTGTTACTTCTGTCTTCTCGCTGATCTCCTTTTCATTTCCTTATTTATTATAAATGCGATTTATATGCATGATCTTTTTCTCACTTAGACTATTAGTAACTAATTTATCTATTTGCTTAAAATAAAGGTTTATTCGTGTAATTACTTAGTTATTAATAGGCTAATAAAATTGTTGACCCTTTGTTTATCACTTAATTCCCACATAAATAACGAATCCGGCAGGGATCCACATTTGTGAACCTCGAAAGGTGCTTAATACCTTCCTTTCGAGGTAACTTGAACCCTTACCCGATTCTCTAGTTGCATAGACTTAAAATTTAATTTAATCAGTTAGATGGTGCCCTAACGCGCCTTAAATTCGTTAGGTGGCGACTCTTCACCCTCTTTTCCATCCTTAAAAAGAGTTGTCACGTCGATGGCCCATCTTTTCGCGAGAAAAAATGGGGCGCGACAGTTAGAAAGGAGATTTTGTGGATTATATGCATTTGGAGGAGTACTCTGATAGTTAGAAGGGAGATTTTGTGGATTGTATGCATTTGGATTGTTGTTTTGGTTAGTACGATCAGTATGTGGAGCATGAACTTGGTATGATAAGCCAAATTGAGGTGGGTTGCTGGAGATGGAATCTCTGAGAGGTCGTGGAATGGAAGCAGATGGATGGTTTTTTATGTTGAGAGAGTTATGAGGAGGAAGATGGAGCGAAGGCCTCATTTCGCTAGGAATTTTGTTGAATTCTCTGTTCTGTTGTATTTATTTCCTCATCTCGGCCATTTGTTGCAGTATTTTCACCATCAGTGCGCTTTGATCCATTATGATTGGTTCCGCTATGGCTACGTTTGTCAACCTAGTATCCTCAGTATTGTCAGTCATTTTCCATTTTCTTTTATCAAGCTTCGATCAAGGGAGGATTCTACTTGTGAAGTAAGGATGTTCAGCTAGTTTTTTCAACACAGACCAGTTTCTTAACTGCTACCTGATAAAAGAAAAATAACTCAAAAGGTAACCATGTTAGATTTTGATTATGATAAACAACGCAAGATATTCGACATAAGGTAAGCAAACAAGTGTTGCCTTTTTCTAAAGGTGAATTAATCCGCGGGTGAATTTTGATAGAAATGACTCGAACAAACAGAAATTTATCCGTATAATTTGATAGGAAGGTTGGCTTGTGTTGAATCAGCTCTTCTTGTGCTTGATGGTTGTTGATGTCAATAAGACGAGACTTTCTAACTTCTTTGGAAAAATAAAAAATTTCAAAGATGAGAAATGGGTCTTGAAAGGCTGCCCACGTTGTTTGAACTTTTCGGAGAGATAGGAACAAGATTTAGAGGGCTTTCAAGTGGGTTTTGATTTTTCTGAGAAACTTGAAAAACTCAAAGAATCGTTTGGTCGAATTCTGCATTGTGGTCTTGTATTTCTGCTTATGGGCTCTAAAATATTTTAGTAGGAGTATGGACTCTAAAATATTTTAGTAGGAGTGGATCAATTCACCTTTAATTGAAGCAAAACACACTTACACAAAAGCAGTTATATCGCACAATATGTAAACAATTATAACGCGTCCTATACAGATATGTGACCTATTTATGGCAAAGGTGGGCCTAACGAATTGAAGGATGTATGTCGTTTGTAAGACATTTCATTGCCCCAAAAACATATTGTATACAAATTTATGAATAAATTGGGTGGGGAATACAAAATAAGAAAAAAAGATGTACAAATAAATATCAGTCCCACGCAGGGGTACATTCCTAAACTAGATCATCGTGGGAGGTCCTTCATTCTCGAATTTCTTGGACTTCTTAAAATTCTGAACGCCTTTCATATGGAGATCTTCAAAAAGACTATCTAAATACATCTCAACCCCGAAGGACAATGGTTCGTCCAATTCGACATTACATCCTTCAATTAAACACATAAGTGATGATCGTCTTTTATTGACTCGTGGCCAATAGACGCTAGGTGGTATTTTCTAATGGGCCCAATACCCCTTAGATATTAGGTCGTCCTAGGCCAATGCCTAAAATGGGTTTTGGTTTAGCTCTACACTAGGTGTCTAGAGTGGCTTGTTTTGAAATAGAATGGGTCCCAAGTGGACAACTTGGGTTGAGAATACGATAGTCATTGGACGCATGACGTACCCGTAAACTATCACATTCTCGAGAAAGTGTTATTTGTGGCGGGAGGCCATGGGAACATGAACCTCCCTAAACATAAATAAAATCGTATGACGTATGGCGGAATATGCTATGATATGCAATGACAGTTGCATAATTTGCGAGAATTTAAATATATAAATTACAAATAACTACTTTACTATTTATTACAAACCCGAATAGTTAGTCACATAAGAGTTAGTAAAAATCATTTTGGTTGGAACCTAGTTGAATACCCAGCAGAGTCGCCATTTCTGTTTTCGAGAGTTTTGGACAAAAATGATTTTTGACTTTAAAAATTATTTTGAAACTAAATTAAATTTCAAAACAACTTTTAGAAAAGAGCAAGAGTCGCCACTTAATTAAAGGAAAATTAAGAAAACCTTTTAAAAATTTCTAAAATCTAAAACAGAAAAAGATTTTAAAAAAATAAAAGGATTATGGGTAAGAGGTTCATATTAATACTCTTGGAAGGGTGTTAAGGCACCAAGAGTATCCGCTAACTCGCAGTTATCTGACGATTTAAAACTAACTCTTATTTTACTAACTTAGAAAAATATTATTTATTTTGAAAAACAAGGAAATAAATAACTACCATTAGAAAATGGACAATAAAGATAACATCATTTTTTTAATAAGTCTTGAAACTCAAGTAAGCTTTTGAGAAATAGTGAAAGAGGGTGATAAAGTTTCATTTTTCATATACTTAAAACGAGTCAATCAAATGAGAACCAAAATTTAATTTAAGAATCGTTTATTTGATTAAGTGTGCGAACAAAAACAAGAAATAACAATTCTTTAGGGGATTCAACTAAGTTAATTAAAAGAGTTAAAGTTAGTATTAATTACAAACAATTAACATGGATAAATTACAAGTAAAATAAGAGAAGAGTTGAGATTTAGGCCCCATTTTGGCCCATTGTAATAACTTGTCCAGCTATGGACTCTGAAATGGGTTCTCAACCCATTTTTCTTCTGTATATCAACACTGTTATATCAGTAGCTTCTTCCTTGCGTTTTCTGGTATACATATTGTATATAAGCGTATAAAATCTGCATATTTACTCCTCTTTGCGGTCCTTAAGTATACACAGGTGTATATCAGCTTCTCATCTTTTGTATACTGCTGTATATCATCGTATACCAGCCTCGTTTCTTTGCATATTAGTCCTATTTGGACTTGGTTGAGACTTTGAATTGAAGGAACTAATTCTTGGGTTTACACCCAACGAAGCGGATGAGGGAATGGGGAGTCCAGATGGACTCGTTATACGTCACAGTCATGCAAAGAAGAAAAAGATGAGGATCAGCCATCTGATATTATTATCAAGTACGAACATAACTAGAATCTAACTTGACAAACATGCTAATTGCAAAAAAAAATAGTGGTATACTAATTACTGGGTTATCATTGTTACATGAGGAATTACTCAACATTATTCACTCGAGGTAAGCAAATAGAAAGAAAGATTCGAAACTTTAAGGGTGGAATTACACCGAACTAAATATGTTATCAACCATTTAAGTCTTCAAACTAAATCTTAGATCATTATCTGGAAAAATAAAATACACAAACCGATCAACCAGCAAAACATAAAATGGAGAAAACAACTTCAAATCAAACCATCAAGTCAAGCTTTGTACATCAACAAATGAGTAAACTATTCGATAAACACATACTTACTTATGTTAAGGCATAAACAAATGACTTTATGTTAAATCTAGCTTACAAGGATTAGCTTAAGAAGTCTTTAACAAATTCAGACCAAACTGAAAATCTAGAATTGGTATGGACTAACAGTTTACCGATTCAAGCTAGCAATACACTTATCGCTTGCTCACAACAAACAGGGAGAGTAATCGAATGAGTAAGAAAACTTAACAAAGCTCAAAGATGCCTTAAAGATGCATAACCCCCTTTCTATTCCATGGAGTCAGGAAACAGACCATGAGAAAAAAAAGATTTGCTATTTAAACAAAGAGAAACCTAAACACTTTATGTACCAAAAGAATCCAAATCTGGATTTGAGACAAACCATTATGAGGATGATGCTAGAGAGCAGCCTCAAAACAGTTTTATTCCTATTAAGTAAACCTTCAATTTCGAGCTAAAGGGGGTTGAAAATTGCTTAACAAAATTCTATATACGAAGCAATAGAGAGATCATAACTTGGTCGTATTCCTAAGGTCCTTTTGAGAGTAACTAAAGAGTTATCTCGAGACCTTGTTCTCGGGGCTTCACATGGTATTGCAGACCATGAAGGTCCTAGAACGTGGATAAAACAGTTTCATTCATTATTTGAATGACTGTTTTTTCTTTGAATCCCACAGAAAACAAGCAGAGGCCAAAATATACTCCGGGAACATCACAGCCAACACATAGAGTCAAAATTAAGGGAAAAGGGAGCAAAATTAGAGGAGATAATTACATTAAGGGACATAAACTTCGGAATTAGCTACTAGGCAGATCTAGTTACCAAAAATCAAAACCCACAAAAGAACTAAAAGAAAATGCAGAATTTAAACAAACAGAGAAACTAAGAAGTGAAAAGACATTACCTCTTGTCGAGCAACGAGACTGAGACGATGAGCTTTGACACCGCTTCCACCACATGATTTCAGCTTAATTTTGCCAAAATCAGAAGAAAACTTTACTAAAAATCTCTTATTCGTTATAGTTAGAGAAATGATTCTCCAAAACTCAACAGAGAATAAAGGGTCTTTCCCCTTTTGGGTGCGAAAATCGCTTAGAATAAACAGTGAGAATGAGGGGTTTATATAGGTGTAGAATTTAGAAGTTGAGGATATGGCCACATTTTGCAAATGTGGCCATTTTAAGTTTAGGACATAGCCAATTTGATAGGAATTAGGAAAAATTCGGCTAGGATTTAAATGATTTAAAGATATAGGCTAGAATAGGAATAAAGACGAACTAATTACAATTATCCTTGAGCTTCTTTAAATTTAAAAAAATTGAAATAACGATTTTATTTAACACATAATTACCTCTTTTACAATTATGAAATTAATTTATTCAATTAATCTCTCAATTTTGAATTAATTTGGAGGAAAATCAAATGTTTAATCATTTAAAAGGATTTCTTATGAAATTAAACTCTAAAATAGTTCTTCAAGTAAACTTATATAAATTCCACATAATTAAATATGAAAGATATAAATTGTTACTCAAGACAATCATAAAGCTGATTTGGAAAATATTTTATCCCTTTTTACAAAACTATCATTTTAAAAATTGTTTAAAATTCAAAAAGGCTCAAGATTAATTCGTAATGTGGATGGTAAAAATTGGGTGTCAACAGGTGAGGTGGAGTAAGGTGGGTGGTGGGGATGAGGGGGGTGGGTGGGATACAACATTTTAAAAAAAATTAAATTAAAAAAAAAATAGTATTTTTTTTTTTTGGGGGGGGGGGGGTGATTTTGAGAGTTGAACGAGACAATGTCAATAGTTTTCCTCACTTTCATTAAGAAAGTTATTTTCCTTATTTTCAAGAAATTTGTTTTCCTGAAAAAAATATTTTTCAAAAATTTTAACCAAACGTACATGAGAAAATAGGAAAACAGTTTTCAAAAAATATTTTCCCCATACTGAACACACCCTAAGTGTTTAATAGATGTCGTTAGCATTACTTTTTATCATTTTTTATTCTGTTGTTAAGTGTTTGATTTTAAATGAATATAATCTCAATCATACCCGTAGCATGAATCTATTAGGCCATTGGATTTTTTTCACATAATTTAAGTATTAAACTGATAAACTTGAGGGTCGTTTGGTAGAGTGTATTAAAAAAAATGCATGTATTAGTCTTGTGTATTACTAATACTTTGTTTGGTATATTTTTTTAGCCTACATATAACTAATGCTTGCATTAGTTATACACTCTATTATGTATTGAGGTGTGTATTACTAATACCTCAAAATCCATGATATTAGTAATGCAATGAATTCTAATGCATGCATTAGCATGATTAAAAACACAATTGCCCCTTAAAACTTTTTCTACATCCTTTTCACCATGTGGAGCGCATTTTTATAAACAAATGTTTTTTTTTAAAAGTATGCAATGCATATTATTTTTAAAACACCAAATCAAACACTATATAAGAAAAACCTCAGCATAACTAATGCAAGCATAACTAATACTAGCATTATTAATACACCATATTTTGCACTATTTTTATACACCCTACCAAACGACCCCATAGATATTTATGGCAGGGTGGTGGGGTGGAGGATTCAAGTATTAACTCAAAAAAATGGAGGATATTGAGACTAAGAGATTTGGCTCTCCTCCATTACACTTTCTCTCAATTTTCTCATGTGCATATTTAGATGAGTTACACTTGTCATATTTAAAGTTCAAAAGTTTAGATTAAATTACTTTAACAAGCCTCTTAAGAATAGTTAAAGAACAAGTTAGGAAAAAAATTCACCAATTTTGACTAAAAAAAATCTTATCTTCCACTAATTTGGCTCCTCATTAATATTATTATTTTAATTATACTTTTTTTTATTTTTTGATATGATTGACTTTATTTTAATTTTATTTAAAAGTTGAATCAAATCATGAATATCCTTAATAAAAAGTATATAAACACTACAAAATACACAAAAATAACTCGAGAAAATTATCTGAAGAAATTTAGTACTAAAAAAAAGTTCAGATCAAACTTTTTGAATTACTCTAACATATAACATTATATTTTTTTTAATTTATTTTTCGTTAAAATTTTGTAAACTAGACTACTTACTCCAGTAGGTTAGTAAGCTACCTCTTTCGCTTTCAGGCAAGGGTAGCTCTGAAGGGAAAGTTGAGCGGAACCAGGCATAAGGAGCAACAATCGCTATTGATAGTTTCCCCGCTAGGGTCAGGATGGGGACATGCTCTATGTCCACTGATTCTGTTTAGTACAGTATAGGAAGCACCTTTGACAAAAAAAAATTGAAAATTTAATTTTTGTTAAGTAAAAAAAAAAAAAAATTGGTGAAAAAAATTATGCCAGAAATGAAAGAGAAGTGGAGAGGAAAAAGATATTGCATAGTAGATAGTAGTATTCATAAAATGTTTTTAAATATAATCTGTTTAAAACTAAAGTTGGTCTCTTTTTTTAAAAAAACTGCTTCTTTAACCATGCACTTTTTTAATCTCATTACACCTTTATATTTGATTTGATTTTGTCAGATAAAAAAGAAGGAGATATCTTAAAATTAATGGGGATGTAAAGTATGTATTATGAAAATTATGATATTAATGAGGAGTCAAAATTAGTGGAAGATAAATTATCTTTGTTCTTATTCAATGATAATTATTGCTAGCAATTTCCTGCAGACATAGGGAAAGCTTCTGAGGTTGGGATATCATGACCATATGGCCAGATTTGGCAATAAATTTGACTTCATGAGGAGGGCTCTTTTGTATATTATACATTTGAAATTCTTCTTCCATGACTTGATCATCTTGGGTCACCACATAAACTCTTTTTACTGACCCATATTTCTCTTCTGTCAGCAACCCTTCCTTTGACATGTCTTCTGTGAAAAACTTTCCTGGTCTTATCAGCATTTTTGCCAATTCCAAGTCCTAACAAAATTGCATATCTCATCAAACTTTCATAAATTACACTAATATCTTATTCATTTTATTTTTGAGAAAATAACAGTAAATAATAGGTTTTTATGGAAAGAAATATTACATGTGTCCCAACATATGTGAGGGTGTTTAATGAGCATGAAATTGAAGAGAAAAAAAATATAAATTTGAAATTCGTGGTCTAAATTAATAAGCAATATCTTTTTGTTGTTAAAATGGAGAGTTTGAAGTT